>VXBB01007634.1:225553-238374 GCA_013399915.1 Illadopsis cleaveri | reverse complement strand
GTTCCAGGTCTGTCTGCAGAGCCATCCTACCTTCCAACAGATCAACACACACTCCCAGCTTAGTGTCGTCTGCAAATTTACTAATGAAAGACTCAATCCCCTAATCCATGTCACCAACAATAATATTGAACAGAACTGGCCCCAGCACAGATCCAAAGGCCAATCCTTACACACACAGTCCAGGTCTGGCAAGTATAGATGGCTTTTTCTCCTAAAATGAACTTCTAGGAGAAGCAAAGCCTGGTGGTGTCTGCAGAGGTCAATGGGACAAGAAGAACAGGGGCATGTAATCAAAGCTGTGCCACACAGATGCTTTTGTGCTTTGCTCTGATACAGCACTGGTGTGGTTTGTGTTACTTAAAAACATTTTGTCACAAAGCACTTCACAGTTTGATCATAAAAGTTGACCCATTTCTCCCCAAGGATATAAACACAGTATCTTACATATCTAACAACAAGCTGAACTTCTTTTTGCTCTCAGTTGGTGACACAACTGCCTGCAACTTTGGCTTGGTTGATAGACACAAATGGTAAGAGAAAGCACATAGTAGGGACTGTAACCTAATGAAGAATAAAATATACATATTTTACACACAATATTAACATTGCATTTTGAAATAAACTGCCTTTCCTCTTCTGCTTTCCACAAAAACACATATAAAGCCACATGTATCAATAGTGCAACCTCATATAAGAACTCATACTGAAGTGCAAATAAACCTCCACTACTGTGGAATAACCCTATCAATGCAAGTGTCTTACTAGCCAAGTATTAGTCATTTCCTCCATCTCCTTCCACCAGTATTACCTACTGCATTTTCTCCCATTCAGACTGAAAGCAGAGTAAATATATGCTGCAAGAATCAGAGGGCCATTTGTCTGGTCTTACTGACAGAACTTTGATTGATGCAAGGAAAATTATCACCTCACCTGCAGCAAAACATTTTGATGTGGGCAGAGGTGTCTGTGAGTGGATAACGTTATAGCTGTCACTCCAATTGCTGCCCT
The DNA here is from genome assembly GCA_013399915.1 of Illadopsis cleaveri. NCBI lineage: Eukaryota > Metazoa > Chordata > Aves > Passeriformes > Timaliidae > Illadopsis > Illadopsis cleaveri. Next base: position 237,366 of record VXBB01007634.1, on the reverse strand, counting down.
GGAGAGCAGTTAATGAGAAAGGCAAGGAACAGGTGCCTATAAAAATCTCAGAGCTGACACAAATACCTACAATGGTTTTACCCAAGACAGAACCCTCCCTTTTTCACAGCCTTTCAAGCAGGCAGTACAGTACATACATACCACTGAGTGCAGTAAATAGAGGAGGCTGCTAATTTACTGTACACAGCCATTTGAAATGGATTTCATTAGAACATCTCCCCAGCTGCACGGTATGAACTTCAGGAGGCTGTTTCCTCATGCTCTCACGTGGTACGTCATGTTTTGTGTTAGAAAGTTTATTTTCCTGTAGTTCCTGGCAGCATCATTGTGGAAGCCATGCTCAGTTAAGTAGCAAGTCCACTGCCGATACACATTTATATAGTTTCTTTTCTCCTGCTGACACCTCAGATAAATCCAATCCATCTGTGCCACTCTCTCCTGCTTTTGAAGCAGAGATACAACTAACTCCCTGCTAAACCTCTACAACATCCCCCACCCCCAAAAATCCCAGGGGTAAAATGCAGGTTCCTGAAGTTCAGCTGCCAGAGAGTAAAGATGGCTCTGAGGCTGCTTAAACTTCAGAGAGTTAAGCAAATCCTATTGTGTAAAAATATTCTGGGATGTTTTGCATGTGCTTAGAGGTCACAGACACTCCATGGTTTACATATATCTATTCACATGCCAGCTGGGATAGTGAGCACTAAGTTGTATTTTCCGAGTAAATACATCTGTTCAGCTCTTCCCCCCTCCCAGTTTCACTCCATTTGATTATCTGCTAGCTGGAATGACCAGGGAGGATCTGTCTCAAGCACTGTGAGCCACAGAAAAACCCTCACATTCAAGGTCAGACTGCAGGTTCATTTATCTGAAATTGATCAAGGCAAACTTGACAGAAAAAAACCTCAACTCATAGCTAAGCCTGGCAACCTATTGAGATGCAAGCAACAAAAATGAAACTTAAATGATAAAAACAGAGCCTTTGCTAAGCATCAGTAAATTTTGGATGGAAAAAAACCCAACCCAACCAAACCAAACCCCAAGATATTAACCAGAAGGGATCACTCTAGCTGGGAGCCCTCCCTCTCCCTGCCCACATAAAAAATCCCAGGGATGAAGCAAACCTCAGGAATTTGGTTCAAAACCCCCCCACACCTTCCATAAAAGGTCAACAATAGTAGTACTACCAGCTCTAGTAATCTAATGTCCCAGATCTAGCAGGCAGACACACCAAAGGTGCCTAATAACCAGTTAAGTCATATAAAAACCAGGCAAATCTTTCCTTACCACTCAATACTTCTCTTTTTATTTCAGGGCTTTATGATACAGAGAGTTTCACAATACCCTGCAGACCACAACACTCCTTCCAGCTTTCCCTCTCCTGGGCTGTATCTCTGTTTATTTTCAGTTTAAAGCTCAGCCTTGAAACATACTTCTCGATTTAGGCTGTTCCCTCAGAGAGACTCCACAGTATTACACCAAAAGATCAGTTCTTTCTTTTTTCACAAAATGCATTTTGAGGCAGTAATAAATGCTAGAAATTCCAATATGCTGCACAGTGTGCTGTTCACCCTGAGAGCTGCAATGATGGGTGATAGGTGCTGGTATTTGACAAAAAGCATTACAGAGTCTGCAAGAAATTGGGGAGGATTGAAACTACCACTCAATATTCCTGAAAAAAAGAAAAAGAAAAGGGTGGGAGAGACAGCACCAAACAAAATCTGAGACTCATTTACTCCAAAAGAATATGTATAATGGCCAAACCACCAGCTCAGCTCACTGCTGGTGACAGTCTGGTTGCCAGATCTCAAATTACTTTCTGTGCTTTACTCCCATCAGAGTTAAAAAACATAAATATAGAGAGAAACAGAAGGAATTCAGAAAAAAAAAATTACCACAATCCCACTACAAATCTGAGAATTTTACCTCCTGGATGAATTCCTGAACACAAAGCTGAGAACAAAGGTGACAGGGCTGCAGTTCACAGCTTCCAGAAAAACAAAGGCACACACAAGATCACCTCATTCATCCTTCCGCCCATAATTTTGCTGGACAGTTCAGTGTTGATAAAACAGCACAGGATTCCCAAGGCACTCATGTACAGATCCAAAGACTTGGGACAGTAGGTGGAGCAGGAGACCCCATATTCCCTCAAAATACTCAAATTTAACATGCCAGAGAACAGTTTTTGGTGCTGTGGAACAAGTTCAGCCTTCATGGTATGCAGGCAGGGTTAGAAACATGATGCAGGAGGCACACACAAAAATCCTGCATGTCCCAGCTATGAAAGCTTTTCTGTGGCACAGAAACCCCTTCTGGGGTGGCCTCAAGGGATTTCTTTCTGGGGCTGACACCAAAAGGCTGTTTGATTAAAAATAATGTTAGATTTAACCTGAACTGGAAACAAGTGACTTCCATCAAGTCCCCATTAGTTATTTTTGAGGTCTCCAGGATACTTTCTCAATAATTCATGTATTATTTGTTACTGTTTGATGCAGAAGTTCACATGCAGGCAATGATCTCCTGTCACATGAAACACTGCTCGTGGAACAACGTGAAGTGCTTTTCCTTAACCACGCAGGACAGGTCTATAGTGCCTCTTCTTGTCTCTACTGAAGAGGTTTGTGCTAGAATTGGGGAAAGAAACATTAATAAAATCCATGTGCTTAAAGGTTCCCCCATTCCACAGCAAGAAAGGGAACAAACCTTGTAATAAAATGTATTCATTATGGAAACAAAAGAAAATATTTCCCACATATACCTGAGAGTCCAGATTGATATATTTTCCCCAGAACTGACAGCAGCTCTTCAACAGAACAAGGAACCTTGCAAAGGCACTTGAGACACATAAATTAACCAAACAAAGCCAAGATCGTGGTCAATGCGAGTTCACATTCAGTACTTCAAGACTGATTATATTTAGAAGAAAGGCTTAAGGTATGTTAGCTGCAAAAGCTGAAAACATCCCACTCAAGTAAGGTATAGACACTACACAGGGAAGATAATTAAGTATTTAAAGAGCTTATCTAAGGCTGGTGAGATTTTCAATAATTTAAAACCTTTCAATCACAATCTTTTTTGAAGACTCTTCTGCTTTATTTATACAGCAGAGCTCATGATGCAAGAGTGACTTGTGAATTCTGTGGCCTGCATTCTATTCTACAGAAGGTTGAATGAGATTTAACATTTTTTTCTTCCTGTCATGACAGCTGTAATTGAGGTGAGATACATGAAAAACAATAAAACTTCCTTATGAGTGCAAAGCTGCGACACCTGGGGTTTAGCCACACACAAAATCCTCATCCTCTCTGTTGAAAGTAAATCCTGGAAGAGAGAATAGTCTAGTCCCTATTGAAACTATCACAGCTCTAATGAAGGCTATTAAAATTCCCTTTTTGCTCAGGAAACACCATTAATTCTACTCTAAAGACTCTAACAGTACTGTGATTCCATGAAGATGAGATATAAAGACATTATGGTGAATTTGAAGATAATTCAATACCAGAATGGCTTTCCTTCATCTTCTCGACTAAATGCAGTGTCAACTAATGCTGAATCAAATCCCAGGGGACAGGCTTTGAGAGGACCATGTATGTGGGGAAAAAGCTCTATCTTGGAGACAAAAATATATTTTTCCTAATTACTCAATTTTAAATCCTGTAAGAGAGATTAATGAAACAGTCTTAAGGGATCCTGGTGGTTACATATATGGAATTTTATATAAAATGCTTGTTTATGACAAGATTTCAATTCTCAGGAGCAGTTGGGTTTGTGACTACAACACTGAGCATAAAACATTCCACAAGCTGAGAAATTACTGCATGCTCTGAATGGCCTCAACAAAAGGCAAAAAAATCAGTGCACCAAAATTCTGGGTCATCCTTGTAGCACCACATTCTTGACACAAGTCACAAACTAATTATCTGCAAGGCTCCTCAAGTAGAGCACAGGTAAGGTTAAGTAAAAGGGAGGTGGAAGAAAACAATGTAAGAGCAAGCACGGAAGTGTTTATATTTTGAGTTTCAACCTGAAAATCATGGGAAATACTGATAAATCACTATTTGATGAGCAATCTGGGTCAGAAGACTCAGTAATACCAGACTGCTGATCAAAAGGCAGCAGGACATGATCAGCCATGTCCACAAGGGTCAGTCAAAAAGTCGTGAGCACCAGCAGCAAAAGAAGGTTTGGCTGTAATATGAAGGAAAAGAGAAAATTACAGAAGCAAGTAATCCAAACCTCTTCCATTTTAATTTGTGTCTGTACCCTGCTGAGGGAACAAACAAGTCTGTAAGTTGTAGTCTGTCATGTAAGTCAGTAGTAGCTGCAGGGTAATAAATAGGACAGTAAAGCATATGCAAAGTCTGATTTATGGGATCCAAACAGAGAGAGCCCAAGTCTTGCAGCTATTTGCATCTCCCTCACATGCAAACAAGCACTGATGGAAAGTTTCCTGCTGAGAAAGAGAGAGAGGCAAGAGATGCACTGGAGAGGTACCTGGTTAGAAAAAAAAAGAGGACTAGAATAATTTCTTTAGACAGGGGCTTCACGTATCTTGGCACCAGAGCAGAGCACAATGACAGAATCACAGAAAGGTTTGGGTTGGAAGGGACCTTAAAAATCATTTCATTCTAACTCCCTGCCATGGGCAGGGACACGTTCCACTGTCCCAGGCTGCTCCAAGCCCTGTCCAGCCTGGCCTTGGTGACTTCCAGGGATCCAGGGGCAGCCACAGCTTCTCTGGGCACCCTGTGCCAGGGCCTCAGCACACTCTGAGTAAAGAATTTCACCCCACCATCGAATCTAAATCTCTTCTCTTTTAGTTTAAAACCATTCCTGTTCATCTTGAAGGTGTAATAGTGCAGCTGTTCAGCAGGCAGTGTGGACTGTTGGGAGCTAGGAAATATTCTATTATGGGTTTTTCTTCTCAAATTCCTAGGCCAATTGATAAAATAGTTGCAGGGCTTGCTGTAGCCATCACGCTGTTGCTCAGCAGGTTTCTGGTCTTGGGTCTAAAGCATCTTTAGAAGTCACAGCTGGACAGGGGTGCTGGGGAAGGTGTGAGCTCAACCAGTCTCCCAGTCCCAGGGGAGGTATTTAGCATGGCAGAAAATCAGCACAACAGGAAAGCAGTGCAACAGGTTTGAGGGGGTGATTCTATGGGAAGAATATTTCATCAGCTTGCAGCTAGAATGGATGCTGGGAAATTATTTGCTTCACAAAATGAAGCATTCTTCAGTTCGGTAGAGATGGAAAAGGAGGGCTGCAAAATCTGCACTCCAAAGTGCAGTTTGGGCTGTTTCCCTGTCTCACAATCTCAGTGTTGAATGGTGAACTAACTTCACAGTGATCACTCTTTCCTTAGCACTGCAACAGGCTCTTCAATCTCTTTATTCAGATAGGACAAATGCAAACATCAACTACATCAGCTGCTCCCTTGAGTTCAGTTACACTGGCTCGGAAAGCAAATCAGCTCAGCTCCAGCATTCAGAGCTAAATGCTATGCTTCCATTAAAAATCCCATTCACCCGAATTCCGAATTCCTGACACAAACTCCTGCAATGGTTTCTATTCAGCACCACTCACAGACTTCAACATTCAAAAGCCTTCTGCCATGTCCCAGATTGGAAGCTAAGAAGATTGTGGAGCTGCCTTATTGCCAGTATCCTTAGCCCCATCAGTCAAGTGTTTACAGAGCTCCCATCATTTTTTTCCTCATAAACTTTCAATCTTTTTTTACTTTAGGATTAGAGGCCCATCTTGTAAATGCCAATCTCTAAACCAGCAGAGGAGTTTAACCTTGCAGAGTCTGTAGTGGTGTGTTCAAAGAAGGGAGAAGAGTGTGTGTGGCACCCAGACCAGGAATCTCTGGTGGCTGAACACCCACAAGAAGAGATTCTTTAAGGAAGGGTTAGACCCCACCACAATCCAAGGTCCTTCAAGATGTACAAAGCAAAAGAAAGCTAAATTCAGTAAGTCAGGGCAATGTAAGGAAACAACAAATAATTTTAACTGTTTTATATCTTGTCTTGCAGTTTGTTTAAAAACAATAAACTCTGGGCACAAATTTCACTCATCCTAAGAAACACAACCATGCACTATGCAGACTCACAGGATGCTGCTAGCAAAAAAAAAAAAGCTCAAATCAAGACAAAGACAGGTAGGGAATTCATCAGCACCTGGCTCAGGACAGAAGTTGTCCCTTGCCACACGTGATGTTCAACTCCTTAGTTCAGTGTCCTACAACAAATGCAAGACTTCTGCAGAAAGCCTGTCAGCTACAGGAATTACTGCATGTCTGAAAGAGATCAGTAGCTGAGCTGCTTTAGCACTTGGTGCTGCAAAATTTTTAAAAGTTGCAGTAATCACATTGGCTTTAGGTATTTGCATCTACAGAAACAGTTTTCTCTTTTCTTTGGAAATTAGTTGGTTTCTCTCACACAGATGGGATCTAGAGGTCTCCCTGTATTACAAATACACCCTTTTTTACAGGTTTATTATTAAAGATTCTCATACAATCACCTGTTCTTGCCAAGAAATTTGGTGCATCTCAGCTTGCTTTTCACATCAAGTAAAACATTACTTTTTAGTTTGTTTTCTTTTTTTTTTTCTGCTGCAAAAGAAATATATTTTGATGCAAAAGGGGTATCCCTGCCCTGCTGAGGTAACAGCTCATGCTCAACAATTACATCCCATAAGTGCCCAAATCTGCCTGAATCTTCACCACCATCCATGAATGGTGACAGATGACACTTCAAGGGAGTTTTCTTGAATGGAAACCAGTTAACAGCATAGTAATCACAGGGTGGATAAATTAAGAACAGCTTTAGATGGGTTTTTTCGGGAGAAGCCCATTAATAACTTCCCTACAATTAAGCAGGCAGAGGAAGGATGAGCAGAAGAGAGTTAACAATGAATGTGACCCATCTTTCGTGCTAAGGCTAAGCTCAGTCATAAGCAAAAAAAAAAGTATAATTTTGAATTTTAATGTCACATGAGCATCATTAAGAATCAACTTGCATGAAAATTTGTACATTAAAAAGGAGCAAAGACTGAAAAGCTGCCAGGCTTGTTGGATAATGGAACATATCTGGTGGCCATTCATTGCAAGAACACTTCCAGGGAGCAAAGGCACAGGGATGTGTGTTCTTGGTGCTTTATGTTATTTTCTGAGCATCAACAGTCCTGAGTTAATTTCTATGCTGTTGCCTTAAACCTCCTTAATAATTCTAACTAGAAATGAAAAGGTTTGCATGTATATCATGTATTTAGTCAAGACACTCAGTGGTGTGATAGAAGAGCCATTATCATTTCCCAGGGTGTTGGAAACAAGGTCAAGTTTAAACCAGTACTCCCTGCTCATTACACAAGAACAAAAAGGCTGCTGAACAGAGAAACAAAAAAAGTTGGGAAAAATATAGATTGAATTGCAAATACACCATTAGTTTATGAACTTGTCTTGTACCCCCTTGTAGCTTCATATTCCTCCTGAATATGTTTGTTTACACCCTGCTGATTAATATAAACAAGACAAAACCAGGAAAGCATATTCTGGACCATTACTGCAAGTCTGTGTGGCACTGGATGCAATGCTAAAAACTGGATCCTTTCTATAAACTGCACATTTATCACTTCTCAAGGAAATGGCTTCATTTCCCAGCTCTATTTTGGAAGTCGAACATAAGGAGAGGGAAATATTTCCTTTTGAGAGGACTCATGTTTCACACTACTGAAAATCTACAATACAACAGCTTTGTCTTCCATCTCCTTCACCGGCTTCACAGATATTAAGTTGGTTGGGAAGAAGAGAAATTGGAGTTACAGCTCTTGGTGAGTGTTTGTAATCTCTCTGCCTCCCCATTTCTTACCGCACACCCATCCCATGATTAAAACTGAGTTAAAGGAAATGCTACTGAACTGCACTGAATTAAACAGAGCAGTGACAAGTTCAATTACCAGCCAACACCAACAAAGGGGTTGTTACATTCCCTACATCACTGCGACTGCAAAGAAATAAATGGAGAAGTGGCTTTTTCAGACACTATTAATGACAGAGCCACTCTCCCTCAGATATTTCACAGGCAGCACAACCCTCACAAAGAGTCTGGATGCATCTCCCACTCTGTGCTGGTGCTCAAAGGAGCTGCATCATTACGTGTTTTATCAACTCTGAGCTCAGCTCCTCCCAGCACAGTACGGGGACCTTTTGAACACTGACTGAACTTGTGTAAACTGGGAGAAAACAGGGAAAGAGAGAGCAGGCAGCCCCAGGGAACCCTTATCATCAGTGTCCTGACACTGCTGGGAGCAGCAGCCAGGGACTAACTCCTGCCCACGATCTGATAACTTTGAGGGCCTTGATTAATGTGCAGAACTCAGGCAGATGAATTCATGCCCAGAAACTTCTGTGACCTGGATGAACCTGATAAATTCAGATAGGAATCTTCAACCCTGCCAGCTACTTATTAATGCACATGGAAAAAACGTGAATTTTAACAGTAAAATCTAAACCAGATGTGCCAGAGCTGAGATTGTCTCCCAAAAAGTTCAAAGGGACAGAGGGATATGGTCATCCAGCCACTCTGATGGCAAAAGAGGACAGGTGCAATACAGAATCTACTTTTCATATCAACACCCCCATCTTCTGGGTGAAGTATGGGGACTTGAGCATCACCAACAGTGGTTACATTACCCCATGATGGCAAGGATGTCTGTTTTAGTGAGCACATTTGGCATGAATATCTCAGGGTATAGAACTATGTGTGTATCAGGCATGACAATATTAAAAAACTCCCCAAACAAACCAAAGTGTCTTTTTCATATTCATCACATCTCTCTCTAACATCTCTATAGGAAGTGAAAAACTTAGGAGTTGGTGAGTCTCCTCTATGATTACATGGAGGACAGATATCTTTTCATCTCAGGAACACATTCCAGAGTATGTTAAACACATATGAATCACATACTTTAATAACCACACTGAATTTCTTGTTTGCAAGGAAATCAATGCAGAGCCTGATGTGACATTTCTAGAAGCAGCTCCAGCCTAAGATCAGCTCAGCTGAAGAACAAAGGTGTTTTCATTTTTTATTACTCTTAAGCTCTAGAAAATTCCGTCTCCTAGAAGGACTGCCTGCTGTTGAATAATTAACTGAAACTATTCTGGAGTCAGCTCCAGTAATAAATACTGAGACAGCCAAAATACCTGTAGAGCTTTCCTTGATGAGTCTGTCTTAGAACTGTAAATCTGAAATTTCCACAGCATATTTCATACTGGAGAAGCTTCCATATAAGGATTTATTTAAATAGGTAATTATTTATCATGTTTTTCACACCTGAGTATCTCAACTCCAACAACTTGACAGGGTTTTTTTGATTCAGTTAATTGTTTAGTGCTTGTGTCTATGCTGATTTCCTTTGTTTTGTGGTTTGGGGTTGGGTTTTTTTTTGTAAATTCTGGTGCCTGCCTTTAGGAAGAGACTCAATCACTGCAGCAGATTTCAGTGTGTACCTGGTGAGTTAATAAACAGATGGTGGAATTACAGTGACGAGCATCACACCAGAAGAGACTCAGAGAGAGAATGATAAACAACTCTGACAAGGAACCCACCTCTCCCTCTGGTGTCACTCAAGGCATCAGCTCATCATGTCACTGATAAAAGCAAGAGCTGTCCCAAATATCACAGCCATGACAGAAAGCCTCTCACGTAACATACAGGTTATTTTTTCAACAAAACACTTTGAAAATCAACGGAGACAAAACTGAAGAGAACTAGAACATCCCCTTGGAGGTCTGTGCAGAGGCTGTGCTAAGGCTCAACAGGCTCCTCCAATCCCTGTAAGTAGCAGAACAGACCCTAAGAAAGTGCCAGGAGCCTTAAAAGAATGGTAAGATAGCAATAGGTAGCAGGAAAATAATTTTGAGAGGCTTCTGGAGAGTGAAAAATCTCAGAAAAAATGGCTCATAAAAATAGGTTATAGATGCTGTAATATTCCCTCTTTATCAGCTCTGCACAGATTCCTATCATATACTGAGTGATTAATTTGGGTACTCAGAATACCTGAAAGAGATCAAGGTAAAAAAACAAAACCAACAGCATACAGTCCTCCATTCACCCTGACAGAGTTTAAAATGTTATCCACAGCCTTACCTCACGTGGCAAGTGTCCTGCAAGGACACCAGCATTAATACAGACCTTAAATGATAAAATTCTAGCCAATTTCCACAGTATTTTAAACAATCTTTACACAAGCAAGGCCTACATTTTGCTCAGAATACGAGTAACTGCCACGCAGCTTTTACTTAAAAGAAAATTACAGGCAAGAAATGTTCCATTCAGGTGTGAGCAGTGTAGTGAGACAGAGAATCTCTGGGTTTTTTTTTAAACTGCCCTGTACAAAATTGCATTAAATTACTGCATGTGCACCAGTGAGAGAGAAGAAATAGAGAAGAGCTATTTCCACTGGAGCACCGAAGGATGGCAAGGGGTGCAGATGGAAATGATGGGTTTTTCTGGCCTGGCTATTATGATGGGAGAGTGCAAAGAGAAGAATGAATGTATTGTCATTTATACAAGCCAGAAGACAGAGAAGCATTAGCACACACAGCAAATAGCTGCCTGGAGAACAGCATTTTCACAGGATTACAAATGTATCTCCTGCCACTAAACATACTGGAATAATTTGGAACTAAGACTGTTATATTCTTTTGTATATGATTGCCAGTAATTTCTTTTCAATAATACATTGCTCTTAGTGAAGGTGCCCACAGACAAGCAAGGTGGTGTATGTTTAATTTCACTGATCACTCCATTTGCTGAAACAGCTATTTCCTGTCCAATCTGGAGTTTAGGAGTATGCACATTTCAAAGTAAAACCTCTGTTTTGATATCTAACAAACTTCTTTCATTCAATATCGAGAAATGTAAACTACTTTCTGTTCTAAATATTCCTATAAAACTTCTTATGCACAGGGAAGATATTTCAATTAAAAAGATTACATAGACACACTTTTAAATCTTAATCTTTGTTGAAGAAGCACTCTGTGATTTTATGTTCCTCTGATCAAGAGAAAGCACGAGAGAAGCAGAGATTTAGCTTGGATTTAGCAGGTTTAGGAGCAGGACTATCAATTGAGCAAAACCTCAATTACAGGGTAATTGAATGTATGCTCAAGTACATTATTACAATTCAATAATCATCTCTGCAGAATGAGACAATTCCAATTTGCCTTCATTTCCGCCTGTGCACATGCATTACAAATTTGCTATTATTCACAGTAAAATTGGTCAGGCTGATTGAAAATCCCAGTGTGTCACAGGGTGGCACCAAACTGACCTCAAATGAGCCACTTAACCTCACCTGCTTCTTAATCAGGGGCCTTCCCACATGTTGTAGTTTTGGTTTGTTTTCCTGGCCAATGCACCATTTATGTGGTGGTTTCACGTTCGCCGATTGAGAGATAGGATTTTGGGAGAAAAAAAGGCGAAACAGGCTCAACTTAGAAGAAGATAGTTTATTAACACACAATAAGAAAAAAGAGAAAATGAAACTTTCAAAACCCCTCTCCTCCCCGACAAGTACTCACTTACTTACAAACCACACAGAGACAAAACTTATGACATTCAGTCAGTTTCACCTTTTAAATATAGTCTTTCATCAGTTCTTCAGGAGAGGAGTCTCTTGTTCTACTATGGAATTTTTGTCCCACTGACAACTTAGAGAAGTTCTTTTGTGGGTCGGAACTCTCACAGAAACAGCCGCCCGGGGGAAAATCTGCTTCTATGTGGTCTCTGCCCATTAGCAGTTGCCCAAGC
>VXBB01007634.1:192083-225333 GCA_013399915.1 Illadopsis cleaveri | reverse complement strand
CCCCTCCCCCGGCCTGGGAGTCCCCGGACCAGGCGGGCCTCCCATGGAAGCCCGGGCCCGGGCCTGGGCAGGCCTGGCCGTCCCGGCCCCCCCTCCAAAGGAGAGAGAGCCAGGACTGCCTTACCTCCTGTGAAGGCGGAAGGAAGAGAGCGACCCCAGCTTTCCTTCCAACTTTTAAGGCTGTGTGTTTCTCAGAGGTGGATCCCTACATGCAATTGGCTATTTTGGTTGTCAGTTTAAAGGAATTCACCTATTGCACTTCATCATCTGTGCTAAACCAGCACACCACAACAGTATTATCCTGTTGAAGTTTCTTCCAGGTAGGTGCATTGCTGAGCAACCCAGCAATGAAGCCATCAGCATCTTTCCTGCTGGACATCCAGCCATTCATGGCTTTAATTTATTCTTCTATTTTTTTCCCTGCTTGTATCAACAAACATGAAGTCCCAGGCACCTAACTGAGCCTGGAATGCTCTGACACCTGCTTGCTTTGGAAGGCTGCCTTCCCTCTATTTAGCTGTGGTACAGTCCGAGGTGTGCCACTCCTGGCAGCTCAATTCCCTTTTAATGGTGAATTAATTCCTCCAGATTTGAACAAGATACAAGATCAGCGGGTGGGAATTGAAAGCACTTGGCATCCAGCACAAGCATTCTCCTTGTGATCTCTGATGTCTGAACATCTGCACCACACAGCAGTCCAAGGCATGACACAGGCACCTGCTCACCGAAGGACACAATCAGTTGGCAGAAAGCAGCACAGTGGACAAGTTGGTCTCCTTTCTACAGGTGCCCTCTGTTTTCACATCGTCCATTTAGATCAGTAAATTATACCCTGTGAGCAAACCCGGACTTCAAATTCCTCTCACCCCAAGAACAGAGTACCTCAAGAACAACTCAGCCACCTTCTGAACTCACCACCTGAGAGTCAGTGAGCACCCCTGTGGTGCAGCTCAAGGTAAGTTTAAAAAATAAATAAAGGAGACAGAAGAATAGAAAATAGAATAGAATAGAATAGAATAGAATAGAATAGAATAGAAATCCCCCACAGCACAGGGGATAGCACTCCACCACCTGCCTCGTGAGGGTGAGATGAAGACACACCTTGCATGTGTCAGGCTGTTGAATCATGGAAATTAATGTGGCTAAAATCCAAATACCCTTCAAGAACTACTGACGCTTCTCCTCTGGACTTCAGGGCGTCAGCAGAATCAATCCCAGCACCTCCTGCCAGCAGCCCTAAACAGTCTTTCCTGACATGCAATGCTCCACCATAAGGTTATTTTTGCCTGATAAAATACTGGAAAGGAAAGCAGGTGAAGCTGACTGACAGCCAAACTGTTCAGCTGACTGCAGTAAAAGACTCCATAGCCACCATATTTTACTACAAAAGTTTACAAAGAGGGCTGTGTCCAAAGTTTAAATTCAAATATTATTTAAGATACCAAGTTAAACTCATGTCACTTCTACCCTTTTTGCTTATCCTAACATGAATGAAAGAAGGTCCAACAGAATGCCAGTTTGTACAGACAGTTATCCTCCAGGAGGAAACACTCCTGCTGTATGAAAGTGCTTGTTTGCTGGTCCGGAACCAAGGGTTTAAAAGAATTAAAAGCGTTAAGAGTTTAGCTAGAAGGATAGAAGCAATATATATGAATTAAGAATTTAGCAAGAAGAGTAGAAGCAATGTAGAAGAGTTAATTATTAGCAGATGCTGTTAGTTAGAGCTGAGACATATCATTTGCTTGACTTTGTTGTATTTGTAGAACCAGGATAGGGAGGATAGGGCATTGTAAAGATGAAGAAACCATGACTGAAATCAGCCAGAACCAGGCTGAGGGACTTGGACTATGGCAAAGGGACCAGAGAGCCTGCCAACAAGACAAAGGTGAAAAGTTTATCATGAGGGAGATGTTCCTGACTTCATCTTTGGAGACCACTGACCCAGTTTTAAACCCACCAACCCATTTGGAGCAAAGGATTGAGCAATCATGAAAATACTGAGCTTATTTTAATATGGAGGTAGGGGGTAGCTGGGGTCGGGTAATGCATATGTATACACATATGAGGTAATTCTATCAATATGTAAGATTTTTGTGAAAAAATAGAGAGCCAGTGTTACAGTGTGTTTTTATCCCTAGCAGTCTATTCTGTTTCCCCCCTGCTTTGTTGGTTCAGTCTAAGTTATACCCTCTCCCCTAGCTGTCCATCTTCCCTAAGGCCTATCCCTTGTTCTAGAATGTTCTCAGTTCCTCCTCCTTTTGAGTAGTCAATCCCACATGGTACCTGCCCCCTGCTCTGGAAACTCCCTTGGAAATCCCCTAATATTGGAAGCCCCATTGGTTTGTTTGATCTGTTCCCCTCCCTTTGTGTTCCCCATAGGTTTGTATATTGTCAATCCCTCCCTGTGATCCTCGCCTGTGTTTTCCCTATTGGTTAAAAACTGTACCCTCCCCTGAGACCTCCCTCATATATAAGCTCCTGCACACTTGCATTCTCTTTCATCCCTGACCCTTCCTTGGAATAAACCCTTTTGGAAATCACACAGAAAACCTCTCCTTTGTTCTTGCTCCTGCCCTGGACACTTGACAGCCTGTGCTGTAGAGCATAAGCCCCACAGCCCTCCCAGACTGTGCTGTTCTGGGAACAGCTCACTCTCTACCCGGTGCCAGGAGCTGGCTGGGGAAAATCCGGCACTGTGTCACCAGATCTCTGTGATTTCTGCACGTCTTGGGGAGGCGATTCCCCGTGTGCCCAGCACTGCAATAAACACACCACTTTCTGACTTTAATTAGCTGGAGAGTGTCCTGTCCGTGCTCCAGCCCTACCTTTGACGATGAGCTCGGCGTAGTTGGAGACCCCGGAGCCGCCGTCGGAGCGGATGACGCAGCGGTACTTGCTGATGCTACGCTGGGACGTGTCGGCCACGCTGACCGTGGCCGAGAACCGCCGGTGGTTGACCACTCGAGTGACCATCAGGGCTGTGTCCCTCCCATTCCACTGCTGCAGAGGCAGAGAGAAATAATGCCATAATGGAGACAGGCTGGTTATGCGTTGGTGCATCTGTGTGTAATTGCTCCTTGGGGTGCCTGACATAGGTCAGAGCTCTGTGTTCACGTTGCTGGGAGAGGTTTTGCACAAGCACAGCTTCTCAGGAGAAGAGTTCAGCCATTCCCTCAGGAAATCCACAGGGCTGGGCCCTAAATATTCTTATACATAAGTGAGGGTGCTGAGACCCTGGCACAGGGTACCCAGAGAAGCTGTGGCTGGCCCTGGATCCCTGGAAGTGTCCATGGCCAGGCTGGACAGGGCTTGGAGCAGCTTGGGGCAGTGGAGGGTGTCCCTGACCATGGCAGGGGAGTGGGACTGGATTAATTTTAAGGTCCTTTTCAACTCAAACCTGTGATTCTATGATATATTTAAGTTTGCATTTTTATTTAATATTTGAGATATATCTGGGCTTTTGGTGTGTTCTAAGGATACAAAGAAGGCAAAGAGTCTGGAAGGGAACCCATAAGAGGGGCAGGACAGTGAGGACACTTGGCTTGATCAGAGTAGGAACGAGGAGACTGAGGTCAGATCCCATCAGGGGCTGCAGCTCTGATCTCTGCTCTGGGACAGGACCCAGGGAATGGCTGGAGCTGTGTCAGGGGGGGGTTAGGTTGGTTGGATATCAGGGAAAAGTTCTTCCCCAGAGGGTGCTGGCACTGCCCAGGCTCCCCAGGGAATGGGCACGGCCCCGAGGCTGCCAGAGCTGCAGGAGCTGCCAGGGATGCCCAGGGTGGGGTTGTTGGGGTGTCAGTGCAGGGATAGGGGCTGGACTAGGTGATCCTGTGGGTCCCTCGCAGCTCAGGACATTCTCTGACTCTAAGATTAGTTCCTGCAAAGGCTGCAGAGTGGCAGCTCTGACTGTCCCCCCCAGTTCCACACAGAGTAATTAGAGGCCCGGCTTGGATGTGAAAACACAACAGCTGAAGGCTCTGTGTTCACCTGGGAAAACACTACAAATGAACGCATTCTGTAAATTTGGCCTCTTCAGATGCAAAACTCTGATTCTGGACCCATTTAAATAAATTGGTTGGATGAGCAGACATCCATGTATATGCAGCATTCCCCAATAAACCTCTCTACGAATGCCAGAGCACATTTTTCCAACTGGAAAAGGGACAGACGAAGAATTAGCCAGAAATTGTTCTCCACAGTATAAACACCCCAACTTGCTCATTTGTCCAGTTTTATTAGGAATTTCAAAGGAAAGCACATTGCTGTTTTGGCAGTTTCCACTAAACAGTTTTTAGGGGTGTTTCCAAGGCTATTTTCATTAAATGTTGCAGTTTTGGAGAATGGCAAGCAGGTTTTCATTAACAATAGCAATTCTTTCCTCCCCAAACTGCTTCTCACAGGGGAAGGTTCATACTGCTGCAGGTCAGAATTGTTTTTACACACATCTAATTGTTACTGGGGAAATAATGAAACAACCCAAAAGAGATAAAATAAGTCAAAAATATATCTCAGTGGGTGCTAGACGTACACCATAGGTAAATAAATTTAAGCCAAAAAAGGTAATTTTTAGGAGAACAGTTGTGATGAGAGCACAGTTACTGAACGTAAAATCACTTTTATATAATTCCAAGTACATGTCTCACCAACTTAAGCCATTTTCCCTGTACTAATTTTAATTTATATGATTAGATAAGCCAATTCCTTGATTTAAACTAGATTTGCAAATGTTATTTTTAAATTTTACTAAAACACATGAAGTCAATTATAAAATTTGATAAAATCTGGTAATTTTTTGACCACCAAGGCCCTTCCTGTCTGCCCTAGATGTTCCAGCTATGGGGTGATCAAACCCTCAGTTTCAGTAGTCCAAGCTAGGAATAAAACTTTTGGATTGGCTTTAGTGTTCTCCAAAGTATGCTGGCCCTACGTACATGCAACAAGAATCCTCTTGACTTGTTTAGGAGTTAAACATTTAAGAACTCAACGATTTTAAAAGCTTCTGGAATGGTAATGCTGGAAATCCACATATCAGAGGAATTCAAGGGGCAGGAGAAATTATTGTGTCCTTCACACACACTCCATGTGCTGAAGTTGGGGTTCGTGTCTGTTCTATTTTCAACTCTAACACTGACCATGAATTCCCAAGTTTTTTCTGCACCAAGCAGAAGAGCAGGACCCAGACAAGTTCGATCAGTAGACTGAAAATAAGACATCAAGGGAGGGAATGGTTTGGTCTTTCTGTGAGTGACCAAAAAGAACAAAGACCAAATCTGCTGTCAATGGAGCCAAGGGAAACTGGGAGCAAGAAGAACTGGGTGCAAACTGGGTTTGTCTATTTTAACCACCCAGGTAAGTGATTCCAGACCTTGGAGATTTCCTTCGTAACAATTATGACCAACTCCAGGCTGAGAAAATTTTTAGAGGGTAAAAGGAAAGCAGATGGCATAATAAAGCAGAAGAAAACTGTTCCACTTCCCCTCTCTTCTGCTTTATGGCTGAGTGTTTACAGGTAGACAGGCATTTGTTTGAAACTGGAATTTTGCTGTCACTGGCCATTTTTTCCTTTTTCTGTCTCCTATTTCCACGCTTTCTTGTTGCAGCAGCCCTCTTGTTAGAGAGTAGAAATGAACCTAGACAGAGACTTCCTGTTTATCACATCATGAAAAGGACCCTGGTTTATTCCTCTTTAAAATTCAGCCATCTTGACTTCAACCATTCATTGACTCTGGCTGCAGCAAGATCCTGCTGTACGTCTCCCTTGCAGCCTCTGACTGCTGGTTATTTCCTGCTGAACTCTGATTGCAGGAATTAGTTTGCAGACTCTGACTGCAGGCCTTTACCCAGCTAGACTCTGACTGCAGGTCCCAACAACAGGCTCTAACTGCAGACCCAGACTGACCTCACAGCAGTGATTCTCTCCCCAGGATCCTTCTTCATGATTCTCCCTCACCAGCTAACCCCATTCCCTTTAATCACACTTATTTTTATTGGATATAGCTGGGACTCATCAGGGGCAAGGCTGAATTGGGTAATTAACACAGCTGTTACTTATCAGGGACAAGGTCACCTGTATTCCCTTCTCCTACACTTTGTCACCTCAAACACTCACCTAGAAGTGATTTAAGGACAAAGGATCTTGAAGAAAAGATTTTGCCTCACCACCACCAATCTTTACCTATTTATTTCACTTGCAAAAGCAAACAAAGCCCCCAGCTAAACACAAAAAGCCAGCAGGGCACTGCTTTACCTGGAGCCAGAGCTTGTCGTGTTGTGACCACTTCCCCCCGGCGATGCATTGGAAGGTGGCGTTCTGCCCCACGTTCACCTCCACGTTCTGCAGCCGCAGGAAATGTGGGGCTTTTCCTGAAAAAAGAGAATTGCACCAGTAGACCAGGGCAGGGACTGACCATGCTGCACCCACCCGAGCACCCAGCAAAACCTTGGGACTCCCCCTGCTGAAGTGGATTTGCAAAATAAAGCTGCCCTTGGGTGTTGAGCTCCTCCCTGGTACAATTTTTCATGAGGCCAGTGTTTAATGAGCCCCACAAAGATTTATCAAGTTCTGAGGGTGTCCAGCACCTCACAGAGATGGCTTAAAATAATATTTGTGAGACAGCTGTTCAGGTGTGCTTTGAAAAGCAAAAGGTTTTAATTAAAGAGAAAATAACAAACAATACAGAAAGAAAACAAAAGCCAGCCAGAGATGTAGGAAAGCCCCTTACACCTGGCTAAGACACCCCTAAAGCACAGAGGGGCTTTGTGCTTATTCTTAAACACACAATGATCAAGGAGGGACAATTTAGCTTGCTGCGCAATAGAAACAGCTACACTTCAGAGGAGCAGCTAGAAAGTCCAAGAGGTTTCTCTGTGCTGGCACTGAGCCAATTTCAATGAGGGAAATGCAGAAGGTTCTGGTATATCTTCTTTTTAAGTTCAGAGGTAAACTGAAACTCTTTTCCTTATTTGGAAACATTTGCTTGGGTGTGGGAAATGTGCTGCAACATCTCCCTGCAGAGAGCAGTGGTGCTGGAGCTGAGAGAGGGTGGCCTGAGGGATCTTAGAGAGCTCTGGCACCTCTGAAGACACAGACTTGGATCAAATCACAAGTTCATGGTGACTGGCACAATTCCTTATTGCCTGCTATAAAGAGTAATTGAGTAATCTCTTTTCTTCAGAAAACTATATTTCTAAAAAGGTCAAAAAAAGTCAAATGCTTTTGTGCTTGTCGAGCATGACTGACCCAAACCCCATTTGCACCAGGGTCTTCTATCCTTTTTCTTTTCTTGACTATCAAATACATCCCAGACCTTTAGACTAATGCATCATCAATATCAAATCAGATATTAAATGAAATATTCATTTAACTGACATTATTGCATCACTGCTTTAGTTTAAGATCACTGATATCAGTGTTCTGCTGATACTAAATTCAGCATTAGTTCAAAATTAAACCACTGATATTAAAAATGCAGACTTTTTTTTTTCACAGAGAAATTAGATGAAAGGATTATCTTTTTGATTAAATAACAGACTGAGTTAGCTCTGTATTTAACTAAAGGTATAAACAAGATTACAGCAGCAAACGCAACACCTTTAAGTGAACTATTTTCTTGCAGGGCTTCAGAAAAAGGTTTGTGCATCATTTGAAAAATTTTAGTATGACACACTAAAAAAAAAAATCTAAAAAGGTCAGTGTTTTTCAACATCATCTGCACATTTTCTAGTATGATTAGACACTGAAATACATCATTTCAGAGGACATTATAACCTCTCTACTGCTGAAATCAAACAGATTTAAAGGGATGTGGGCATCTGTGGCCCTGCATGGCTGAAACTTGATGTACAAGCGTTTGACACATGAACAGAGAACACATGTTTATACACCATGTCAAATGTTTTTATCTGCTCCTGTGCCCCATTCAACACACAGCTCACAGCTCACTACAGTTCCTGAAGGACAGGGACTCTGCACCATCCTGCTTTCTGGGCAGCAGGAATTTGCATCAAGGTTTATTGGAAAACTCCCTCTGGGTGGCATACAGAACGTTCTATATAGTATTTCAGGATAATTCTAATATTTGTGCCTGCAGTCTAAAGTGAGCAGCAATAGGTCAGCTACAAATACAAAGGTGTAGAGTCCCACCAATGCCAGCCTCCTGGTCCTTAGGTCTGCCCAGCTTCTGGAGCATGGGTTGTGCTGTGATGGCAAGGGCTCATGCACACAAAGTCAGTGAGCTTTTAGCATAAGGAAAATGGATATTCCAGTGTACTGCTTCACAGGACAAAGGAAAACAAATGGCAGCACCAGCAATACATTTCTTTTTCTGTGTAACTGTGTCATTAGGGGCATTTCACTGGTTTTGCTGACTTTGGATTGCCTGCCTTTGTCATCTGTGAAGGTAAAGCAGAAATGAAGAAATAAGACCAGTGATTTCAGTAACCTCTAGGGTCACCAGGAGCTTCATGGTCCCTGTGTTTTGATGTACAACAATTGTAAAAGGAATCTGAGGGGCAAAGGCTGTACAACGAAAGGCAACACGTGGGTGACGTTTACCCTGGTGACTGTCACTGCTGAACAACAAAAGCAGCACTGGGAACCAGACAGGAGCAGCATTTACAGAGACTGCATAGAACCTGCAGCTTGTAATGAGCTTTGTGTGCTGGGAGTTGCAAACAGATTGAAAAAAAAAACCCCAAACAACCAACCCTGTTTGAATCATTTTGTTGTTGAGTCACCAAGAAAGCACATAATTTTGAGGAAGGACCTGTGTATACTCGAAGAAATGGATTCAAAATCAGTTTACTTAATTAAGCAGGGATACAACACAGCATCCTGCCTAACTGCTTTAAATCCCATCATTATCTGGTTGAGACTCTGCTCCATGGTTTGTTTAGTGGCCTCTCTCCCAGTGAAGGGACCAGTGATCACCCAACACGCTGTGGAAGGCACAGACCATTTGGGGATTTGTCTGGATGCCGCCAGTTATCAGCAACATCTGGTTAATACAGACTGTAAGTATTCCTTAATGAAGTAAATGCACCCAAAGGCCTGAGCAACAAGCACATGGTAAATACAAATATAATTTACTTAAGCAGCAATTAACTGTGCTGCAGTTATCAGAAATGTCCTGTTAAACTTGAGCAGAACCGTGTCTGTCACATTGAATGGCAGATGTTCTTTGACATTCTGATCACAGCAAAAACAGTTGATTTTGCTCCATCCGTATGATCCATCTTTTTTTTTTTTGAGAGCAGCTGTCACTGACTTACTGAAACCATGAGCCAGAAACAGGAGCTGTTAAAAAAAAAAAAAAAATCTTTAAAAGTAACTGTACTTTCCATCCATCAAATATACAAAGTCCTCAAGCCCCACTGAAGGTGGGTTTAGGAACCAAACAAGTTCAGACTCAAAGACTGAGGCACAATGATTCTTTAAAGAAAAAAAACCAAATCTCAGCTTAATGTTGTATCTGTAATAGAAGAAATGCAGCACTAATATGTTTGAATAGTGTAAAGAACCTGCATTAGTTTCTACCCCTGGATAAGTGCAGTGTGTGAATAAGATCCATTTTTAATCTCTTGACAGCTTTCTGAGCAGGTCTAATATGTTGAAACCAACCAAACTTTGGGACAGGCCACTTACCAAGGAAACACTGAAACAATTTGTTTGGTTGGTTTTTTTCAGATGTTAACCACACAGGTTATTATAAGAAGCTTTTAAAATTGTTTTCTACAGCAAGAAGATTAAGAAATAATAAAACTGTCAGTTTATTAACAAGTAAAGAAGAGATAATTGCACTAGCTATAAACTGAGAGCAGCTTTGCCTTTTGCAGAGCTTGCAAACACAGGTAATTAAGCAAGGCTGACTGTCCTTAGGGGTCTTGGAGGGAGACAAGACATTTTAGTGCTGACCCAACTGGGTAAATCTCTCTTCTAGACTACAAACTCTGGCCTACAATACGCTGGTACAGTCAGAAAAATAAAGAGTGCTCACTGCAGGGATGGGCGAGAACTCTGACTTCATCCACAGCTATGTACCCGGGATGTCCTTTCAAAGAGACAGATTCAAATATCACCTGAAACACAAAAGAGAAAAAAAAACAACTGAGAAAGAACATTTACATCAGTAATTTCAGCAGTCACCACTTTCTGCTGTTATTCCAAGTCTGAGTCATTCGAGGCATCTTGTTAACAATGAAGGGATACCAGGGCAATTCAGTGTGTGAATGCAATATTAAATCTGTTGGGGAAGCAAAACAAAGGATTAGAGCAACATCCAAGAAGACTAAAGACAACTCTGTGCATCTCTGATTTGGAACAGCAAAAAGTGCCCTGCGTATATGCACACACCTATATTCACTTAAGCACCACTCCAGGAACATTAAGTGGATAATAATTTGATATCTTGTTCTCAGTATGCCTTGGAAAATTGGAGAAAGCACTATAGGAGACAGAATTTTCTTCCTGAATCAGTGACCATGCGTGGATTCTTCTGGAGAAAATCCTGATTTCTGTGAAAAGCCCCTGCAGAACTAGAAAGTAAATTACAAGCAACGAATGACATGGGATTCTGGACTGAAATAAGATTTTCCCAGATATAATGATGTTGTTTCTGCCTCCCTGGATTTCACTAACATGATCTGAGAAGAAATATTCTTAAAAACCATGTGTACAACTTCTCTTCATTAATGCTACATTAGCAAACCTTTTCTTTATTTATGTACCTGGATTATGAAAACATTCCAGTGATGTGGGTCTGGAAAGACAGATATTCCATCACAGATTAATAAAAATCTCATTCTTCTCTATGGGTTTGTGATTTTTACCTGGAAAACTGCCCTGAAGTATCTTGTTATAAAAATACATGGACTATCAAAAATTCAGCAGCACAGGAAATAAGTAATTAAAAAAACCCCCAAAATCAAACAATAAAACCTAAAAATCTGATAAAGAGATCATTAAAAATAAGTTGGTTGTTGGAAAGTGGGGCAAGGGAAAGGTGGAGATCTCGATCTGGGGACCAGCAAGAGGTCAAGGAGAAATGGAACAAAGCTGTGCCAGGACAAGCTCAGGCTGGGCATTAGGAAAAGGGTCTGCAGTGGGAGGGAGATCTGTCCCTGCAAATGAACAGCACCAAGCCTGGCAGAGTTCATGGAGCATCTGAAGGACACTGTCAGTCACATGGCTGAATTTTCAGCAGTCCTGTGAGGAGCAGGGAGGTGGATTTAATGATCCTTAAGGGACCCTTCCAACCTGCACCATACACTGACTCTGCAAGGAACAGTAAATTTAGAAATGTATAATAATAATAATAATAATAATAATAATAATAATAATAATAATAATAATACAGCCTGATGTTGAATAATCAGTGATACTACCTCCCAAATTAGTGATTTTCTCCCCAAAGGAACCCAGTGCTATCCTTTACTACATTAAAGAAATGAACAGTGGAGATGGAATGGGTGCTGTCCTCTGCATGTGAAAGGGAAATTCCCAGTCTCACTCCATCTGACTAAACAACATTCTCACTGTACTGGATTGCTGATTTTTGCATGAGTAAATAATCAGCTTTCCAAGGACAGAGTTAATTACACATTCAGTCAGCACAGTTATTGCCATTAGGGCAGTGTTCTAGTGCAGCTACTTGTTCCATAGGAGAAAGTATTCCAGTCATTTGTAACTTCTAAAATTCACTGCTAGAACACAGAGTTAACTATTTAAAACCAGTTTTCAACAGTTCTTTTTGTTCTAAATAAAAGCTGGCATTCCCAGCCTGTCACTGTTCAGCAAACCACTGGAAGATAAAATAATCCAAAAACCATGAGCAAGTGTTTTGTGTTATCAAGGTCCTTGATAGGCTTTTTAGGGACTGTAAAAAATTGGAGTATAAATCAGGAGTCTTTAGTATGGAAATTATAATTATTTTAGCAATTAAATATCATTCATGATAAAAATTACATTTACTGGGAAGGTCATGCAAGGCTCTACTGCAACTCCCTTCAGACCTCAATTCAAGTGCAACATTACAACTACAAAATCTTATTTCAGTTTTACATTTGTAAGAAGTCACAAGCCACAACAAAGTAATTCTCAATTTTCTGCAAGTCAAGAACTTGGTAAGTTCTCCAAGGTATTGGCATCAGGTATGAGTGGGTGGCAAAAGCAAGCACCAATACACAGAGAACTGACTTTGGTTAATTGCTGACATGTGCAGGATCTTTAATAAGTGTAACTTAATAACAACCAACTCAGTCTCTAAAAAATCCCTGTCCACTGGTGCAGAATCCACTGAAGACTCCTCTCAATTCAACAAATATTGTTTGACTATTTTATTCTGTTCTGCTTTACACTCAGATATTCCTGCCCTTTCCCAGTTCAAATTCACACATTATTGTCTTTTTGTGTATTTTGAAGGATCTCATCCCTATCAAAGTGAGAAGCATGGAAGTACCCAGGCTTTCCTGAAAACTGGGAACTGAGACCCAAAATGGGGAAAAGGCAGGAATAAATGTCTGTGAGGCCCATTTCTGCAAATCTCACAGTCAGTATCCCTCATGTCCTTTTAAATTCACCTGGAAACGCAGCATGATGGTTGAGACGGGCAGTGCTTTGCAATTAATAATGCTTTGCATTTAAAGAACTCCACATTAATTAATACAGTTGACAAAATACAAAGCTTCACTCTTAAAAATCATCCTTAAATGCTCCTGAGGCCAGCAAACACAAAGTCATTTCATGTTTCCTTCCCACTAAACAAGCCCCCACTCCAGCGCTGTGATTTACCAACAATGTCTGTGTTAGCCCAGCTCATCTGTTGTGCTACAACAGTTTTCTCCAAGCATGGATCAATAACATTCCTTGCTCTACATCAAAAAAACACCTTCCTGGCAGGCTCTAGTGCTGCCCTTGGTGCATTCTGGGACTGAGTTCATCCTTATGGCAAGCAGTAATTCAAGATTACACGTATTACCTTTCTCCAAGAGCCATTAGAGCTTTTTCTCGCTACGCTGGAGAACATTTGCAGGCTGGGAATCCAAGCACAAGTAACTCCAGGGTAGACATGATGTATTTCCCCACATTTCTATCTCAGCTAAGTGCTTCTGCAGCCAGGTGACTCCTATGACCCTTGCACAGAACTGCCAGACCTAAAACATGACCTCTGGCAACTGCTTTGGATACCACTTTTTCACTAGCCACATCTCCACAGTTCAAAGTACTTGACAAAGCCTCAGACCAGGGCAGAGAGCTTCAGATTGTTCTGTCTGGCTGAATTTTTGATGCACATCCCAATCCAGGGTGGTGTGGTTTCTGTGCATTAGGAGGATAATCAATATTTTGCCTGATGGAGATTTCAATATTTAGGGAAAACCTTGGTTTTACCTGCTCTTTTCAAAATGCAGAACAGGCTGTCAGGCCTCTTGTGTACAGAGAGTTCTCCAGGAATGCAATTTTGATTTAAAGCTGACAAAGAAATGGCAAGTGTGAGGGTGGGGAGGCCCTGGCACAGGGTGCCCAGAGAAGCTGTGGCTGCCCCTGGATCCCTGGAAGTGTCCAAGGCCAGGCTGGACAGGGCTCGGAGCAACCTGGGACAGTGGAAGGTGTCCCAGCTCATGGCAGGGATGGCATGAGATGTGCTTTGGGGTCCCTCCTAACCCAACCCCCTCCTAGGATTTCATTAAATAACACTCAATGGCACGTTCTAGATCAGGAGTGTGAAAAACAAGACACTCCTCAGGCAGCAACACACCCAAGTTTTGTCATACTCTCACCTCCGGACTTATTTAGGCAGAAGTGTTACTTTAAGCTTGCAAATATCAGTTATTTTTCCTCCTCACTTTTTTCAAGCTTCAAGTTCCCTTTTTTCTTTTCATTTTTTCTTAAACCCTGTCTAAATGTAGAAACTCACAGGACTACCAACCACCAACAAGGTGATTTATTAAATCAGAGACTGAAATCAGTCTACTAGACCCCCATAATATCTAGTACAGGTTTCAAATTTTAAAAGCCATTCTTAAGGAGCAAAAATACAAGTATGACCAGAAGGAAACATCACTCTCACTCATCACAAATTTAAAAAGAAGCCCCTTGCATTTTCTAGGAAGGAACTATGCCTGGGCAGATACTGCTGCCTTCCAATCCATTCATTTTTGTGCTTCACTGGAAAATTCTTGTTTGATTTAAAGGATTCTTTTGCCCAAGAAAAGCAAACTTGACCTGCCAAAGTACTTGTAAAAGACCTAAGTGAGGCTCAGGAAGCCTCCTATTGATATATCTGAGAGCAGGATCCCTCTTAGTGTGAGATCAGACTGCCTTTTGCAAGTTTTTCAAGCACTGATTTTCTGGGTGAAAGATCATTTCTGTTATCTCTGTGGAGCACCTACGACAAAGCAAATTCTGCTTCATGCCCAGGATCACGTTAATATGAATGGAGTAGGAGCACTCCAGTGTGCCTTCAGAAGAGTCACAAGTTGTGCACTGCCCTTAGAACACCACTTTCCACACATTTGCATCTCTTTATCCTTCATTCTCACCTGCCTGGTGCACTCTGTGGATTCTGCTGGTATCCACAACTCTTTCAGAGGCAGAACATTAAAGCATCCTCCTCCAGCTCAGATTTTACAGACCTCCTACCTAGTTATTAGAAGCAAGAAAAAGAGAGGCTTTTCTACCTGCTGTTTTTTATACACAGACTATTTGCTGCCTTTTCATAGTTCATCCTATCCTGGTCCCTATCTCGTTCATGTCTTTTATTAGTATCACATGGACACCAAATCTCCTGCAAGGTTTAGGCTGCAATTAGCACCTGGGCTTATTATTTTGGTGTGTGTCTTGAATATAAAACAAGACAAAAGTACTCCTTCAACAAATAAAAAGTAGCATGTGAGTCCATTGTGTGAGAATTATCTAACTGAAATTAAAACAATGGCTGCAAAGTTGTCACATGAAGTTTTAAGTAGATAACTAATAACTGAGTGTAAAACTAATATAACCAAAAAATAGTGTAGCCATTATATTCCTTGGCTTTGTCCTTGTCTAAAAAAACCAGATCTTCTAACAGAATAAATAAAGCTGTGCTAGAAAGAGGAGGAACTGAGGATCTAGTGAAGAATATCCACATTTGATACCGTGGTACAAAGAAGTTATGGGTACCTTACGTCCTCACACCCCTCGTATGGGCACAGGATGCAAAGCCAAGTCAAAAAATGTTCCTTCTTATGGAACCAACCAAGGTCCAAAAATAATCCAGGGAGGTTTATGCAGAGTACAGATACACATCCAGAAACTGTTTTGTTTAGAGTCACCATGGAAAGGGCCAATACAAGTGACAATTTCATCATGAACGAGTGCGTCTTGTCAATAATTGCCTCCTATCCATCACTCTGTGGCCTGCCAACAACTAAAGAAAAAAGGTGAGGAGGGAAGAAATACATCAAGCTGCCCATATAACCACTACAGGTGAACTTATTCTGAGAGGAAAAATCAGTGAAGGAGGCGTCGATTTTCAAAACCAGCAACAGACATTCAAACGAGAGAGAGAGAAAAATATTTCCAAACCCCTACCTGATAAAAATGGGGCCAGAAGGTGCTGATGGCCAGCTCTGCCTTCACCCACCCTTCAGTCACCACTCCTGACACGTTCCAGATGGGGTTGCCCTGGGGGCCCCCATTGACCTTGACGTAGACATTGAGGGCGCCGGGGCTGGAGCGGTCGCGGCTGGACAGGTAATAGTGGAAGTCGATGCAATGGGTGTCATTCTCCTTCAGCGTGGGCAGCAGCAGGTGAGCCTTCTGCCCTGATGCCCGCCCAGAGCTGTTTACCATCATGAAGGAGCCTGCAGGGCAAAGGGAAAAAGAGAACAAAAGAGAGGGTTTGCTTGGTGTTCTGGTTTAGGGCAAATTTGGGAGGAAATCTCCAAATGGGTTTCCTCTGCAGAGTAAACCCAAACGGCCCCTCCCCCTCAGCCGGTCCGGGTAAGAACTTCCTCGGAGAAAAGTAGAAAAAACTATTTATTTAACAAACAAAGTGCCCACAAGCATAAAGAATGAATAATACGAAACAATACAACCTTCTGTTATTCCAAAGTGAGATGGCAAATTGAGAAAGTCCCTGCTGTGGGTTGTAGCTCAGCTCCATTGGTCTCTTATCAGCTCCTCTAGCACTGACAAAATGCTGAGGTCCTGGCCCTGGTGGGCCACAGGTGCGAGCCCTCAGTGCTCCTCTGGATTTTTCAGTCCAGAACAGGTTTAAACAGTCCCAAGGAAAAGAAAAAAAAAAACAGTCCAGGGAACTTCTCTGCCTCAGCTAGCTAAACTAACTGAAAACCAAGAAAGATTTCTGTCCTGCTGCTGTCTGGGCCTCAGCCAAATACCCGCCGGAGCAGGAATGCAGAGGAGTGAACGTTGTTTTCTCAAAACAGACTCCATGCTTCTTCTTTCCCTGCTTTGCCCTCAGAACCAGTCTGAAAGGCACAGAACTCGAAATATAGCACACACAGAACAGACAATTGGGGATACAAGCATCACAAAGTCACCCTAAGACATTTGGGCTTTTGGTGCAAACCGCTCCATTCAGAAAGTCAGCGGTTCCCTCACAAGCCACAAAACAAACCATTCCTCTAAAGGAAGCCGCTGTTTGATGCCAGTTGTTGGGGAGAGAAAGGATATTAAAATTGCAGGGTATACACCCTAGTAGATTCAGGGCTAGCTAGAACCACTTTAATAAATAACCTGCAAATCAAAATAGAAATACTGACTTGCTTGTATTCTTTTATCACCTTGTGATCACACAGTCGCGCTAAAGAAAAGCACATTCCCATTTCAAACAACAACCAGGTTCTGCTGCTGCACACCCTCCCCCAAAGGCACATTCAATATAGGTAACAAGTGACAGGATGAGAGGAAACAGCCTCAAGTTGCACCAAGGGAGGTTTAGATTGAATACTAGGAAAAGATTCCTCATGGGAAGTGTTGCAAAACACTGGAACAGACTGTGGAGTCACCATCTCTGGAAGTATTCGACATGTGTGCATGTGGTGCTTGAGAATGTGGTTCAGTGGTGAGCATGGTGTTGGGTTGATGGTTGGATTTGATGATCTATAAAAGTAATTTCCAACGGTAACAAATCTACGATTCAACACAAAAATGACAACAGAGCAAGCTCTCAGCTGGTATTTGCCTGCATGGCCCCAACACCCTTCTGAACCCTGGCACCTGAATATTTAAAGGTCATGTTAAGAAAACCCCAATTATCAGAGCCCAACCAAGTGAGGGTTGTGGACAAAACAGCGACATTTTTACTTGTAATAATGCAACAGGACAATAATTCTCATGGGAGGTAAGGATAGGCTGAATTTAGGGAGGGAAATGTGTACTGAGGCAATTTATGAGTTTGTTAACCTGGAAGTCTGCATCATATTAACCGTGGCACTCAATGTTGAACTCGCATTTGGATTCATCAAGCAGTTATTTTATAGCACATCGTGTCTGCACTCATCTCCTCACAGATGCATCAAGGTGACAAATGTCAGCAATAAGAGAGAACATGATGAGAGTTATTTGATTCAATTCTGGTTACAGGATCTCCTTTATGTGGGTGCAGACACTAACACTCAGAAAGAACTAAAGAAAACACCGGGATAGGGCGGGGGGAATAATCTGTGTGTCAGCAGCCAGGCGTGATGATTTTCAATCAAACACAGCCCTCTTGACACCCCTGGCTCTGACACTGCTGCCAAGCCATGCTACAGATGTGTTTGTCTGCAGGCCTCTCGCACTTCACAGGAGATTGAGTTTGAAAAGCCCTGCCTCACTTCTGACCTATCGACTTTCCCTCTTCCTGACCACAGCAGGTGACTCAGATGAGCCAGGCAAACATTGGATCAATTCTGTGCAGTGAACAGTCATTTATTATAAATTTATACCAGCTACAAGCAACTTTCTCTCATAAAAATGTTGTGGTTTTTTTTCCCTGTGTTTATATGATATATATGCATTTTGTAAAGGATTGACAGGAGGAAGTCAATCTTTCAGAAAAAAAAAGAGAAAAAAAAAGTTATGCACTCGAAAGGCCTTGGAAAATTCCAGCACAATGCAAGCACAGCTGGGGAAGAGGAAGAGACTCTAAGAAAACTTATAGGCAATATGGTGGCTGGCAATGCTGCCTTTCAGGGGAAATGAAGGAAAAACAAAAAACAAAATAGTCCCAAGTAAAGAAATTCCAGATTCACAGCAAGAACTTGCGAGAAATGTTAGAGCTGAATCCAAACTTTCCAGTTTCTCTCTATAAATTAGGATCCTTACAAATTCTCATTGCTGATGTAACTCTGCTCCCAGTCAACCATAAAATCCCCTTCTTCAGCATGTAATGCATCCACACTACCCTTAAAAATCTACTCATATAAACTAAACTTCTGAGAAATTGAAATTTGGGGTTAGTTTCTATGACCTAGAACATTTATTACCAGAAAACACAGGTGCCAGCAGGCTTGGAGAGGCAGCACAGCCTGTCAGGGGGGCAGCAGGCTGGGAACCTGACACAGCCAAGTTTGGGAAGGCTGATTGTGACATCCACATCCATGAGGGCTGGAGCCAGGCTGGGAGAGCTGGGGTGTTCACCTGGAGAGGAGAAGGCTCCGGGGAGAACTCAGAGTCCCTTCCAGTGCCTAAAGGGGCTCCAGGAGAGCTGGAGAGGGACTAGGGACAAGGGATGGAGGGACAGGACAAGAGTGAACAGCTTTAAGGTAAAGGAGGGGAGATTTAGATTGGCAGTTGGGAAGAAATTGTGAGGGTAGGGAAGCCCTGGCACAGGGTACCCAGAGAAGCCGTGGCTGCCCCTGGATCCCTGGAGTGTCCAAGGCCAGGCTGGACAAGGCTTGGAACAGCCTGGGATAGTGGAAGGTGTCCCTGCCCATGGCAGGGGGTGGGACTGAATTGGCTTTAAGGCCCCTCCCAACCCCACCCATTTTGGGATTCCAGGACCTCTGTCAGTACACAGTTGCAAGAATCAGAGAATTTGGGAGGGAAAACACGGTAAAACTGCCGAGTCAGGGCAGCATGGTCTGGAGGAGTCCAGCAGCTGCTGTGGAATATTCTGCCTGAAGCATTTCAGAGCCACTTGAGTACAATGCAGACAAGTTCCCCAGGTGCCAGATCCCACCCTGGGGGAGGCAGGTGCAGCCCAGAATCAACCCAGGAACAGCAGAGCTCCTGTGCATTCACAAGGTTTTTGACCAAGTACCTCCTACACTGGGGGGAGACCAAAGAAAAGGGATTTTTACACCATTATTGATTACACTGCACCTGGCACAGCATTCCACTTCTGGGCATGCCTCTCAACTGTTCTCTTTTTAATTTGAACAACATGTAGATTATCCTGCCCTAAAGAACTACCCTGAAGCTGTTCTGTGTCTTAACACAACACAGCCCTGAACTGCACTGGGGGAGGTAAGAGCTTCGATGACAGCAAAAGTTAGGGAGTATTTCACTTTTACAGATCCATATATAAAAATAACGAGCTTTCCTCTGGGAGAAAAAACATCAGCTTTTACAAAAAAGTTCCAAGCAATGATTACAATTTTATTTTTCACAACACACAAAAAAAGTGAATCACAAGCTATTTGTGAGCTTTTGTGCAACTGCTGACAATTCTGGGGAGAGTGGGGAGCCTGAATCCAGCAACTGACAACACCAACAAGAGGAATACCCATCCACCAAAAAGCACTTATCAAAATAATTAGTCTTAATTACTAAAAACATAGCCTTGCAAACAATTGTCATGGATAAATTATTCCCAGCTTTCTATTTATAGGGTATGATTTTTTAATACAGTGTGTGTAGAGATACAGGAGGAAATACTGTAAGAAACACAACTTTCTCAGGAAAAGTCCTGATAAGAAGTATTATCTTATGACAGTGGAAAAGATGAAAAATTTCCACTTACGGAGTCATCTCTGCGAGAGAAAAGAACTCACACCTTGTTTAAAGGGATATGCTCCCTAGGAACTCTACCACAGTCCTTTGTTTCTGCAGAGCCTTGGGGTGGCAGCTTTCCCCACAAACCCTTCCCTGGGATACCCCAGGCACAGCTCACCCCACAGGATCCAGAGGAACACCTCAAGCCTGGCCATCCTAGGGACTGAAAACTAGTAATTCTGTCAAAATAATCACTGACATCAGGCTCATTAATAAAATTCATAAAATATCATTCTATATAATTCAACTGTGAATAAATGATACCTTTTATCCTATAAATTGGCCCCAAAAAGGCACAATTCTGTTTTTATTTTCACAGTGTGAACTTGAACAGGTATCCTGTCCTCCAGGACCTTCACAAAGTTGCTCTGCATGCTCCAAGATCAACAGATGAGATCCACTGTTCACAAATTTCCATCTCTATGGAACTTGTCTGGGCAAGATCCCTCACTCGGGTAGGTGAGAGACCATGAAAACAGCTCCCACCAGGAGAAAATAAATAAAAAACAAGCCAGCCTTTTAAAGACAAATGTGGTTTTCCTCATTATCCTTAATAAAAATTGACATTATGATTCAGAGTCTGACAGCCTTCTTTAGGCTGAGCATAGAGCTGAAGCTGATGGGACTTATTCTCGATTTATACACCTGTATGTGCAAATAAAAGAGATACAATCTGGTCTGGCACCAACAAATCACTTGTTGCAGTTTCCAGTCGTACAAAGGACTAAGGAATGAATTAACATGTCACAAATGGAAATTATTGACTAATAGATGGCTGAAAGCCTCCTGAAAAACTCCAGGCAAGAATATGAATAAAACAGAAGGTATCTTGGAAAACCTCTTGTTTAGACTGTTGCACATCCAATTGGGTAAAAAAAGAAGCAAAAATATCATTGAGTTTCATTGTTTTGTTTACTTTCTTACAAAAGTTCAAGTTTCCAAGTCTACGCTAAAATAAAAAAAAAAAAAAAAGAATTTTGGGGGAAAAAGTTATCCATGCTGGATAAAAGTTCTCTTTTGTGTTTATTTGACAGAAAAGTATAAACTCATTAAAGCAAATTGAGTGTAAGGTCAATTAAACATGGTGTTCTCTGTTCAACAGGTTAAATTAATTAATATCTCGCTGGTTTTATCCTGACTATGTAAAAATGAATGTGTTATGCTCAGATCAGTCAGAAGCAAGGAGGATGGGGAAACTGTAAATAAATTCATTTTCAAAAATCCTTTCCAACAGCAGGAACATAAAACGCCACTCTTTCCTAGTTATTAAACATACCACTGAAAATTGGGGAATTAAACCATGAAGTGCTCTCTAGCTGGCCATAAATTTCAATTTTTCCCCTGCTTGGTGGATAATGATGCCTTGATAAGCGTCCTATTATTGATGCATCTGCAACAAGCTCCTGTTTCTGGAGCCGAAATGCCGCTCTGCAGCAGATGGTGGCTATTGTGTTTACACATCAGCACTTTATGTTTGCCTCCTCTCACGTCTGCAGTAAAGAGAAGGCCGTAATTGAGTTTTTAATGGCTTTGCACATTGTTCATTAGGTTTACATGAGTGTGCTCTGACAAGTGACAGCTGAAGGAACGAGGCGCCCGGGAGCCGCCGGCAGACCTTGGCTGGTGCTGTCTCACTGCTGCCTTTGAAGAGCTGAGCTGCTTCAAAAGTCAAATTACAGCAACCAGGAAAGACTTGAAAAGGAAGCTGTCAAAATGCTCCGCTGCAAAATGAGGCTTCTAAAGCCCTGAATGCCCAGCTCAGGTGTACAATGTTGTTTTAAAGAGCAGATTCTTCCCGACACGAAGACGCGGGTTTCCAGCAGGTGCAGCGGCGTGTTTTCAGACACAGTTGTGTTTATTGCCAAAGAACAACTCTATCTCCGAGCAAGTGAGCCTGACACCTGTCCTTGTTAAGGCAGAACAAAGTCACATGGGATAATCTGGGCTGAAGGGGCCTCAGGCCAACGCCCTGCTCAAAGCAGGATCAGCCCTGAGCTTACCACTGAGTCTTCCACACCTCCCCAGAGGATTGCCCATTGCCTCTGGAAAACCTCCTTCACTGCTTGCCTACCCTCATATTTTTTCCCCTTTATTCAGTCCAAAACCTCCGATTTCCAGTTAGATCCTTCAGCTCTCATCCTCCAGGCACCTGCTGTGGTACAAACTAATTCAGTATTGCTGACAGCCTCCTGGTAGGAAAGGATTTGTGAGGCAAGGTGTGGGTTCGTGTTCTATCCAAGCCACCAGAAACCGATGCCTTGGAAGGCTGACCTGGAACAGAGACTGGACAGAGCTGGAGAATAAAGTAGGTATTTTATTGAAAGGCCTTTAGGGTACACCTTGGGCAGGACAGGAGCCTGACCAAGGCTGCACCCAGGGTGGACCCAAAATGGTCACAAAAATGGCTCAGCAGTGACAAGATCTTACATTTTTATAAGATTTTGTCCATTTGCATATTGGGGTTTAATTGTCCAATTACAGCTTCAGGTTGTGAGGTCTCATCCTTCTTTTTCCTCCCTTCAGTCACCGTTGTTTGTGCTTTTGGGCCTGAAAGTTGTCCTTGGTCTTCAGCAGGAAAAGGATTTGTTTTGTCTCCCTGATCTGTGAAGAGCTGACTGACACAATGTGAGCTCAGAACTGCACCCCTGGACAGCACAGAATCTGCAAATACAAAAGCTAAAGCTTAAGGCATCATCACTACCTCATACACTGAGACAGAGTATGGGATCCTTTCCCTTTATCCATCCCTTGAGCACAGGGGTGGCTGCAGAAGGACAGATCAGAGCAAGGGGTTTCTCTGAAATACCTTCAAGTCACTCTAAAGGCCACAGAACAGATATGGAACACCCTCTATGTTAAGGATGATAAAATATGATTGTGAACAATGTAACAAAAGGTCCACCTACCTCCACAGTTGGCT
Source organism: Illadopsis cleaveri (assembly GCA_013399915.1). NCBI lineage: Eukaryota > Metazoa > Chordata > Aves > Passeriformes > Timaliidae > Illadopsis > Illadopsis cleaveri. The sequence continues at coordinate 202,438 of VXBB01007634.1, read as the reverse complement.
TCCAGCAGTGGCAAACCAGCCACTTTAAGCAGAATGTAAGAATTCTTCTCAGGGTGCTCTGAAGCAGAATTTACCACTTCAACCTTCTGACAATCAGCAATGTAAAGATTTTTTTGAAGTCAAAAGCTGCATCAACCCCATTCATTAATTAGGCATAGAATGATCTTTCACCATTTTTGTTGAGTCAGGAATAAACTCTGTCAACGAGCTCTAGAGTTTGATTATACATTGTGCTGGGGAAAATAAATTATTATTTCCATGCACTTTAAGATTCTGTCACTTAATTTGTAGTTCTTATTTGATGAAATTTATGATTACCTACCTGCCACACACTTCCCACATTTTTACATTCCTTTTTGTGTATAACACTGAAAAAAGGCTCAGAAATCTTTTCCCCTCACTGATGTACTACAGACAGAAGCGTTTGTACAAACCCAGAATTTCTGTATCTCATAACCACATCTCTTTTCCATGTATTAGGGCAAAATCAGACCCATGGGGTTTCATTCTCAAATGTGAGTCATACTGAATTAATCTGCCAATGAAATTGTTTGATTCGCTGATAAATATGAATATAAATGGCAAGTTGAGTTCAGTATCATTCATGAGGACAATTCATTCACTTGGGAAATTGTTGGATAATAGCAAAGAATTTTTTAAAGTGACAGTCTACTACTTGTAAAAAGCTTTTCTCCTGGAAATGAATGTGATGAAAAGAGTTATGTTGTTGGGGGATTTTTGTAAGAAAAATCTTCTCAGAACGAGACTGAGCTCACATTACCTCAAATATTTGCTGTAGATATTTGAAGTGAAGATTGTGACATTAACACTTCCCCAGTCCTCCCTGAGAGATGAATTGTGTGGCAACAGTGGGTCTGGTTTGCCCATTTCCAAAAGGCCTTGGAAGGGGACAAGCTTGCAACCCTTTTGCTTTATATACAAAACCAAATAATTGTGGGACCATGCTCGGAATTACGAAAAGCAGGTTTCCCATGGGTCCATAACTGCTAGCTGCAGACTTTTCCACTGATTCCACTACTGAGCCATGCATGACTGCTGCATTTCCAGTGCCAGACACTGCTACCCATAAAACACGAGTGCTTTGTTAACAAACTACACTCCTTTTACAAATGCTGTCCAAATTTTGAATCCTGGTGACCCACAGACACTGAAAGATGCTCACAGCCCAGGAATTGTCTCCAGCCAAGTGGCAGCTTCCTTTTATCCCCCCCTGTAGTTAATGCTCAAGAAAAGAACATCTACTGCAGAGGCTTCACCAACCTGGGTAAGAAAGATTAAACTACCCCTGACAGAAGAAACAAGACAAAAATACGTCATGGATTACAAAGAAAAAAAAAATAAAATCACATTTTAATGGCTTGCTGGTGGATCAGAGTCACCAAACCCTCTTCAACTACAAAATCCATATGAGAAGTGATCAAGTGACAAATAAGTTAACAAGTGCCTAATTAGAAGAGGGCGTTAAGGGGGATAATGGGATTCTTGCAAGTGGCTGTGAGGCAGGGACTTGGGAAGGACTCCATTTGTTAATGGGATGCTGTTTTAACCTTGCAAAAATATTTAAATCAATAATAAAAATAGCTGCTTCCCTGTTGTTAAAAGCACTCTTCTATCAGTCTAACATTTTGTGCAATTTTTGGTCACATCATTCTGTGGCCTTGACAAGGACAGCAAATGACATGGACAGAGATTTGCAATAGAAAGATAACGTTCAGGACTCAGGTTCTGACTTTATCATTTACTCAGTGACACATGTTTTTACTCTTCATTGGCCTGAAGAAAATTCAACTGAAACATGAAGACAGAACTCTTCAAAATAGCAATGAAAAGCAGCACCTGGGAGAGAGAGAATGTCCAACACAGAAGAGACAAGAGGAAATTTTTAAGCACAGGAGGGACTTATTGCCTCAGTTTTTCACCCAGGCATGATATAGAAGTGCAAGAAAACTGACTGCAACACCACAGAGATGACAAAGCAGAAAAAAAAAATACTAACTCTTTCTCTATTGCCTGTTTCTGGCCTCAGCTACAGGCCAGAGTGGTCTCTAGTAGTCTGTAATCAATATAGAAGAAACCTGTTGGATGCAATGCGGAAAATCAGAACAAAAAATGAATTCTCATTGCTATGGACACAAACACAGCAATGATACTTCACTGCACTTCAAGACATTTGTTCTAAAGACATTTGCTGGGTCAGTGAGCTCCTGAAGGCATTGACATGTAACATTTCTAGTCTATAACAAGCACTGCACGGTTTATCACAAAGATTCATGACAAAATTTCTCACTTCAGTGGTGCAAGGTGATCCAGCATCACTTTCCACCTGCATCTCAAGAGCACAGCCCTTTCCTCCTTAAAAATCACCACAGAGAACTGTGGCTAGAATAGCATCGGGACTCCAATCACATTTTCCGCTTCACCAACGAACTCACATTTTTATTTACAACACAAATCATTGTTCATGGGAATTCAGGAGAACACCTTTGCTCTACAGCCATAGCCATGTGGCAGCTGTTCTGTGTATCAGAGAATCTCAGAATGGTTTGGGTTGGAAGGAACCTTAAAAAACATTTAGTTCCACACCCCTGCCATGGGCAGGGACACCTTCCACTATCCCAGGCTGCTCCAAGCCCTGTCCAACTTGGCCTTGGACACTTCCAGGGATGGGGTGTCCACATGCACAAAGTATCTCATGCTTTGCCTCTAGAGTCCACTGCTATTTCTAGAATTTTCCTCCCACATTTTATAAACTTTTCTATCATAAAAGCCTGATTGCCACAGCTGAGAGCCTGGGTTCACTGAGAAGCAAAAGCTTATGTGTGCTGTAGAATCAGAAACAATTCTATAAATCTCAGCAGTGAAAAACCTTTTTAATAGACTCATTGCCAGCATTCACTATTGCTAAGGTCACTGCAGTAGTTTCCTTCAACAGTGTCCTTATTCTATTATTTATAAACATGGTATATATTGTTTGGCAGTGATATTAAAAAACAAGAGTCCATTAACAATGGAGTTACACCAGTCTATCAGGTAAAGGCATTTGTAATAAAAACCATACAATTCACTGTAAACAACAGTCAGGAATTCTCTGCAAATTTAATTTTGTTATATGATTTTCTTTCGAAACTGATAAATATGTACACTAAACCCTGCAGACTGAACAGGTTTATTTGCTTTTTAATTCCAGAAGCCTGACAACTACCTTGTTGGCAATTGATTTAAACAGTTAATAATGTATTTGTAATTAAATGTAATTAATAAAAAATAGGGATAATAGCCATTCTCCAACACAATATCTTCATTTAATGACATCAAAATTCCTGTTCTTAGCATCCAGGAGCTTTATTGCAGCTGAACCTTGAAAGAGAAGTCCCAGAGATGTTGTGGGGACATGAGTCCCAAACTCTGCTCGAAGCCTCTGGCACAGATGTTGCTGAAGAAGGCTCAGGATTTGCAGAACACCATCCCTTCCTCACCTGATTTAACCTGGGGCATAATCTGCTGCCAAATGCACCTCTCTCTCAAAATACCAACAGGAAAGGTGTTCTGAGGAAATGGTCCATCTTTTTCAACAATTAGTATTTATTCTGTGTGCCTCAACTTTGTATTCAAACATGGTGCTTATTTAAAAAAAAAAAAAAATCTGTATCTTGTCAAAACCCTATGGTTAAAAATAAAAATCTCTCCAACCAGGTGGATACAGATGCATAGAAAACATGTTTTAGGTTGGTGACTACAAGCAACTGAATAATTAAATCACTGCATCTCAGCCACTGCAACATCAGCTCTCCTTGGAGGGGGCAGCAAGCCAAAAGTGTCTGCTGTTTCCCGGTGTAAAACCTCTCTCCAGAAACAGGATCTGATATGCTTAAACGTACATGACAGGCACAAAATTTGGATTAAAAAGTCAGGTTTCCAGTGCTCTCTATCCCATGAAGAGCTGATTTATTTAATGGTGAAAAGACACAGAAAACAACAACTAATAGCACAAGCTTATCCTCCTTGACTGCTCTGCATTACCCAGATCCAATGGCTGATCAATTAAGCCATTACAAATTTAACAACGGTTCTTTGCTAGGGCAGCCTTTGTTCTCAACTTTTATTTTGTGTTGATCTTATTTTCCAACTCTTTTATTTCTCTGAACACATCTTTTAATTTTTGTCTAATCCTCTCCCCTAACAACATTTTAAAAGGCAAAGGACAGACTTCAAACTCCATTTTGCCTCCTTCTCCCTTCCCAGAGATGCAGCAGCTGTTGGCTGCAGCCTCATTTGTGAGAGGTGTGTGGATGAATGGTTCTAAGTTCACAACAAGGAATTACTATTACAATAATAATTCATAATTGAATTTATTTAATTTGGTTATTCTAGAGCTGCTGAGGTTGAATGCTCTCAGGTGGTTACCGTGGTGTTATTCAAGGTTCTCAGGCTCCAGTCTACTGTGTCTAAAAAAAACCTCTGTGTCTCCAAAGCCTCACAAGATCATCAGCTGAGACAGCTCTACCCAGAGCTTCCTGCTCGTAGCAAGTTAATAAACTGTGCTTATCTTCTTACTGCTGTGGTTAATTAAAACTGACATCAAATCTAAATTGCTGGGCCAGTTGGACCCTAAAGGTTGAACCAAGGAGGGCTTTGTGGAAACCACTCTTGAATTGCCTTTGGCATCAGCCAGGCAGCTGCCAGAAGTATTTTGGTGCAAACATCGCTTTCCTGGGCAGCACTGAGCTCCACAGTTCAGGCACATATTTATTTTCAATACATCAGGCTCTCTGTTTGCTTAATCATTAAAGACAAATAGCTAAATATATTTTATTACATAATTCTAGAGTATTAGGAGCGGTTGCCTTGTCAGCCAGAATTAAATGTCTCATTAGCAGGCATGCAGCTCCATTGCCAGCCAACATTTATGGTCTCTGCAACTCAGCTAACATTTCCATATGTTTTGTATATGTAACATTTTCTAGGAAACTGCAGAGGGATTATTACCTTTTCTATTTGTGACAGAAAGCACATATTAAATGCAATGCCAAAAGGCAAACAGAGCAAATGATGTCTGAAGAGGAATTGTGTCTTCGATTTTACATAACTCTGCTCTAACCATATGGTCACTTCTGGGTACATCTAAGAAATCAACACTACAGCTCCAAACTCAGAGTATGTTAAAGGTCAGAGGCTGAGCTATTTTTGCACCAAATTTTCAACTTTGATGAGCTCAGTTTCTGAGCACTGGGTGCTGCTGAAGTCTCTGCTGCTATTCCGGGAGCGCTGTGGCATCGCCGGGGTGGAATTTGGCAGAGCGGGCTCAGAAATAATTAAAGGCCATCTCACAAGCCACCACAGAGCACGGCAGCACAACAATTTCCCAAAAGGAGCAGCTCCCAAGTGCCAAAGCAGAGGCTGGTGCAGACCCCAGTGGGGGTGTGCTGGCACAGGGGGAAGGAGCCACGGCCAGCCCACGGCGTTCCCAGCTGAGATCACTCACATTTGCTCATTCCCATGGGAACTAAATTAGACCAGATTCTTCTTCTAAACACAAGGTTTGTTTGCCTGTCTTAACTCCTGTTAGAACTGCAGCAACCTAAACAGGGGGGCTGCTACCAGCACCCTCTTTTTCAGGTGATTGGACAATTCAGGGGGACATTGTCCAGCTGAATGTTTCTGACTTGTATTTCAAAGGAGAAAAGGAAATGCCACCTTGAAGCAGCTCAGTTGCCAAGGGTGGCTGGTCCTGGTGTTCAAAGAAGGTGCCTAACTCTCTGTGATAACAGACTAATTTAATCCCAATAGCAGCTATTTCTGCATCAAATGATTAATTTGGTGACTGGTTCACACCACAACACAGTATTTGTGCTTAAAGAAATTGGAAACCACACAGTTATAATTAAAGATTATTAAACTATATTCATCATTACAAGTCTAATCATTATTTAAGGAAATATTTGATAGTACTGAAACTTGACAAAGATTTTTGCTCAAATAACTTGACACTTGTGTTTAGTAACAAAGCATCTTTTTGAGTAGCTTGAAACATGCTGTCTTTGAGCCACTGTAAACGTGCCCCTGTTTTAATAAAATAGGCTCAGTACACTTAAAGGACACATAATTCACAGTATTTTATCGTGTTTCACTTCCTGGTTTTTTTGATATGAGGCAGAAACAGCATTACCAGTATCTACAAAGGCTGTTACTCCCATGTGCTTTTTGAGCTGGATGCCTGTGTAAACATTTTTTACTAAATTGCCCAAAAGTACAGAGAGATTTATTTCCCGTGGACTGCAGTTCATTTAGAAATAAACAGTGTTATGTGCATGTTGTTAAATTTTTATTAGAAATTAATGGTATTTACTGAATCACATTTTCTGGTCCAGATTTTCCTGCTGAAAACCAACAGGGCAGGACACCACCAGAGCCATTCTGAGCTCTGCAGGCCATGGCAGATGGACTTGATACCACTGCTCAGATGGGAACTTCAAATATTGCAACTGCTGAGGTCCTTGATCCATCTAAATCTACCTTTTTCCCATGGTTCCCGCCACAGAAAAATTATTGGTTTAGATGGCCAGGAATACATTGAGTTTGTAGAGTAAACAGAGTTCATAGTGTACACCAAAAATCGGAAGTTCTATATGAGAAGCTCCCCCCAGCCTACCCAAGTTGATGAGCTGTTAGCTTGTCTCGAGTTCCTCACAGCTCCCCACACATTTTTCTCTCAGTGCTACTCTACTTACCCAGTTGGCCACATTCCCTCACAGAATGGAATTTAATGCATTATTAGGAAGGACATTTGGGCCATCAGTGATGAACCCTCTGCCACCTTTGACTATTTGCTGTCTGCACTCGCTTCAAAACCCACAGGGATTTTTGTTTCCCCCTGAGTATTACTTAAGATAATAAACTCTGAAAGGTATTTCAAATGCTCTGAAATACCTGGTAAATCCAGTTAAAATCGATTACTATACTGGCACAGGAATTTCTGCACAATAGAAAGTCAGAGTTTTCCTCTACAAAGGTTCTGGTGTGAGTCTGTCATGCTGGACCCACCCTAAGTGGATTCATCTATTTATTATTGTTTAAATCATTTTCCCCCCAAGCTTCCTGGAATCATTCCCATTTGCTCTTCTTCAAAGAAAAAATTCCCACTGCTTTTCTATTTACTGGTCAATTAAACATCTATGAAAGAAATACATTAGCAAAGCAGCCACTTCACTTCAAAATCTCCTCAGATGATCAAAGACTTGTTGTTCCTACCAAAATGAAAACTGGTCGTTTGCCCAACACTTCCTCGGTCTGACATCCACGAGAAAGATCCATAAAAAGACACAGTAATTTCTAGAATTAACACTAGTGCAAAGTAATCATTTGCACACTCTGAAGCGTGCATTTTTCTCTAAGTGAAGCAGCTAATTACTGCTATTCTCACTGACTCACCAGTTCTCATTTCCTGCAACTAGGAGATTTAAATAAGCCTAGAAACTCCTGTTCTTATTCTGAGCTTCTCTCTTCACCCCAATTTCAAGTCTCTACACTACAGTTTGAAATTATTCTTAGCAGGCTCCTTTTCATTTTGGAAGGCTGAATGCCATTTTTATCCTCAAAGTTCACATTTATTTGAAAGGCTGAGAGATTTGGGGCTCCTCAGCCTGGAGAAGGTCCTGGGTAGACCTTAGAGCTCTTTACAGAACATAAAGGGGTTCCAGGAGAGCTGGAGACGGACTTGTGGAGTGACAGGATAAGGGGGAATAGTTTTAAACTGTCAGAGGGAAGGGTTGGATGGGATTTTAGGTGGAAATTCCTCCCTGTGAGGTGTTGAGGCCCTGGCACAGGGTGCCCAGAGAAGCCGTGGCTGCTCCTGGATCCCTGGAAGTGTCCAAGGCCAGGTTGGACAGGGCTTGGAGCAGCCTGGGACAGTGGAGGGTGGCCCTGCCCATGGCAGGGGTGGAACGAGGTCTCTGGGGTCTCTTCCAACCCAAACCAACCCAACCACCATGATTCTGGGTTTGAAACACATCCACATCCACACTACAGCTGGCAGTAGTTTCCTCTGTACAGACTCATCCTAATTCTTCCACTGGAAAAATGGAAGAATTAATTAGTGCATTAATTCTTGCACTGCAAGAAGCAATGGCAAGATCTGCACTCACTTGAGTAACAGAGCAGCTCTCTGACACACTTTTAATTCACTAATTCTATTTATCAAAATTGCTGTAATTTAAGCAGGTGTAAAACATTTGGGGGGGATTACATATTTTGCTCATTAACAGACAAAGAATACCAGGAGGTGTTCCTGGCATAAATAGGAATGAAAACTAAAATTCTAAATTAAAACATCTTGGAACAATATAAAACATTGAGGCTTGACTGGAGCATTTCAGATGGCCAAGAGGTAAAGTAGAAACTTCTGTCATGTTTTAGAACCTGAATGCAGCTTCAGTACTGGCAGGACTTCAAAAGGGAACAGAGTTTTTTCCACAGGCAAGGCTTATCCTACAATTCCAACACTTTGCAGTTGAAACAGGTTGTAAACACCTTGAGTAGAAGGAACTCAAATTAAAATCCACTTGAGCAGTTCTCTGGGGCTCTGATCCTGCTCTAAATGACCCAGACAAATGAACCTCCCCCCGAACTCAGCATGATCAGCATCAGTGCCAAATTATTAACAAGCATTTTCTCAGTAGGATTATCTATCCCTGAAAAATAATTACTCCTCACGGCCTTGCAAACAAACAAGCCATTTATGTAGTATTTACACTGAGTTAGCTCACAAATTCCTGACCATCTAAGCATGCAGACACAGTTAAGCTTTCAGTTTTCCCATTAATCTCTACCACACAAATCTAATGCAGGATCATATTCCTACTCCTCCCAGTTTAATATATCAAATTCTACCCTTACTGAAGAGTCGTGTTCTACACAGTTACAAACATCACCATTTGTTCTGATTGGATTTGGGGATGGAGATTTTGCCAACATCCACCTCCTACTCATTTTTAGAACCCAGTTCAAACAGTTCTAGCAATCCAGGATGATTTTCATTCAGCTTTTCACTTGTAAATTACAACTAAGAGTTGAAGGAATAGAATTTGGACACACACCCCAGATTCCTGTCAGCCTCTGGACATGAGAGTTTTTAATCCACTGACAATAATATTGTAATTCAGGATGTACATTGGATTTACCCAAATCATACACTGTGTGACAGATATTCACTGTACTTCTGCCACTAGAAATGCCACTTGGTGTCACTTATTCCTTAGGTTGTCTTCACAGTACCACACCAAGCATTAAAGAGATGCCTGGCTTGTACTAAAATACAGCAGTATCTCCTGATAAACGTGTGTCTCTGCATGTCATAGTTACAAGACATTTCCCTGAAGTGATTAAAGCCCTCAGATCTCTTCACGGAAGAAAACTACCCTGGTAACTTTATCTTTTACAGATACGTCCCCAAATCTTCAAAGTATTTGCCAATAAGTGTTCAGAACTCTTTTCTGATCCATGCAGAACACAGGTAGCACAAGAATCAGCAGTATACTTTAACCTAAACCATCTTGGCTTAAGAAGGCAACTCCAAAAGAAAACTGAGTGCCTCTGTTGTCTTTCAGACTGCACTCAACCAGACAGCTGTGGTGAAAAAAATCTCAGGAGAAATAAGAAAACATCTCCAAATGCATAAATGAGTAAGATTTCTTCCCCCAACAGTTCAACATTAAACCGACCATTACAAAATTTTGTTTAGTGACATTACTTAAGTTTGCAACACAGTCCAAAAATTAAGACAGTTAAGAATGCAGCAGTGTTAACAGCAAAACCCTGGGACAGATCTTTTACAGTTCCCATTCCAGAGGACCCTTCCACAGATTGGTTTCTACTGGCGTTAATTCCGTGGGCACCAGAGCAGGGGCAGCACACATCCTCCATGCACGGGGCTAGAATGACACTCCACTCACAGATTAAACCCTAATAAAGACTAAATTAGGAATTTTATACTCCTGAAAAACAACTGCTGAAATGATCTCCATGTTTATCACAGAATAGGCTGGGTTGGAAAGAACCTAAAGGATCATCTAATTCCAACCTCCTTGGCCATGCCAGGTTGGGAACAGCAGATTTTGCCTTGGAGGTTCTGCTGACACACCATCAGGGTAACCTGCATAAGTTCAGTGCCATAATAAATTCCCTGTGAGGAGTAACCTCATGAAACCCAGAATATTTCCCTTTAAATAGGAGTGCACATATAGGTAGCCAGGTGTGTTGCCAGGATTATTGATTTCTCAGGAGCAATTATATCAGATCCTGGACAACTTGAGTATTTCTCAAGCTACCAACATTCCTTA
>VXBB01007634.1:139672-191679 GCA_013399915.1 Illadopsis cleaveri | reverse complement strand
AAAAAAAAAAACAAACCAACAGTAAAAATCTTAAGATAGTCCTGCTTAATGCTCTGCTCAAACCAGTTCTGCAAACACAGTTTTCAGTGGCTGAGTAAGAAGTGTACCTGAGATGAAACACTTCAGACTGGGATGCAAATAGAAACTTCCTGTGGAAAAACAAAGCTCCTTTCCATTTGTTCAGTGCTCTCTAACACAGAGCCCATGATGTGAGCCACCAGAGGAACCAAGATTGAGCAGTCCTGCCACCTGGCAATTGCTTTGCAGATTTGCCTAGGTATGCTAGAGGGAAGAATCCAATTTCCAAATCTCCAGGCAGTCCATTTAAAACACACCTTTCCATTTGGAACATGTACCACTTGCAGCTTGTGCTTTCCTGAGACACAAATACATACTACTCTTGTAAGGCTCAGCATATTCCACTCCAAACTGGTAATGTGCCCTAGATTTACTTTCGCAACACAGATATTCTTATGAAATGTTGATTTCATAGTGCTGTAGGTACCACATGCTAAATGTAATCCTTCCTCAAAAAAATAAATCATCTTTAAGAATTTTATCCTACTTTTCTTCTAAAAATTGGATCTATTATTGCACCATTTAAAACAGTTCAAGAGGTTTTTTTAGTCAGTGTATTGTGACAACGCATAAACAAATTAACAAAAATTAAGATAATTTTCCCCATTTGACTCACTTTCTATTTTGTACTCATACAGCCTCTATCAAGGGGAATAATTTGGAAGAACACTGGAGTGTAATTTCTTCTGTTTCCAGAATCAGTCAGACTCAGCGTGCAACCATTTCCCTATCAGTTTTTTGAAGAGCTGTGTTTCTAAAGAGTATAGGGTATTCTTAATCCCCCTGGAATTCTCTGGGTCTTTAAAACACTTATTTTTCCCTAACATATTTTTCTTACACTTCAGTCTAAAAGATTGTTTTAACCATTTATTATTTAGGAAACTACTGAACAAGTCTCCTTCATACATAGTGCTAGAAATTAAGCATCAGAAGGCATCTAAAATGCCACATAGCACCAAGTTCTGAAGTATTTTGTAGGCTTTGGGGTTTTTTATGGGACTAGATGATCCTTAAAGTTTTTTCAAAACCAAGCCTTTCTATGATTTTAAAATTTCATCTGCTCAATCATACAATTTTACAGCTACAGTCTTACAGGATGTGTTAAAATGTAAAGCACTGCTTACCTGTAACTTTGAAATTAGTTTAATTACTCATCAAGCTCTCAGAGCTGTTGTTATTACTGCTTTGATGTCTAAGATGTTCTGCAGGTAAGTCAAGCCACAATCCCTGGGTTTCCTTGCTCAGCGTGGTGCTCCCAAGCACCAGGAGCAGCGTGCCAGGGGAATTTCCAGACACAGATGCTCAGGGCTGCACGGCCAATTCCAGGGAGCTGCTGGGCAGCTGGGGAACACCTGCTCACTCATCTCTCCCCTGCCAAACACCTCCCAAAAAACCAAAGCCTTCATAAGCATTCAAACCACACACATGGAATTCCAAGTATTCCGACCAACACTGGCAGCACTGAAAGCTGATGGCACTGACAACAAAGCACAACTAAAGAAGTTTTAGGTTTATTACACAGGGACAAATCACAAGAAAAATTAATTTTATTCCACTTTTTCATTGAACTTCTCAGCTGTCCCAGCTCAGACCACACCCTGGCTAAAGCTCCCAGTGGAACCAGAGCCAAGGCTCCCTGAGCCAGGGCAGGGTTCTTAGGAGTAATTCCTCACATTTATCACAGCCAGGCAGAAGGTGTGAAATGCCATTTACACAGCCAAGAGGGCCACAGAATGAACCACAAGCTGGCTTTGGCTTCAAGCCTCTCAGTGCACAACCAGGAGTGGCTCCAATGGCTGAATCAGGATTAATCCATAAAATCAGTTCTGCTGCTGCCGCTTCCTGCCAATCTCCCAGAGACTCCTTAAAAATCAACACTTTTCTAATAAATGTAAATATTGGGAGAATGGTTCTTCCTTGAAAGCAAAGACAGAGTGAACATTGAGGTCAACCTGAAATTAGTCCAATTGTTTTATATTTCAACAGCGTGAAACTGTGGGTTTTACTTCAGATAAAGAATATAAAAATTGACAGATCCCACTTGATAAACAACTAATTAGTCTGGTATTTTCTCTTTAGATTCAGCTACACTCTCAAATAAAATAGTACAAGAAATCTTATACTGAATAGTTGCAGTACAACATCTTCCAGAGAAAGCCTTCTCAGTCTGGGTAATCAGTTAGCAACCTTGAAAACTTTAAACTGAAGATGTTTAAGGCTTATTATACAGGGAAAAAACACAAGGAAAGGAAATTCTATTCAGCTACTGAGAATCACAGCAGAGCTGCTACTGCTCAAAGATGTGCTACCAGAGAATTTGTTGCTAAGACAAATTTTAAATAAGCCAAGGACTGAAGGGCATCTCCAACACCATAAAATTCAGAGCTGCCTTTCTTTCCTGAATCAGCCGACACATTCCTGATGTTTTATTGGTCTGGTATCTCAGCTTCATTGGGGAGTTGCCTCTTTCTGCCCTGAAAATGTCTCAAATTTGAACGCAGGTACAAAAAGTGGGAAAGGAGAAGAATCTGCCCTTCTTCCCCAAAGAGTCCAAGCAGCACAGCTTCCCTGAAAAAAGGCAAATACAACAGAATGTGCTCCCTAATTAATGGAGACACATGTCCTTAGTGTCCTAAAGTCAGCATTGCTCAAATCTATTACCCCACCACAGAGTGTGGCAGCATAATCCAGTCCCTTGTGATGGGCAGAGGGAAGTGTAAACACTTTTACAGCACTTGCTGGAGTCTGTGCTGATGCATATGTTTGTGAAGAAACACAGATTTCTCTTGTTCTTTCCATATAGATTTTCTTCTCTTTAATGAATAAGTCATTAGGATAACAATTGCCAGGCGTTACCCAACTCATAACAAGGCCATCCAAGGCTGATATTGTCTAATTTCAATAAATTTAACTCTTAAATTTTATTTCTTATTTTCTCTGGGGCTTTTTCCTCTCAAGGCATCCAGGTGCTACAAATAACAACTTGTTAATGCATGCAGCATACATTCATACATTGATTTTCTATGCTGAATAATGAAATAAAAAAGAAAGAAAAAACCAGAATAACTTTATATCTCACATGAATCTTCATTTGAACTGGCCACCAGTATAATTTATAGCAGCTGTTTGATCTTTTTTATTTGCACTTGGTGGAAGAGCATCCCAGAGATTCCTTCAGAAATTAAGGGCTACAGAGTGATCACTATGCTCCAGATCCTGTGTTTACTTGCCTTTTCCCTATTTACTGGCATGTTCCATCAGTTCTACTCACAGAGTTCAAGGAGGGCTTAAAACACACTTGTATCTGTTAAAAATCCAATTACAAGCCTATTCCCCAGCCCTGACATGCCACCAGAGGATTTCAAAACCAAGGGTCAGTCTTTGAGCTTCACTCATTAACATGCAAGCCACTGGTGGGAGCTGGGCAAAATATTTCAGTGAACACCGTGTCAGCCAGTTCAAAGAACCAATCTTTTTAATGAACTCTAATGCAGTAATGAAAAAGGAAGTGATAATGCACTGGAAATTATTCAGACATCTCAGGGGTTCAGCTGCTTCTGCCATTCATGTGCCAGCTGCCTTCCTCACCCCTTGAGGCCAGAGTTTTTCTGCTTACTGCTACAACATCAAAAACCAAACAAACATGAAACTAACTCCCTGGAAGATTTGATCTCAGCAAAGGTGACGCTATGCTCGGCAAAAGGAATAAATCACTGATATTCTCACACTTTCCTGCTATGAGGCATCTCTTAGAGAAGGAAAAAATCCACAGGAAAAATGCAAAAGCATTGCAAACACCCAGTTCTCCACACCAGCATTCCATGCAGGATCATCTTTGCATGCCATGCTCCTCTACAAAGCCCTGGCAGGAATGTCACAGCACATGCTTTGCATTACTGGTTCTGCTGTCATGGGAGCATGATCTTGGGGAAGTCATGGATGTGCCCACCCTGGTGTAAACTACAGGGTTTTTTAGCCCATCAGGTCATCTGTTGAAGAAAAGGCCATGGAGAACAATGTCTGAGGTTCCTGTGAAATTCTGGCAGAAGGGCAGGGATGCCAATTGAATTCCTGACCCAGCTATGAAATAAATGAAATAAAAAAGGTTTATTGTGGGGGTGTAGAGAACATTACACAAGCTCATAAGTCACCACAATGAGAAGGGGCTCAGCAGAACCCTGTGCTTTACCTGGTAACATGGACAATTCTCTCATTTATGAATTATTCACCAGCCCAGCTTGACACCTTGGAAATTGTTTGGGCTCTGTAATAGCCTAAATCCTGTATGTGGCATTTTTCAGCTGATGGGTTACTCACTATTCAGGTCTGCTCATCACAACATGTGCCTCCAAGCAACAAAAGCACTGCTTCTATTCCTGGATTGGATCACTGAGCCTTTTACAAGTGAGGAACAACTGCTCCCACAACAAATAGCAAATATCAGATGCATTTTTTTCAGCCAGACTCTGAAATTGTCAGTAATAGCCACTTGCCCAGATTTCTAAGCTTCCCAACTCCTAAAACACCAAACCTCCTCCCACTGTGATGGATTTCCCAATATCTCTCTTGCTCTGTCCAATTTGATTTTCATTTGTCCTTGATCAAGAGAATAAGATGAACATCCTCAGAGAGGCCTGAGAGCCATCAGCCTCAGCAGGGTCAGAAGGGTGCCAGAGGGAGCACATACACTGATTTTGAATGGACTGAGCAGCTTTGGGGGCTGGGGAAGTATTTACAGAAAAAACCTGATTTTCCAGCTGCTGAGCCAACCTTTTTCTTCAGTGGCAGACAGAAATACCAATCTGCTCTTAGTGATAGAACTAATCTGTAAAAACCCTATAATCACTGCTGGATGCACAGGGAAGAAATGCAGTGCAACCAACACATTCCCAACCTAGTATGGGAAAAGCAAAGTCTTCAAGAGTTTCAATTAGAAAAAAATTCTAATAAAAGTAACATTTTATTTTGCCTTTTAATATTTTCCGTTTGGAAGATGCAGTATCAATCAACTTTAAAGTATTTGCCTTTTAATGGATTGGGGGTGTGAAATACAAAGAAAAAAGAAAAAGTCTGGCACAGGGTGCCCAGAGAAGCTGTGGCTGCCCCTGGATCCCTGGCAGTGTCCAAGGCCAGGCTGGACAGGGCTTGGAGCAACCTGGGACAGTGGAAGGTGTCCCTGCCCATGGCAGGGGGTGGCACTGTGGCTTTCAATGCCAATGAAAACAAATCTTTAATTAAAGTGCCCAATTCCAAGCTTATTTTAAGGAATGTTTCAGCTGGAGCCTCAATTGCACTAATGAGCCCTGTGCTCCTCTCAGGAACTTCCTTCAGCTTTTCATCCTAGTCTGACCTTTTTGCACCAACACAGCCCATGACACCACCCAAAGGTGCACAAGTGTCCTGACTCCTACAGCTCGCCAAGTCCTTTTTACCCCATTAAAAGCGATGATCTTGAACTCACTGCAGAATGAACAGGAACATGCCCAATACCATTGCAGCAACACAGAACAGCTCGTGGCTCCAGCTGGCATCCCACACAAACATGCTCACAAATCATCACCCTGACTCTGTGATGGGAACACTCAGCTGTGCCTCACTGTCCACAGGGCTTTGGGACAGCAGCAGGTCTGCACTGAGGTGTCTCCACCATCATCACCTCACATAGGCATGGAAAACATCTGTGTTGTCAGCCCACAAAAGAGCAGCCAGGCATGGAAACACGC
Organism: Illadopsis cleaveri; assembly: GCA_013399915.1. Taxonomy (NCBI): domain Eukaryota; kingdom Metazoa; phylum Chordata; class Aves; order Passeriformes; family Timaliidae; genus Illadopsis; species Illadopsis cleaveri. Next base: position 185,878 of record VXBB01007634.1, on the reverse strand, counting down.
ACCAAAGTTTTCTGTAATAACCATTTGGAAACAAGTGCCAGGCTATACAGCAGTTGCTGTTCCAAAACATGGGGATCTCAAGTTTGTTGGGTTTTTTTTTTTTAAATTCTGACACACTTCTAAATAGCTGTTCAATGCTGCAGCCTGTGCCTCGACAGACAACACAGCTGAGCACAGGAAAAAGACAAGGCTATTAGAGTTACGTATGTCACTGGTGAGGGGATTTTTAGAGTTACATATGTCACTCACATGAGGGGATTTATTCCTACAATTACCACATACCCTCTCTCTGCTTCCACACAGAAGCTCTGTGCTTATCTACATCTTTAAGTCTTGTCATTTTTTAGTTTTTGACATGGTTTAGAAAATTCAATTTCAGCTGCAAAGTCACAAACAAATACCTCTGACAGGTCTATTTCTGTAAAACATATAGTGATATCTGCCTCCCATTACACTTCATTTTCCAGCAGTTTTTCACTCAGCTTTAATTTGCTTTTTAAATTATCTGCTTTGGATAACCAATCAAGTGAGATCTACCAGTAGCTAACACTTTCAACATCTTAGATCAGGAAGGAAAGTCCAGATTAAGTGAAGTAAAATGCATTGTACCTGCGTGGGATGAGCTGTGACCCTCTAAAGACCCAATTCCTGCTGCTGTCCGAGGATTTCAGCCCCTGAGGGTCTGCTCCAATGGGCTGAAGTCAAAGCCTGAGGTGATTCAGACAAACTGCCCACAGTATTTCTGCCTTTCATGCAAAACCAAACCAAAGCGAACATTGCTCAGTCCAGAGGGGAAGGAAGAGCCACAAGTTAAACAAAACCATTTTCACTGGAATGTAAGAATCCCAGAGAACAATTCCCTCACATTCCCTTTTCTCCATGACTCACTGCACCAGAAACACACAAGGAGATAAAAAAGCCCTGTGTGGGACAGTGGTTTTTCACCAAACACGAGGTGACAGAGGCCAGGAGACAGATAAAATGAGCTTTGTCTCTCACACATGAATGCAGAACATGCTGCAAGAAGGAATTTTAAAAGGAAGAAACCATGTCCTTGGCTGAGTCCCAGCCTGGGCAGCAGAACAAGGGGGATCCTGCCCCTGTGTCCCTGTGCTCAGGTGAGACCCCACCTGCAGAGCTCCCCCAGCCCTGGGGCCAGCACAGGCAGGATCTGGAGCTGCTGGAGAGATCCAGAGGGGGCTCCAGGACGATCCCAGGGGTGGAGCAGCTCTGCTGGGAGGAAAGGCTGAGAGAGCTGGGATTGTTCACCTGGAGAAGAAAAGGCGTCAGAGTGACCTAAATGTGGTTTTCCAGCACCTGAAGGAACTGACAAGAAAGACGGAGACTGTTTATAAGAGCCTGAAGTGACATGACAAGGGGGAACAGCTTCAAATTGACAGAAGACAGGGTTAGTTTGGATATCAGGAAAAACAAATTTTCTGTGAGGGTGGGCAGGCCCTGGCACAGGGTGCCCAGAGAAGCTGTAGCTGCCCCTGGATCCCTGGAAGTGTCCAAGGCCAGGCTGGACAGGGCTTGGAGCAGCCTGGGATAGTGGAAGGTGTCCTTGCCCATGGCAGGGGGTGGAATGAGATGATCTTTAAGGTCCTCTCCAACCCAAACCATCCTGTGTTTGTCTGAAAGAGTTAAGTTAGAAGTGGAGAAGAATTAATCTCCTACAAGTTACCTCCACAAGTTGTCTCAATGATATTCCAGGGCACTTCAGCTGCTTTTTTCAGATTTTGAGATACAGAAATTTGTGTTTAAAACAACCTCCTTGCAACTCTGGAAAGGCATACAGCCATGTGCCAAGACTGGGGCAGACTGGGAATGTGCAGCTGCACCCCTCAGAGTACCACTGGAGATTCTGGAGATTCAGTTACACCAGATCACTTGAGGGAGGCTGGAGTCACACACTGCCACAGAAAGAGTCAACAGGAAAAGTGCAATTCAGAACAACCTACATGAAAACTCATTAATATAGTCCTGCCTGTTCCATCCTTCCTCAGCAGAAAGTGCCTATATATATATATATATATGTACACGTGTATATTTTATTCATGAGTGTATAATGACTATATATATACACACACAACATTTATGTATGTACTCACTGTACACTGATGCATAATGCAGCACTTCATCAACTGGAAATAAATGGAAGAAAAAGAAAAAATTTCCACAAAATACCATTAAGTAGCAGGTCACCCTCTGACCTTGGTTGTCTTGATAAATAATTTGTGTTTCATGGGGTTTTCTGGAACCATGAAAGGAAATGCTTCTTCCTTCATTAGTCATCTATGGACCTTGTCTGACCACAAACGAGTTTGACCTGGCTCATCTCTGGATCTCTAATTAATAAAGACAATTACTTTTAAATTGCAAGTCCCCATTTCTGCCAATACTTAAAGTTATGTCAGATGTGGACAGATAATTGTTTTTTACAAGGACATTACAAGCAGGCAGAAAACATTAAATAAATGTGGGCATAGACAAGATGAGCCAGTAATTTCACCTTGAATTTCAAGCATATTATTGCTGTGGGTGGGCTGCCTGTATCGTCAGCTCGGTGTGCCCCAGCACCGCGACAAATGCGGAGGTTCTTGGCTGACCAGCAGCGTAAGCGTGTCGATGGCAGGAAGAAGAAAGGAGGGACTTTCCAGAGGTACAACAGCAAGGGGTTTATTGGGGACCCCTGGGGGGGATCCTTCCCTCAGCGTGTCTGCCTCGTGGAAAGACCTCAACCCCCGGGGAACAATAGCTTTTAAAGGGAGGTTCGAACATAGGAATGTTTATAATAGTAAACCAGTAAGAAAATCTCAGGGTACAGCTAATAACAAAACATATACAACAACCATTCAGGGGAAAAATAGGGGGGAAAGCCTGGGTTTTACCCAATCACTCAATGCTCTCCCTAGAACTTTCTGGACTCAGGGAGAGGCCCCGAAGTGATTGACAAGACCAGGAGGTTACTAAAATATGACTGACATGTAACAGGTGTCGAGGCATGTAACAGGAGTTCCGACAAAACAAAGGATTTACAGCAGCAGGTGCTGGGGTGAACTGAAGGGCAGTAACTGAACTAAAGGGGTATGGTGCAGGGAAAAAACCCATTCTGAAATACGTAACAAAATGAAAAATCCAAAACCCACACCACCACATATTATTTTATCCAAATATTGAAAATGGGCGTATTGATTTATCTCATTGTTCCACTAATTCCACATTTTTATTGCTTCCCACCTACTTTGCTTTCTGCCCTCTCTCCTTCATGCAGTTTGCTTTCTGTTCCTGCTGTTTGTAGTGGAATTCACAGCTGATCCACACCATATGTTGAAGTAGAAGTTAATCAAATCCTTTGTGACATTTAGAACATGCTAAGATATTATGACTTTTGAAAAGCGCCATGAATGAGAACGACAAGTTGCAGGATGAAAAAAGATACTTCCCACACCCCCCAGGAAAACAATTGCAATTGATAGAGAGACCTTCAAGAAAAAAAATAAATCCTCAACTGCTGCAAACTGACCAAGCTGCAAGAAGGCTGAGAGAGGTGAGAGATGTACTGAAACCACCATGTGGGAATGGGAAAGAGAAATGCCAAACCAAACACCCCAAAAACCAAACAGAAAAGCTCACAAAGGTCCATTTAGTTGGGCATGAGGAGACAATGATGATTTTGTTATTTGCAAAGATCATAAAATAAGCACAGATCTTTGATGGTTCTCAAGTGTAACTCCTTAGCTGCTAATGGGATTCAAGACCTCGTCCTCAGGAGTAAACCTCAAATGGCAGAGAGACATGGCAAAGTTTGTGCTAGGATTGTCCCAAGACAGTGAACAACCCATCTCTTCCTTAAAAAATACCTCGAATGTTCACATATTATCCTGGATTTCACCAAAACCCGCCCAAGCCAGCTCTTTACTGGTGACCAAGAGTTTCTGGATGACCATTTTCACCTTTCCTAAGGGCATTCCTTATTGGAAGAGGAAACAGCCCACGGTATCAAGGTCTGCAAGGGACCAGGCTGCAGGTTACTCCTCACAACACACTTCTGGAGGCCAAGAAGAAACACACTGAAAGACAAAGAGACTTCTCCAAACTGAGGTTCTTCTACTCTCTTTTAACACCACAGCTCCAGGGAACAGCAGCCATCCCCCACATCTGTAAATATAATTAAGAATAAAACCACCTGATATATGAAATTTATTTCTGTTCCTACAATAGAACAGTCTTCCAAAGAGATACAACTAATCCAATAGACAAAATGTTGGATAATGGACAATATTTTCTCGAAGTGAAGTGTACTTCCTATGAGAAATGTTGCCATTGGTTGCTTGCCACTGGAGACATTTCATGGGAATTGCAAAAATATCCAGTCATACATGGATAAGGAGGACAAAGAGATGTAAAAAGATTCCCATTATCAGCATTCATAGACAGGGCTGGATTTTCTCTGCTCTCAAATATGACCAGAAAATTTTACTTTGCAGTAATTGCATTCTTGTGTACAGATGTCAAAACCAACTCAGGAACCTGAAGCCCACCTTCTGGGAAAACTTACAGTCTCATGAACAAAAATAATGCTTAAATATTTCCTTTTTGCCTCCAAGAATTAGTTTGAAAACAGAGTAAAAAAAACTTTAATAAAAGAATCAATATTTATGGCTTTGTTATATTTACTATTTATGAAGATACTTATGTTAACTCTTATTCACCAAGACAAACAACAATCATTTCTTCAGGACAAAGCATCCTCTTCACAGCCAGAAAAACATCATCAGTACAAGTGAAGTGTTGAAAAATTTGACATATAAACAATAAGCATCTAGACAAGCTAATAAACAGAATGTCTCTTAAAACTAGAAGAGAAAATCCATTAAATACTCGTCCACTGGAAAAACACAGAGCCTGGCCAAATGTCACGTTTAGAAAATACAGAATGTACAAACATATTGTTTTGACTATGACTGCAGTCTAAATGATGATTAATGTATAATTAAAGCAGTCAATTCAAGAGATAAAAGAGACTAAAAAACCACAGCAGTACCACAGATGATGCCATATATACTGAAATAAATTCATATAAGAATGTTACACCTCTAGAACTGGCACACACTTTGGGGGATGGTCCATTTTAACAGCTGAATCACAGCAATGCCCAATTTCCAGAGCCTCCCTCCCCTCTTCTTTCACTCTTCAGCCTGGATTTTCAGCATTGATTCCAGCAGCCACATAAACTCAATCTCCACTCTCCAGCACTATTCCAACAACATGCAAAGAATTTGAATGCACAAAACCCTCTTGCAAAGGAAGTCTGGTGGAAAGGTGCTTCCCTTTTCCCCCTGACATGGAGTTACAGCTTAGCCAGTGTTTTAAAAGTCCTTGGAGGACTTTCCCACTCTTCTCTCTGAAAGCCTCTGGTGTATTTCTCTTCATTCTGAGGAATCATGATCAAGTGCATATATCCCTTTCTCACACCAGGTCTCAATGCCTTGGCCTTACATGTCCCACCAGCTCAGACATCCCTGGAGCCTCTCCTATTTTATTCCCAGCAGAATGCCTTTATCAACCAATGAGCCCCCATTAAACCTTTTCCCACCTCCATTTCACCAAAGGCTACTAAACTCCAGTTTTCCAAATGTCTCTTGGTACTTTTACATCCCCAGACCACCCCAGTGTGCCTTGGCTGTGCCCTGATCCCTTTGGTACCAGCCCTTCCATGCCAGGGGAGCTCTGCTGACCCCAGCAGCCCTGACCTGACAGCTGCACTTTTCCCTCACTCTGCTCATTCAGTCCAGAATTTGTTTGCTTTTTACTGGGCATTTAATGCTACTGAGCTATGAATAACAGGCATCAGCCCTGTCCTTTATAACCCTTTTTTCTATTGCTGCCTTGTTATGGGGTTTTTTTTTTTCCTTTTAACTGTATGATTATTTATATTCCCTTTCTTTTCAGCTTTTACAGCTTCACTGCCTTATGTTTTCCTACAATTCCCAAACCAAAGGTTGTCTTAACCCCTGGGCTAGAGCAAATTCTACTTTTTTAAAAATTCCTTTGATTATAAACAACATTGATAGAAAACCTAAAGTTTGTATTTTCAACATCTTGCTGCAGACTTCCCACTCATTCCTGTAAGAAATTCCACAAGCCAGTTCTAGGAGTTTTTATTTTGACAATTTACTACCTCTTAAAGGGATAAAATATGTACTTAAGCCCAGCTCAAACACAGATTTCGGATCTTTGATAGATTCCTCCTCCATAAATATTTCTCCTTAGTTTATTTAATGTATACAAACGTCAACCTTAATTCCAGAGGATGATGCAATTCCTTCTCCTGCTTTGGATTACACTCATTATTCTTTTATCACTTCTACACAAGAAATAATCCACTTTTTATTTCCACTGACTACTCAATCCAACTGGATTCTTAAGGCTTGCACCAGGACATGAAACATAAAATGAGTTTACAAATCAAAACGTACACAGAAGTATCCCTGTGTTTTACAGACTGGAAAAAAATCTTCCTGAAGGTATTGAGAAGAAACAATCCTGACCAGTTCTTTTTCACTTTGCAGTCCACTGATCAAAGAGCAACTACAGAAGGCAGAATGTCTCTGTGGAGGCAGCAAAGTTCTTCTACATTTCCCCTTTCCAGATGAGATGATTTCCTTTGTTGCAGAGAACTTATACAATATCACCTGATTTTTACATTTCAGAATTCAGGATTCACATTTTAAAAATCCATATTATTCTTCTAATTGATCCAAAGTTATTATGCTTTTAAATCCCATAAAATGAAAATAAGGTTGTTCTGCATCTTCACATCTACTTGGAGAAGTGTTTCTCCTGTCTGGAGGAGGGAGAGGGACCAAAGCTTTCTGATGGGCATTTCCAGAGCAAAGAGGCTCCACAAACCATCCTCAGGCTAAGTAACTTGAAGTTAAATCAGAGACAGAGAGTTTTGGAGAGTCTCATGCCTTGGTTTGTATTCTCATAGTTACAGCTTTAAAAGCAATTTTTGAAAAAAGCTCCAAAACAAAAGAAATGTGGTCAACGGCAAATGCAGCATTTAAATGGAAATAGTGTTGCTTTGCTGAGTGGAAACAGGTCAGAGTTGACCAGAGGTGAGAACCAGCCAGGTTTCTCCTGTCCCTCTGAGACACTGGGCTGCCCTAGGAGCCTTCCACTGCCTTTCCCAGAGAGAATAGTCCACGACTTTAGCAACCAGTTAAAAGCAAACAAGTCTTTCAATATCAAACAGCAACCACAACTGCTTTAAAAGAAAAACTCCAACTCCAAAACCTGAGGATACTGCAAATGAGTGACTGACTCGGGATAACTGCTGTCTGTTTAACATTTGAAAGCTGTGCCACCTGCACCCCAGACCAGTGCTATTTCCAGGAGAGACATCTCATTTAAGCAGGAAAAAACAACAACTGGGTGAGAGCCACCACATTTAACTGTGCCCAGGGGCTTTGAATGCCATCAACAACTGCTGGGGTGGAAAGGACTAAATGCTGAATGTAGAGTTTAATGAATGTCTTAAGTATTTTAAGGTTTCTGCCACCATTTAAGGCTACATGGGCAATGCACAAGCCTGTAACTGCACAAGCAGCAGGAGATCTCCATTTCACTCCTTCCTGCCCCACTTTACCCTCAGGAAGACCAGCAGATGAACCAGGAGTAAACAAAGCAAACTTACACCAGAACTAGCTTGAAAAGTACTCCAGGATAACTGCAAAACCAAAAGGGAATGTCACAGAATGATATTATATTTACAACCCTAGGAGAGGCAGACCTTTAACACCTTGTTACTTTTGTTACTTCTAGGTTTGTCTGCTCTTCTGCATTGATTTTGCCCAGAAGAAAAGTATTTTAGGAATAAAACCCAAAAGCAACTGTCAACTTGTTTTTTCCTAGAGACGCAATCATCCTTGCAGTACAAAGTATTTATTTATGCATTTCCAAATAGATCTGGCTACAGGGGAATGATTTAAGCCTCAGTGAAGCAGCAAACATTGTTTGTGATCTTTTTCACTAGGCTGTCCAACCCTTCAGTGCTTATTCAGCTCCTGATACTTTCTGTTTATCTGCTGATAGTTTTTGGAGGCTCCCTTTGTGATTTGTTAAAGCCCTGGAACTGGGAATCTGCTGGCACCAGCAGGGGCTCTGCCTCACTGGATCCATAGGCTGATGGATTTGGATCTGCCAATTCACTGGGGTCAAAGTTGGCACCTTTCCTATGGGCAGGTGAAACCTGGAAATGCCCCAAGGAGCCCCAGCACAGCCCAGACATTTGGCTGAGAAGGCATTTCCCTGATCCCATCTACATTCAATACGCTTTTCTACAAAATTAAACAGAGTCAAGCAGATCTCATTACAGAGATTGATTTAATGAGTTATCTGCACTCTGCCAGCAAGGATGGACCAGAGTGCAGGCAAGGGAGGCTGCAGGAACCACTGCCCTGATTCAGCACAGCAGCAGTCACCTAACACACGAAATCCCACTTATCTACCACTCCCAAACCTTACATTGTCCCAACCTTTGGGCTGGAATGAGTTCTAATCCTGCTTTTAGAAAACAAAAAAATAATAGCAAAAGAGATTGGAAAAATCTTCCTAAATTCTAATTGATATTTTTTTAATCTGTCTTAATTGCTACTGCAAATTAAGAGCAGAGTAGGACATTTAAAACTGTGGTTAAATAGTTGGTCACAGAAGCCCTATTTCTGTTAAGAGACAAATGTATTTGGGCACACCTGACAGCTTTGGACCTTGACTCAAGCTTTCTCCAGTTTTCTTCAGCAACAGAGGATTTGCTGGAGCATCCCATGGCTTCCCCTTGACCTGGCTTCCTTTCCCCTCCCTTTCATGCTGATGTCTAGAACTGGGAGTCACAGAGTCTCTGAACCCCAGGGCACTGGCAAAGCCTGTGTTGATGGTTCCTGCCTTCCCTCACACAGGTGGGACTCAAATGAAACTCTCCTGCTCTTTTCTTGTGCAGGTGGTTCCCTGATACTACTGAGCCATATCACTGGGAGTTTCCTGTAGTTATGAAATATCTGACATTTAAATGGAAGAGTAAGAAGTATAACTGTCAGGAGTATAAATATATTTTGCATCAGAGCTTAAATAGCTTTAAAAAGTCTCCTGAATATGCTATCATGTCGGTTCTCAGGATTCTCCAACTCTGAAGCTCTTACTTTTTAATTTTTTTTCTGGTAAAACCTAAGCCAGTTTCACAGCTGTGAACTGGGGCAGGGGAGATCCAGCTGTATTTATATTCACATAAGAGCAACGTTTCCTTAGATGCCCATCACTCTATGATCATGGATTTCAAGAAAAACATCTGCTTGTTCACACCTGTGAGCAGCTCATGCCTTGCCCCAGCACAGGTCACTGCACACAAACTGCACAGCAGCAAAGAAATAAAGGGAGCAGGAGTGATCCTAGCAGGAGAGCTGTTGCCCTGCTTGGTATCCAACATCCACTTCAGGCTGGGAAATCTCACTGTGGCCATTTCATTTGTGGGAGACTGAGCTTTGACAAGGCAGCAACATGAGGAAATGGGCAGCACCTACAGCACCCCGTGGCACCTTTGTGAACTGATGTGAATCACTCTTCATTTTATGTTTCTGGAGCTGAAAACACGAGAGACAGCTACCAACAAAATCCACAACACCCTGCAAAGGAGGATTGTTCCCAGCTACAATTCTCTCTGCTGGAACACATTTTCACCTGAAGCACGGGGGTCACAGGGTAAATGGCTGCACTTGCTACAAGACACAGGAGACAAATGCAGTTCCCTAAGAAGGAAAAACAAATTCACCACTAAAGAGTTCCTCACAGTGTATTTATCCTAATCTCTCATCACACAACTGTTTCCAGTGACTGGAGGCAGATTGGTAAGAGATACCAACTGTCAGGAAAAGGTGAAAGGCAATTAGTAAATCACTATCTCTTTTGTAATCACTGATGAAATTTCCATTTTTTTTTATCCCCTACTGCTCACTCGCCCAAACAAGCAAGACATCACCTTGAAAATGAATGCAATTAATTATATTAGCTGAAGCTTTTAAAGGAAAATGGCTTCTCATTTACATTCCTGGCAGAAATTCAATAAGATTGCACTACTGTAAGGTTGATTGAACTGCTGCTGCAGTTAAACCAGTATCCTGAAATAAAAAATAATTCTAATGTTCATTATGGGATTTTTAGAGCTAAGTACTTTGAACTGTTAATATTCTCAAGTAAGTCTGCAGTGGAAAGGCTGGAAAAGGTATTTTACTGTGTGTTAACTGAAGCTAAAATAATTTCCTTCCCTTCTGCACCATCCTCCACTTACTTTTAACTAATCAAAAATTAGCAGAATTATCTTACATGCCTGAACTAATTAGTAAAGACATTATCCAAACCTTCAGCTTTCACCTATGCACCTGAGCCCTTGCCCTCTTTTAGCACAGCTGTAGCTCTGTTGACATGAGAGGTTTGCAGAAGTTGTTATTTGTGTGCAGGGATTCCCTGATTTCACTGGATGCTGGTGTAGCAGAGGGCAGCACAGCACTCTTGGATTGCCTCAATAATCCCAGCTAAGCACCACAAACCCGACAAAAATTGTTACACTGGCCTGGATAATGGAGTCTTTGCAGCAAACTTTCAATTAGAGACAACAAATGATTATGCATGTATTTGTAAAAGCATAATCAGTTTGTGGAAGCATAATTGGTTTGTGAAAGTGTTATTAGTTACAGGGATGTAAATAAGCAAGGGGAAAATGCAGGTTGGTGTTTGGATCACATTGGAGGATGAGGTAATGAAAAAAAAATCTATTTAATAGCAAACTGGGCACACATTTGGCAGCCCCATCCCACTGCAGAAACACACCTGGACAGGGCTGGACAAGGTTCTCAGCCTTGCTCCAAGCACCTGGCAGAAAGAGGGACAGAGAGGAAGAGCTCCATCCCTCCACTCCAAAAAGGGGACACCTGCACAGACAACCAGTGTCCAGGAATAAATATCTACAAAGCAATGAAAATGCTTCAGTTACTACCCAAAACTCCCTGCTAAACAGAATATGGAATGGACTTTAATGTATATAGAATCTTGGAATAGTTTGGGTTGGAGGGGACCTTAAAGACCATCTCCTTCCATTCACCTTCCACTGTCTCCAAGCCCCATCCAACCTGAAGTTTGACAGGTTTTATCACTTTCCCTAAGTTCAAGTAGAATTATGTGAATACACACATCAAATACACAGAATAGATTTTGTGCTTGAAGAAAATTTGCCACAGTCCACTGAATTCTGGCCAGGCTGCTGAACTGTACATTCACAACCCCAGTTTATGCTGCTCAGATGTTTTTTATCTGACCTCAGTTTAAGAAACCTTTAAATATAACTTTCATTGAGTGAGATAATGCTTATTGCTTTTGCTCTTGGAACAATGAAAAAGTATTCAGGAAAAGCAGGTGGGAGTATTAAGTCTGCTATCTCACGAACAAAAAAAAAAGAAATATAAAGGCAGGCAGAGAGTTTAAGGCTGCCTAAAAAAACCTACTGTTGGTCACATTCCTTTAATTAAAAGTAGTAAGGAAAAATCATTGGGCTGACTGCAATTTGAGCAAAGAGTTAATTTCAGATAGAAATGTCAATATCTTCTTTTTTTCCACAAGAATTTGGAGACTGAGTGAAGTCTTTATGAAGGACTCAAGATGAAGTTTTAACCTTAATATGGAAGGTATAAACTCCCTATTTCACAAGAAGGATGTTGGTGATTCATCAGACAAATGGAAAAAGAAATCAAAAGAGATAGCTGATAGAATAAGAAAGCCAAAATAATTCCCAGTGTATTACCTGTGTTGGAAAGGCTCTCACAGAGCAGTGCCTGGAGCCAAACGAGCATTTCTGAACACACTTACCTTTGAGCCAAACCTGAGATTTTAGCCAAATGTTTAGCTCTCTTTGCTTAGAGAGATGGCTGAGAGGTCTAAGCACAACAAAGAACCTGCAGGCATTCGGTGTATTAAGTTTTGCAACAGGCCAGCCTAGCTGCGAAGCTGTAGTGATGAAAAAAGGGATGAAAAAGTGATGAAAAAGTCAGTTATTTCATTTAAACCACATGCATGAGGCAATTACATCATCTTTAAGATGACATAATGAAGAGAAAGTTAAGCTTTTTGTCCTAACAGACTGCAAACCTGTAAAAATGAGCATGCTGACAGGAGAGCCTCTGGAATGCAGGGAGTGAGACACACTGGAGTCACCAGCCTCAGACAGTCAGAATCTCCCAGCCTGGGTGAGCAGGTTTGGGGTTCTGTGTCAGTCTGTGCCACCTCACAGGGTGTTTACTGGTTCTCAGCCCAGGTTATCCAGGGTGCAGTGAAGTCTCCCAGGCACTGGAACCCTGACTTCTCTTGGAACAGTCATGGACAAAGAAACATAGCACAGAAGGCCCTGAAACTTAACCCCTGGTTAGCTTTATCTTCCTAGATAAAGGCAGGGCTGGCTCTGTCAAATAGCCATGGGACAATACTGCATGGAAGAGGACCAGAGTCAGGGCACACTGCTAATTACCTTGATTAGCTCATCACCAAGAGCAGCTAAAATGATAACCACAACAAAACTCCATTTTTTTCTAAAGCATGTATGACTTTTCTATTACTTACATGTCTAAAACACACACCTGCCAACACTCTGCACCTTGTGAGACAACCGTATGGATTTTACAGGAAGTCAGATCTCATTCTGGGAATGATGCCTTAAGTTTCAGCTTTCATGTTTTTCAGATCCTGTGCTGCCCAGGGGTGCAGTTCTGAGCTCACATTCAGTGTCACTCAGCTCTTCACAGATCAGGGAGACAAAACAAATCCTTTTCCTGCTGGAGACCAAGAACAACTTTCAGGCCTAAAAGCACAAACAAGAGTAGCTGAAGGGAGGAAAAAGAAGGATGAGACCTCACAACCTGAAGCTGTAATTGGACAATTAAACCTCAATATGCAAATGGACCAAGACTTAGAAAAGTGTGAGACCTCGCGGCCAGCTGTCCATTTTGTGACCATTCTTAGTGCACCTTGGGTGTAGCCCTGATCAGATCCTGTCCTGCCCAAGGTGGATCCTGGAGGCCTTTCAATAAATATCCACTTTATCCTCTAGTTCTGTCCAGTCTCTGTTTCAGGTCAGCCTTCCCAAGGCATCAGGAATGCAGAGCAGGGATGGAGGCAGAGGTGGGCAATCTGCAGTCAGTGGAAGGTTTGGAGGGTCTGAGGCACCCCAGCTGGTGGAAGGTATCAGGCTGTTGTAAAAGGGATAGACATGAAAACGTATCTAAACATGTTGGTAAATCTACCTCATCTAGAAACTACAGGTTTAAGAATGCAACAAATCCACTTCAGACATAGAAGTGACTTTAAGAACCTCGTGGCCCTAAATCACAGTGGATTTGTTTTTTGAAGGAATTTGTCACTGTCTAGACAGTATGACCACAGAAGCTCTGAGATGCTCCCTTACCTTGGGTTTGAAAAGTTAAAATGTTTGGGGAGGAAAGTCTTCCTCTTCAAACACAGGATTGGAGACCATCCTTTTCCCTCTCGTAATAAATGAACAGCTTGAATAGATTATGCCTAAAGTTTCAGAAAAAAAATCAAAACAGCAGCAGTACTGTGAGGACATGGGCTTGGTCTGATTTTGAAATCACAGTCCACTCTGCCCAAACATTAAAGCATCAGGGACAGGGAAAGCCTGATGTGTAATAGCCCCTTATTTTACAGTGAGATACGGCTCATTTGGAGCAGCAAACTAATTAATACAATCAGAGACGAAAGTTTCAGAACTCTCCCAACAGCACACATTAGCATATACTGCCCAGAGACTTGATAAAGTTCAAAGCTTATCTTGTAGCCTGCATGCTCTGTGTTTGCTCAGAGCAGCAGCTGGCCAAGTGATCTCTCTTCTCCTCAAAGAGCAAAATTAAATTAGATTAGATCGTCTTCTCTCCCTTGTAGAATTAAGATCGTGCTATGAAAACAAGCAAATTAGCTTTTGAAATCCTGTTTCTCACTTAAAGGCTACAAGGCTGAGAAATGCTTTCTGTACCAACTCAGCTCAGCTGCAGGAGTGTGTTTGTGCTGTTTTCCTGGCGAGCTGAAGGAGACAGTTTTACAGATGTGTCTCTCCCTGGGCTCGAGGCTCTGAGTGGCAGATCCTGAGGAATGAAGCCAAAGGAGGGAACAAAGGAGGAAAGGAAGTGAGCACAAAGCCTTGAGGATCAAGACACACAGAAGTCAGGGAATCACAGAATGGGTTGGGTTGGAAGGGACTTTAAAGCTCATCTCATTCCACCCGCTGCCATGGACAGGGACTTTCCACCAGACCAGGTTGCTCCAAACCCTGTTCAACCTGGCCTTGATGGTTTAATAAGAGCTGCAGTAGTGAGGCTTGAAAGCTTCTTGGTTTGTTGCTATATAAAACCACTTCTGAGTAAAAGAGTAAAACCTAGTTCCTAGAAAAAGCAGGGTTAGGAATATGAATACTACATCAGAAGAAAGGCTTAAGGAAACAGAAAGAAAAATGTAGGGACCAGGACTTTTTTGACTAGAAAGCTGGACTGAAGAACAACAAATGTATATGGCTGGATGGTGTAGGTTTAGTTCAGATCAGCAATGGCAGATACCAAATTCAAACCTAACAAATACACAACAGCAAATTAAGTTCAAAGGGGGACACACAAATAAGCTCTTAGATTGAAACCGTAGTTTCTTGAGCTCATTCACTGCACACTAAGCTGTGAAGTCAGTTGGCACAGCTGATGAACAAGCTGATAAAATATCTCCCCATTAGGTCACCATGCTGCAGCAATCAGACACACTCCAGAAGTCCATCCCTGGCAATCTGTTCTAGATGAACAGCTAATGAGAACTAAGCTAAAGCACTTTTTCTCTAGTTATGATTCCTCCTTTGAATAATCCCATAACTGTACTGCTAAACAACTCAAACCTATAAAACTGAATCGAGGAAAGAGATTCTTCTGCTGTGGACAGATGGAGTAGTAAAACTGGCCATGAGAAAGCACAGCAATATCCATGGCACATCTTCACTCAGTCACCCTAGACTGCAACAAATTTAACAAGAAGTTAATTTAGCTTATAGTTTGTTTGGTTTTTTAATACTTTGATTATCTCCTATTAGGCTGGAGTTGATGGAGAAGGTGATTTGGGGTTTATTGCCAAGTTTCTTCACAGCTTGATCTTCACTACCATAACTAGAGGAGATTATAAGATGAAGATGGTATTGCAGGAAAAAAGAAATAATAAAAAAGTCTCGTACACATGAAAAACATGAGGGATGGAGGGAAATGAAGATTTTGGAGGGTTTATGTTTCCATGAATGGTGAGTTTATGGGGCAGACTGACTCATGAGGAGGCAGCAGGAACAGTTATGCCATGACAGTGTTCATCACGCTGCTTAAAGCTTTACTAACTCAGCTGTTAAAGAAGAGTGGCACAGAAGCAAATTAAAAAATGGAAGTGCTGCATAAACTTCGAGGACATAAAACATTTGTTCTAAAGCATTTCAGATTAATCAGAAACAGCTCTGCTGTTTCATGGCTCTGAAGACAGCAGGCCACTTGCTGCCTCCAAGTTGGTGCTTTCCTCGTGCTGCCACATTTGCTGTGTGTACCAGGGCTGGGTGGGAAGCTGAGACAAAACGTCTTGACTCTGCCAGCAACCTTACAAGACAATAGATGGCATTCCCAAAGATCTAAGGGATGGGTTCAGATCTTCCATGTGAAGGATGATCTTGTTGTAGAAGAATGAAATGAATCAAGCAGGTTCTGAGACACCTGAGCTGGTGAGGGTTTCTTATTCTGCTTCCCTTACTGCATCATTCAGATCAACACCGACATTTCCTTCATACTATCCCCTCATGCATGCACTGTAACTAAATCCAAAGTAGAAGACCAGAAGGAAAAGCTTTTTCCACCATCAGAAACATAAGCCCACCCAGCAAAGTGTCTTTGTTCTACCCATATGAGGTTTACCCACAGGACTTGACACCTTTCTATGTTTACAGACATTTTACTAAGGAAAACCCAAGCATTTCTCAAGGTAAATGAGGGCCCAAATGGCTTGTGTTGAAGCCTGAAACATCTCCACTTTCTGTGAATTCCCTGTGACTTGGCTGGTGCCATTTTTACTGCAGCTGTTCATTCAATTGAGAGCTCACATCATGAAACATGTCAGGGAGAAAAAAGAGCCGATGAGAATTCAGTGAATACAGCTTTTCATTTGAAAAGCTCCTCAAACACACACAATTGCTTTCTGTTGCTTAATTTTCAACATTGATAAACATAATTGCATTTATTTATCTAGTCAATACTGAAAACAAGCGATAATTTGTAATATAACAACTTTACATCTCAAAGGAATACAAGCACAACAGTTTCCAGTCCCTTCTAAAGGAGGTGAATGACACAGAGGAGGTTGGATTGCCTATGCAGGAGAAGATTACATTATTTTTTTCCCCCATGAGGATATATTAATATTGTTGCTATCAACTTGCTTTTGTACATATATGAATGACTTTTGGAAAAGAGATTTAAAAGCCAGCATTTTTCATGTCCAAATTACACACACTAAATATCTGATACTGGCAATAGCAAATGCTAATATTTCCTAAGCATGAAAAATGAACTCTCTTTCCCCCACAAATTCTCAATAGCAACAGTTCTCACTGGGACAAGTGATCAGAGGCAGTTATTATCATTCCGTCAAACAATCTGTATCCTTCTAATTAAATAGTAAAGCATCTAAAAATCTGCTTGTTATGAGTCTCCATCCTGTTTATTTTGAAGCTGGCAGAAAGACTTACAGTTAGTTCATTATACACTGAATAGGGCTTGTGGTAAAGAAACTGCATTAGTTAAATAATTCTTAACACTGCAATCTTGGATATACTTCCATAGCTTTGTACTCAGGTGCTGGGAGTCTGTTAAGTGGAGTGATGGTTGGTGAAAGAAGTAAAAAACTAAAGAAAAAAGCAAGAAAGATGAAAGAAGAGAGTTCACTGAGCAAAAGAGACATGGGGAAAAAAGTGCATTAGCCAGACAGTGCATTGCAGCAGTCCCTCTAAGAGATGACACCCACTGAATTTAAGGGCTTTCAGGAGAATTCCACTGAATCTATATTAAACAACTCCAAAAAGCTGAAAATTCACTCAGGGCTACCAAGGCTCATAAGGGGCTGAGCAACAACCTCAATGAAACTTTTCCTGTGTTTTGCCCACCCTCTACCTTGAATCCCTACTTAATGCCTCAGCTGCTTCCTTGGATCATGCTGAGGAGTAATTTTGCCTCTGCTTTGAACATTTCCTTCTGTAAATCATTATCTGTCAGTATTTCTCTGTTCATTCATGTTCTTCTCTTTCCCTCTTTCAAATCTGGTCTGTCTTGATTTTGGCCACCTGCCCCATGCAGGTTCTCAGGTCGCTCTTTTTTTGGAACTTCTTTCCTGTTAGACCTGTCCATCTCTAGGCTGTTCACAAATCTACCAGAAAAAAGGAAAAATACCCAATGCAGAGCAGGCTCACAGTTTGAGGGGAGGGAAAAAAAAAACCAAACTAGAATTCTGTCTACTCAAAAATTCACTCTTCAAGTGTTGTTACAAATCTCAGCCCTCACTAGACCTGCAATATTCCCTAATCCTGTCAGTTCCTTCAAAAGCACTAGAATTTATCTCTTTCTGCTAAAACTTCTGCTCCTATTTACTCACTGCTTTGCCTCTTCCTTAATATCCACTAACTTCACATTTATCAATTTTAGTATATTTGTCAGAAAGACCTTCCCCATCCCTCATTCTACCTATGCACCTTGTTTACTCCTGCAACCACATTTATTTCAATAGAATTTATATTAGATTTCATCTATGTGGAAGAAACCTCTCTTTCTTCTATTTCCCAATGCCTGAAGATTTTGAAGCTGCTCATGAGAAATATTTTTCCACTGGTGTGGCTATAAAATAACCTAACTTAGCCCTCAAACACAAAACAGTTTTAACACGTTGGCATCTGGACAGCATGTCCTAGCAGAGCTCAGAGTAACACATTATAAAAAATGCAAGCTGTGTTTAGATGCTGAGAGGTATCAGTTCCTGCTAGAGCAAACAGGTGCTGAGAAAAATTAATGTCTCAGTGCTGAAACCACGCAGGAGAAACGAGTACAACAGCAGCTTGCTTGTCCTTCCTCCCAGGGTGATGCTGAGTGATGTTGTGGCAGTGCTTTAGAGGTGCCATGATCTCAGTAATGGTGATAATGGAAAGGTCCTGACACTCACAAACAGCTCTGTTTGGGGAAGCTCTGGCAGGAAAGGGGCAGAGAGAGACTGACACTAGTTCAAATGTACCATTTAACACATCAAGGTGCAGGAACTACACATGCTCCCAGCAGACAGCAATTCCTTCAGGGTTATTAAAACATTCCCTAGAAGCCATTTTGTTCTTTGATACCATTCCTTTCTGCCCTGTGAGCTCTCTGAAGGCTGCACATCCTTGCTAAGCTTGACTTCAGTACCAAAACACCAGCTCCCTCTAAGTGGTAGGACGGTTCTGCTGACCTCTGACAACAGCACACGAGAAGAAATTCTCTCTCACCTTTACAATGGGAACGACAGAATTAAAAACTGGGAGGTAACTTCCTCTCAGCAGAGGTCTTTCAGAGAGGTAAATGTTCTTAATTAAATCAACTTTTTACACCATTGAATAAAAGCAAGTGCTTAGCTAGCTAAGTGTGATATACCTCTTTACAGGTCTGCAATTTCCCTACAGACTTAGGTCAAACAGTCCCCCACTGTTTCTATTTCGTCCAGAACCAGTACAGCCCATCCCAAAGGAAAGGTTTTACTGGGTGTTAGAACACAGGAGCATGAGACAGAGCAAATATCTGGTAAGATGCACTCTTAAAACTAATGTGTTTAAATTGCTACCTGTATGAAATCAGTTCTGCATGGAACTGCTCATGGTCTTCACTGCTGAATAAGCAAGATTTTCTATATATACAGGTGGGTTTTAATTATTAACAACCCAAACCTAACACAAAATAGTAAAAACACATGGGTGACAACACATTCCTCCAAGGGACACCTAAATCCTGGTGCTGGGCTGTGAGCAACCATCACAGAATGAGTTACAGGCTCTGGAGAGAGTAAAACAGAGCAACTGAAGGCTGTAAGTAGGAAAAAAAATCCCTCTCGTTGCTTGCAAGATTACATTCCTCCTAAAGCTGCATTCATAAATAGGTCAAACCTGTGGACTTTCCTGGAAACCTCAACATTGGCATGCACATTCACTAAAATAAACCCAACACCTGCAATCAATCCCAAAAAGCTCAGGTTAGCATCAAACAGGGATGGAATTCTGGAAATGAGGAAGAATTATTTACAACTACAAGAAAGAATCTCCAAATACCGACAGGAGGCTGGAAAATACAAATACATTGGGAAAACTTTCCAGAGATTCCTTTCTCTTTAGACCTTAGCAGCTTAGAAATTACTTGTAGTTCATTAACAAGCCACAGACTAATCTATTTACTTGTATAGAAGTGAAAGAGTGGGGAAAACATTTGATTCATTCTTAGTAATTTCCTCTGCATAAAATATTTTTGGAGAAAAAAAATAAAAAATCTACAGGCAGCTGAGCCAAATTTTTTTCTCCCTCTCAGACAAAACTGGATCATGATTCATCATATACACAGATGAATTTTAATTTATTCCTTTAACAAGTTTATTTTTGTATTTTCTTGTAAGCAAGAATTAATACACTCAGACACAGGGAAATGTTAATTTTACTGCCTCGCCTTTCAAGTTTACAAATGTTGAGTCTAACTCCTGCTGGCACCATTCTGGCCTGCAGGGAGAAGAGACAAATGCCTGACCTATGCACAGAGGGTCTCTGGCCTTTCTAGAGGTCAGCAGTAGCTTCACATCTCTCATCTCCTGAAGAGAATTAAAGGATCCTGCCCATCCAGGGTGAGTTATCACCTTCCAGAAGGAAAGCTGTTTGATAATCATCCATTCCTGCTGTAACTCCATGGTGCCACAGACAAAAAGAGAAAGGTGACACAGGAAAGCATTTGGGCTATTAGACTCCCACAAAACTTCATTCAGTTCCATGCAGCCCAAGTGGAATTTGGCCATCTGGAATTCCTGGATACATCTCGATGTTCCGTCTGCTAAATGAGAATTTCACAGAGCAACACTAATGATGATGACCCTTCTGTTCTTCCAGGGAGAAGCTCAGAGACTTCTACAGTACCTGGAACAAAGGAACATGCTCATTTAAGTGCAGAAAGACTCCCCCCATCCCTTATCTCTGCTGCAAGGGGAAAGACAGAAATTCTGCTGTGGTTTCTCCCGTGCATCCAGGGGAGGTGATGCACTGCACACCCTGAACAGCCCTGGAGCTGGGCTCACTTCTCTGGGACACAGGAGGCAGGGTCTGAAAGGCTACACTCAGAACTTGTCCCTGAAAATGTCATCTCAAAACACCCACCATTTAGATGGAGGTTTAGAATGGTTTTCAGGAAAAATTTCTTCACCGAAAGGGTGGTCAGGCTGCCAGGGCAGCTGTAGAGTCATCATCCCTGGAAACATTCAAAAATATGTCATGGAACACTTGGAATGCTTTAGTGGTGGCCTTGGCACTGCTGGGTTAATGGTTGGACTTGATCTTAGAGGGCTTTTCCAACTAAATGACTCCATGTGAGATAAAAATGCACCAATTTTTATCTCAAAATTACCCTTCAACAATAACAGGTCATGTTGCTCTTTGCAGAAAATGTTTTGTGGAATAAGGATGCAAAGTGAGGCCATTTGCACTTGCTAGGTAACCTAGAAGTGATGTCATTCTGAATATTATCATTTATTCCAAACATTCTGCTAATCCATATATTCTTCATTCCTACACTTCTGTTTCCTAGATAATGTCCAGTTGGAAAACAGCTGAGCAAGAAATAGCAGTGCTATGCAGCATGCAGAGATGCAGATCTCTGTTTATATACACATGCACTCCATTTCTTTTGGAAGAACTATTGTTTATTTCTGTGAAAGCAAAGTAGCACTTGCTCTAAGGGCTGCAGAGGTGAAAGGAAGTGAGCAGTCAGACAGATGGGGCCAGAAATTCAGCCTCTGTGTGCTGATTGTTTATCTGCTAAGTTGGAACAGGAAAATTTCACAAAGTAAACGTGGGATTAAAATCCAATGGCAAAGAATGCAGCTGCATAAACGCACAAGACACGATGCCTTTGCCTTCAGATAGAATCATATTTAATACAATTAAAGTAATCACTTCAGTCTAGTCAGCCCTGGTTAAGTCTCCGTTGGAGTTAATTAGCAAATGATAGTAAAACACTTTGAACTTTAAATGTTAAACATTTTCATTATTAATATTATTCTTGCTACTGCTGCAAAAGCAGCCAGGTCCCAGCTCCTTGGAATGCTGCAAAGTGGTGACATGGAGAATAAGAGTAGAAATTCTGCCTGGTTGATTTAAACACCTTTTTTGTTGTTGTGCTAACCAAGCATCTGCCTCAAAAAACACCCACAGAAGAGCTCAAGCCCCCCTCTGGTAGGATCCCAGGCTTGGACTAGTCTTGTGTCTTCCAGCACTTCCATGCAGAGTGCTGAATCCTTGCTTGGTAGCACAACTTCAGACAAATACCCCCAAAAAGGTGAGACAATAATGACTGAAGGCACAGGGAAGACAAGACAATTAAGAAAGGTTAAATGGACTGGGTCATGTTTAGTCCTGCAGAAAAAAGATTTAACTGCATACTACTATATAGGAGAGGTTGTAAGAGAGCAACAACTGATTATTCTCCCTATTCAAAAATGGAAAAAAAATATAATTAGTTGAAGCCACAGAAAGGAAAATGAAGGTTTGAGAACCTCTGCAATTCAAAAAGTGGAACAAGCAGCCCAAAAACTGCAGAACGCTCATCACTGAGGGCATTCAGGCTTAAGTAAACACCCATCTGTTAAAGGATATTTTGTTATAATCACTCCTGCTATTGTGCAAGGAGGTGGAACCAAAGCCCCACTGAAGTCTGGGGGTGGGATACCTACGATTCATGTGTTCCACGTATTTGAAACATTTATTCAGAACAACAAACATCTGGTTCTTAATCCCCCAATTAACACTGTTTCCAGCCCTAAGGAATTAATCACAGAATTCAGGGGAAACAATTTATTTGCTGGCAATGGAGTAAAACAAATTGCCTACAAACTTCTACATTGCTAATGGAGCAGTTTAATTGCCTTTTTTTTTCTTCTTTTTGACATTTTAATTAAAAAAATAAAGACCAGAAAGACATCCCTGGGAAGAGACCTTTGCAGCAGAGAATTACACAACTCTAGGGACTCAGGCTCTCATTCATGGTACTGACCTCCTTTGAAGTGCACTCTGAGATTCAGCAATGAAAAGGACTTTAAAAAGGCTACACAGCATCATTAGTATTCAGGAGGACACAGTTCTGTGGCTTGGTTGAATTCAAAGGGATCTGCTGGTACTTAGGAAAGCCAAAACGTTTTCCAGAGGAAAGGGCTGAGCAGCTGGGGGCTGGCCACGCTTCCCAGCACTGCAGACTGACTCAGTGTCACTGAACCAACCTAATTCCTGCTCGCTTGTTGTTTTTACCATTTCCACAACACAGAATTTTCACCCATTGTCAGCTATAAAAGTAAGCCAGTGTTTAAAATACCGTCCCAGCAAAGAAAATCTGTATTACTGGTGCATTCCCAGAGCCCTGCTGGCACTGCTGCCACCACTCTCTGTGCTGTGTCATGCCTCTGGATGCTTATTCCATGAACACCTCTTACATCCTGCAGCTCAGTGGATTTACACCCTGCTTCTCTCAGTTGTTGTGGAGAAATTCAGTGGAATGGGCAGTCAATCATCACATGTTCGAGCACTCCAGCTCCAAAGATGTCCCTGCTTGAAGGAGTGGAACATGCTGTTCTTCACTTTATCCACCTGGCTTTGCCACTACACAAATATTAAGTAAACAACTTTTCTTCCCACCAAACAGCTGTTCAAAGAGTAGCCGACACAAACATCACAATTCTAGCCAGCAACAGACTCTCAATAACAGCTCCAAAAATCTCCTCCAGGTTCAGGGAGTCTGAACACTGCAATTTACTCCGAGATTAGCACGACTTGGACAGCTCTTGAAAACATGGGGTTTGTTACATCAGGCCCTTCTGTACCCATTTGCTGTGGTTGATGATCTGCCATGTACTGATGTTATCCTTTGTTCTCTGTGAACAGTCTTGTGACATCAATCACTCACATCAGGAACTGACTCATTTCTTCCCATGCTCCTTAAAACTCTTTTACATAGTATTTCTTTACCAGCACATTCCCACTTGATGTCTGCTTTACCTTTGCCTCATAACTTCAACAGAGTTTTCTGCATTTTTTTTTTTTCAGGTCTAACCTTAATCAAATTTGCAGCTGCTGGATTATCTCTAGATTTTTTTTCATTATACCAGGTATCAAGGAAAGAGGGAAATCACAGGTATTTGGAGAAATTGCACTGTGATGTTCTGGGGTTGGCATGGGGTTTTTTGTATATATGGAGTGGTTTGTTTGGGGTTGGGAATTTTTTGGGTTGGTTTGTTGCTCTGGGGTTTTTTAATCATGCCATTCCAGGCTGTTGCTTGTCTATTGTTGTTTAGATTGGATATTAGAAAAAATGGTTGTCAAGCACTGGAACAACTGCCCAGGGAAGTGGCGGAGTCACCACCCCGGCAGCATTCATAAAACAAGGAGATGTGGCATATGTGGTCATAAAACAGATGTGGGAGCACAGTTTGGGGATGGGACAATGGTTGGAGTCCATAACCTCGGAGGTCTTCGCCAGCTCTGTGATTTCTGCTGAGCTCACCACGGTTCCAGAGTATTTCAACTGACAATAAACCTTCATAAGGAGGCCAGGAAAGGTTTACTTTAACATTTAGAGTTAACAAAGCGTTGAACTCGCCCAGTGCAAGCCATATAAACCTTCCCATTTGTTCCAGATTCTCAATTGAATCGAAACGGTGTAAATCCCTACTCCTTCCCTCTGAGATCAGCTAACTCAAAGATTTGCCATGTCTCTCTAGCTTGGTCTTTACCAAGGACACAAAATAAGGACACAACAATGGACCAAAAGCTGAGGAGCCCCAGAGATAAAATTGCCATCATTTAAAACACAACATCCAGAATCATGAAACACACTCTTACAGACAGGACCAAAGATCTGCAACTTCCACAATTAATTCCTTTGGGGATTCTGCACCCAAACCAAGTAGTACCGGGTGTGACACACTTTGAAGGCTCCCATCCTGAACAATTTCCAATGATAAAATTATTTCAAACCCACAGAAATTAAACAGCTTTCAGTGCTGGAGGAAGCCCAGCCAGGCTGGTGTCTCCTGTGCTGTTTTTTTACTGACAAGCACCCAGGGCTGAATTCTGGGCTGTCAGTGGCTGTGGCAGGGAGCTATTGCTGTCTCAGCTCCACACCGTGTCCTTGCCAGGCAGCCAGCAATTACAAGTCTCTTATCCCAATAATTACAGGCGTAAGAATATATTTTGAACAACATTATTTTCTGTTCTTCCATGTAGCTCATATTCTCACAGTGCAATGCACTAACCAGAATGAGTATTTCTTTTTTTAGGAGTGAAATCAAAGTCTTAACCAGCTGACGAAGTCTTTTTGCCAATGTGTGCCTGAAAGAGACTCGTATTGCTATTTTAGGTGGCAACCAACATGGACAAAGCAGGATTTTTCATGAACTTTAAAGTGTTTTCTTAAATCCAGTTCTTTTTCAAGGTAAACAAAGCATTCCACAGCACTTTAAGGCTAGAGAATTCATTCCCATATAAAGCATAATGGTAACTTCCAATGAAGAACAAAACCTGGAAATTATCGCCATCCTGAGCTGTGCTAAGAATATTCCAACTATCACATGGAAGCCTAAACTATACTCAGCATATACCACTAAATTAGAAACTCTGGTAACTCTCTCTGTTGGAAATATTTTTCTTGCATATGAAAATTCTCCTGTCTCCTCTCCTAGACTAATCAAGCATTAGCTACCACAACTAATTCTCTAGGAACTTTCTTGTCTTTCTAAAAATTGGAATTTAAAACAATCAGTTGAGAGCTAAATGGTAACTGGAATGTTGAATATTTCCACACATTTTAAGGCTTTACTTCTTCTGGCCTGTCCAACGTGAACCTGCCCAGATAACTGTCTCATCCAGAAACATGCCAAAAGCTGGCCGAACTGTAGAGTTTTATATCCAAAACATTTCCTCTCTGCTAAATGAGAAATAAAATAAGAAATGTAAAACAATTCTGCAAGGATATCCAGTGGTAAATGTTGCAAAAAGAGATGTTCCATCTCACATCTATGAATTTTGTTGCCAGATCATTTTGAACACAAAATTAAGATTTCATGGCTGAATAAAATCCTACTCTGTTGTTGTGTGCACCCAGAGCCAGTACACACATACATGGAATAACATCTGATTCTCTCCAAGAATTGCATCTCATCACTGTTGATGAGGCTCCTTACCAGTTGGGACAGCAGGATCCATTGTTGGCTTTTCCCAGGTATTGATCTGCTCCCAGGTAAATCCATTGGTTCCCAAGGCGACGCTATAACCACAGTTACTGTAGTGCTCATCAAATGAACAACCACCTAAAATCAAGAAAAATGAAAACATTTCTGGGTTAATTTTCTCTCTCTCTTTGTGGTAGGCCATTTACTTAGATACTTTGTACAGGAAATAAAAATAAATAAAACTAATTTCCTGAACATTATTTTTCATGCAGCTCCAAAGGTGATGTCCAAAAAACATCTTTGTACTTTCCATGTTTTATATCCACTGGAAGCCCTTGTTTTCTTCCCTCCACACTACTGTTTCTAAGACCAGTCCCCTTTATTTCAACCTGTTATTTTCAAGGACAATTCTACAGGATACCCCCATGTAAGAATATTTGCATGAACCTCCAAGTAAGACATTTTTAAAAATCAGGAAAAGGAAGGAGGAATGCAAATGACAAACAAGCACAGCATCACTGTTCCTATCGCAATGCCTCACTTCTTTTTGCTTTTAAGCCTTGATCATATTTAACCTGGCTTTAACCATCTCCTAAACTTAACAACACAAATTTCTGTGTGGTCCACAAACACACAGAGCTTCCTCAATACTTTCAAGTCAAAACTTTTGAGCATGGCCCTGTAGTTTCTGAACAAGACAATGAGAAGCAGCAGATGTCGACCGGCATTCACACCTTCCAGACTGTTGACTAAAAGATCTTTACTGTAATTCCTGAAATACTTGGAAGAAATTAACTCTCATAAATACATTGGCAGCTGCCTGAACACTGGTGAATCAAGGGAAATCCAGGAACTGTGGAATGAAATTTTGTATTCCAGTGCAGATCTTTGAAACTTGGGTAACACAGAGGAACAGTGGTAGTTTATTCCCTAGGACGTTCCTACACTGGTGTCCCCTTTGATCTCATGCACTCTTCACCTCCACCCAACTCAGCCTGTCAAAGGATTTCACTACTGGGTTCATCAGTTTAGACTTGAATCATGCCCATGGTGTGTCTATAAAGATTTGGTTTCCTCTTAGGAAAGGAAGGACCATTTTTCTCTGCAGATCCCAGTCCTCTAGAGGAACTGGGCACAAGTACCATGCCAAGGCTGCACACTCCCTTGCTCTGCCACCAGTGGCTCCTGACACCAACCAGAGCTGTATGGACAGAGATATTCCTGACTCCTCCCTCCTTCCCACAGCTGCCCTCACACAACTAACACCTGGTCCATCACTGACCTGTGCTTCCTCTGCAATAAAGGGCTACCCAACACTGAAGACATTAAAGCCTTCTTTAATTTTCACCCATATTACCCATCCCCCTGAAAAGCCCAAACTTTGTCTCAGTTCCTATGGAACTCCTCACAAATTACAAATATATTTCATGTCATTAATATTTCTCAATCCCTTCCTCTGTTAAATGATTCTCTGTTGCGCTCCAACTACAACTGTTTTTTTTAAGTAGTTCCACAAAGCTTCATCAAACATTTCTAGTCAAGTATATTCTAAGAAGGTTTGTGTATAGTACCTGACACCCCAAAATACTCTGTTGCTGAAAAAAAATTTAAAAAGATCAAGCTTGCCCTAAAAATTTTATGTATTACACATTTTCATTACAAATAGATCTGTGAATAGATTTTATGACTCTTGATAACTTGCCTGTTTCAGTAGCTTCTGCAAATATTTCTGAGTTGTCATGACTTTATAATATTTAAATAATTCTTTCCTTTAATTTATTGCATTAGTGAAGCCTTCCCAGATGTCACAACAAGCAGAATTACACTTAAATGGTTTCCCTAATTTTTTTAAAAAAAAATTAGTTTAGGTGAAGAAGTTCAAAATTACAATATTGAACAGGCTAATTACAAAAATCTAAGAGAAGATCCAGGCAGCCTGGACTGTGTGGGAGTGAGCACCCCCTCTATCCCAGTAAGCAGGAGAAAGAGGCAAAATCAAATCCTCTGTTCTCAGCCTCCACACAGGGCATTCTCATTTTGACAGATTCCCTTTAATTCAGACACAAAGCATCCTCACCAAGCTGCCCTGCTCAGCACACAGGGATGGGGCTGTCTGGGAGCTGTTCCTCTGAAGGAATTGTAAATACAGTCCCTGCTCCAGCCCAACTGTTGTACTGAGGTCTCCTGTACACACAGAAAACTGCAAAGGAGCTGCTACAAAGTCCCAGAATCAAAACAAGCAATAAGTAGCAAAATATGGGGCAGCAGTGCTCATTGAACTGGGAATGTATTTGTCAACAGCCTGCATAATCAGCTAAACAGGTGATTCTGTCCTCGCTGAAGAAGGTGGAGAGTGAGGAGCTGAAAAAGGGGACACAGTGAGAACTTGTGGAAATTAATTGGGAGCATCTGCTGATACAAGACAACACCTGAGGAAGCTTTAAAGTGCCTTGCCTGAAAGTCAAAGTTAACCTGGTAGAACAGCTGAATAGGAAAGGAAAGGATAAACCATGGAGAGCCTTAAAAGCAGCAGCAAGACACCTACATTTCAGAGAAAGAAAAGGTTAGTGGAGAAACCTCCAAACACAGAGTGACAGGGCAATAAGCCAGAAGGATTAATTTACTAGAGGCAGCAGAATTGGAACGTGGAGGTGGATTTGCAGGAAATGAGGACAAGGAGAAAAAGCTGCAGTTGATTTTAAGGGCTCAGACAAGAAGATTGTCTGTGTGAATCCAGGGTACCAAGAGGGGGGCAATGCCCATCAGCTTCTTGCTCTGATGTGCCCACTGAGAGCAGAATTAAAAATGAAATAAAGGCTCAGCTGGGAGCCAGAGCCACAGTGACTTGTGAGCCAAAAAGTCAACAACTCCTCTCCTCACATTGTTGCAGTGCATATCGTATTATGGAACAGGAAAGAAACTTCGGAAAGTGACAGGAAAGTAGTAAAATCTATCAGAACATCACAGATTTTGGGGTTATTCTAACAGTCACAGAGCCACAGAATGGTTTGGGTTGGAAAGAACCTGAAAGATCATCCAGTGCCACCCCCCTGCTATGGGCAGGGACACCTTCCACTGTCCCAGGCTGCTCCAAGCCCTGCCCAGCCTGGCCTTGGACATGTCTGGGGATCCAGGGGCAGCCACAGCTTCTCTGGGCACCCTGTGTTCTTCCTTCTATCCAATCCTTGGTAAAGTCATGTACCACAGTGACTTGTATCTGCCATGCAAGGACACCAGTGGTGGCCCCGCTTTGTGCAGAAGTTGGCAGATGGGACATTGCAGCTTCCCTTACAGGCAGCCAAGTTCAGAAAACTGAAGAGATTTTAGGTCACTAAAGTAGGAATAGTAACGAACAGAAGAGATGTTTTCACTGATGTCAGTGTAAGCTTAATATCCAGTATTTCCAAAGACACCCCACCTATGCAGATACTTGGATATGAGCTACACCCAAATATGATGGAACATGAAGAGAGGAAGAGGTTAGATCCATCCTCAAAGAAAATCATCTGTGGCTGAAATCTGACTGCTTAGAGGCAGAACAGGGCTATTCATTAACTTTGAAAAAATAATCCTCAAGCTGAAGGGAAAGGAAGACTGACCACTGGATGAATTTAGTTACCAGGTCTGCATATCATTTCAGCCACATATCACAGAGTAGCTTGAGGAAAATAACATTTACACAATCACCAAAACGGGGTGCTGGGTCTTCATAAATTGTTAGCAAGAATGAAGATTTTTGGAAAACAAATTGGTATGTTTGGAGCCTTTTTCCTGCTTGGCTAAAAATTAAACAAATGCAGTTGCTCAGTGCGAATGGAAGGAGGGAATGGAGATGGCTTTGATGGCACTGGATAACACAGGTGGTGTTAAACCCTTTTCACAGAATGAAATCTAAACAAGAAAGCTTTTCCCTTCCTGAAAAGGGTCATATTGAAGCAAATAATGGCTCACATAAGAAGGATAAAATATCCCTTGTTTTACACTGCGGGCTTGTAACAATGCCACTGCTCATCCGAGTGATGCTAATTAATCTTGAGCAGACCTATCATCAGTTCCTGAGACTTGCCCCTGGATTAAATGTAAACCAGCCTTGCATAAATTGAATGGCTCCTTTGAATACATAATTGAATTTGCAGAAGTGTGCGCCAGGGGGGTGTTTAAATAAGTGCACAAATATGATAAAAAGAACTTCACGCCATAATATCTAATTCAGTAAGCAAAAATAATGGCAGGGCACATTCCAATTAGTGTTTGATTTATTTATTTTAACAAATCCAATTAGTTGAATGTTTTATAAAGTCATCCAATGTCAAACTCTCAGAGACTCACCAGACAAAAACCACAATACTTCTAAAAGAGGATAAAGAAACACACTGATGTGAGAAGCCTCATTGGTTATCCCTTGGTTCTAAACACACACAGGAAACAGAGCAGCAGATATAATCTGATCAGGCATTTACAGCAATCCCAAAGTGGGAAAGGGACAGAGACAATGACAACATCAGTCTCATTGATTCACTCCACCATTCCTCCAAAAAGAAGTAGTTACTTCTCTCATTTACTAAAAAATAAAAATCCCAATAAAAACAACAATAACCCCCAAACAGTAACAGAATGGGCAAAAGTTAAGAAAGCATGAACACTTCTTAGTAAACATCCCTTTAGAAACTTTCATGGGAACTGAGATTTAGTCTATCAAATTTTATCTTAAACTCACAAAATGCAAAGCAAGTAAAGGAAGAAACAAATGCTGCTAGGATGAGGCAGTGCTTATGAACTATAAAACTCTACGAATTACCCCGCACTGTTCCTGATCATTCATTCTCATCCCTTCCAAAGACATTGTTGCTTGCCAGGGCTGGTAAAGATGCATTTGGCTCATCAAAGTAACTTCTAGTGTGGGATTTATTGTATAAAAATCCATTTGTAACTTATTTTTCAGACTGTAGAATTCATATAGCAAATTCCTGAGAAAACTTATTGTATATTCTTCTGGAAGTGGGAGAGAGTGAAGAATGAAAATGTACATGTAAAGCTTGTGGTGGGTTGCTTTAAAATGGGATAGATCAGGGAATATTGGAATTTCCTCACTCAGGAAGAGCAGTAAGTCCTTTATGTGCTTTCTAGTCCTTCCAGAAAGATGAAGACAGAAGACATCAGACAAGTGCCTATCAACCTGCTCTTGCAACTGGCCAATTTCAACAAGTACTTTATTATTCTGACCAAATGTTTGTTCTATAGCCACAGATATTCAAAGAACAGGTTCCTGCAGAGAGAAAAGAGTCATCTTTACTGAGTCAAAGGGGACCTTGTATTCAGGGTGTATTTAAACTCACACTCTACAAGGGAGACAAAGATGCTCTGACTCCTCAAACTGCAGGGAAAGCTTTGATCATTTTTTATGCCTCATTAGCCAACAGAGGATCCACACCAGGAGAAATTGGGGAATAAATTCTCCAGTGTGTAAGAAGGAATTAACTCTGAAGTAAAGCATTCATAGCTTCTTTTTCTGATATCAGTTATTTAAGAACTGGGCACAGACATTGTGCAAATTCAGGTATGTCACTCAACCATTAAACACAAATCCCAGGCCTCTCAGCTGCTAGTGCTCATAGAAGTGCTTCTCTTGAGGCATCAGGATGTTTGAGGCTCAGACACAAACGTCGGTGATTTCTCTAATGCCTCAAATACATCCCACATGGTTTGGTTTCTGTTGCAGCAGCAGCCCTCTTGTTAGAGGGTAGAAATGAGCCTAGACAGAGACTTCTTGTTTATCACAGCATGAAAAGGGTCCTGGTTTATTCCTCTTTACAGCTCAGCTATCCAACTCCAACTATTCACTGACTCTGGTTGCAGCAAGCTCCTGCTGTAGGTTTCCCTTCCAGTCTCTGACTGCTGGTTATTTCCTGTTAAACTATGACTCCAGGGATTAGTGTGCAGCCTCTGACTGCAGGGATTGGAGTGCAGACTGTGACTGCAGGCTTTTACCCAGCTAGACTGTGACTGCTGGTTCCAACAACAGGCTCTAACTGCAGATCCAGACTGACCTCACAGCTGTGATTCTCTCTTGCCAGGATCCTTCTTCATGGATCTTTCTTCCTCAAGGTTCCTCCTCCTTCATGTTTCCCCCTCCTTCATGATTCCCCTCACCACTTAACTCACTCCCTTTTATCACACTTATCTCTATTGGATACAGCTGTGACTCATTGGGGTGAGGCTGTACTGGGTAATTAACAGAGCTGTTACTTATCAGGGGTGAGGTCATTCCGTTCTCCTACAGGATTCTGCTGCAAGTGTCAGTCCCCATGGTGGAGGAGTGATTCTCCCACCACAGGACAGTTCTGTTTCTTGTCTTGCCATCTCACTCTTGACACTGTCTTGCTAACTTTACATGTAAGCAGAGACAGTTTTATCTATGCTCTAGAAGGTGCCAGTTCTTTGAGATACCAGTAATGATTGTCTGGCCAAGGTTTGAAGCATTCTTGTTAGATTTGACTAGATTTCATTCTTTTTGCATGTTCTGTGCCCTGGCAACCCAGATTACAGGGGAAGCATACAGAAGGCTTGTCTTTATTTTTAAAAACAGCAACGAAAATTATTTCTCTTCTGAATTACAATATATATGTATAGGGTTTGGTTTGGGGTTTTTTTCCCTAAATCGATATAATCCTTGAAAATCCTGAATGCAGTTTAGAAAAGCTCTCGTGATTCAAAACTGGAATTGTGATTCCAAGTGCTATCAATCCAATAAGGAAGACACTCATACTATCAATATGTATTTATAGATTTTCTAAGTCTTTTTCCAGTTACACACCCTGTGACCTTGCTGTCTTTGCAGATTCAGTGTTATATACCTATTCCCACATGTTTTGAAGCAGCTCTGAGCACAGTTTCCATGCACACGTCCCCCATGCAGGGATAAAATCAGCAGTTGGAGGTTCCTTGCATAGGAACCTTGCTACAATCAAAATATTGCTTCCCCTGAGTAAGGGATCACGTGGGGTGTCCATAAGAAACATCACCAGTAACAAGACAGGTGAAGCTTTGTCAGGTGAAACACCTCAAATGCCCTCCCAGTAATAACAGGTTTTCCACCCAGCACCTCCCTGCAGGAAGTGTTGGTCCCAAATGTGCAGCAGAGCCAGATATAGTTTATCAGCTCTGCTCCTAATCCCACAGAGCAGAGCAAGCATAGTGGATCCTGACACGCATGGAATGAGTGTTTAAGCTCCATTCCCTGAACCTGTCAGTTTAAGCTGAGTTCTCTTCCTTAAATTCATCATTACAGGTTTCTCGTTGCTGAATTTTCCCTCCGTGTCTCGTCACTGAGGCCCAGACCAGCTCAAACACTCATTACTAATCCTGTACTTCATAATCCACCACGGATCAGTGAAATCACTTTGAAGTGTCCCAGGACTAAAACTAACACTAAATGTCATTTGTTTCAATTTATATGTCCAAATCAAGGATGACTCATCTAACTTGCCTTGCAAAAATGTACGTCCTTTATTTAATACTAGGAATACATTTTTGCTACTGACAGCTGAGCTGTCACTATTTCAATAGCTCAGTATTAACATTTTATTGCTTTAAGCATAAGTTAATATTAGAGATCTGTACATATCTATAATCTGTTTGAATTATTTTTTTCAAGCTACTAAAAAAGTCAGTTAATACCCTGCACCTTTTCAAAGAACCCTGACTTTTCAAGTTCAGTTAGTTCCAGTCTGCTGCAACAGACCAAGATTTATGCTAAGAATTTTCAGGCTTGCCTTTCCCAAGGAAATGAAACTTGTAAAATTAACACAGGTTATGAAACCCATAAAAGATTCTTAAACAGACATTCCCCACCGAATTTTCTCAAGATTCTAACTAATAATCTTTCAATCTATAAATTTAATGGCTTTCTACCATTGAAGCAGACTCTTGCTTCAGTCACAGTATGACAGAATGAAGACTGCTTTTTAAAAACACAGATTTGTAGCACACACTGCTATAATTGTAGACTAAATATATTTTTTAAAAAGCCTTACTTTGCTTCAATTCATTTCTTAAATCACAGGACTTTTTTTCCCTAAAATAATCTTCTTTTGTATTCCAAAAAGTCACCCTAAATTGTTAGCCATGATTGTTGAAGATGTGCTTAGTTATATTTGTCAGTAAAAGCTATTTGTAGGTGTTCATTGTTTCTTTAAAAAAGGGGGGAACATTGCTTTTCTTCCAGTATCTGAAAATTTTTAGGGCTAATTATTCAGTGGATCTTAACAGGCTTGTCCAAGATTTTATTTATAGTGCATTTCCACTAAATTCTACCTCAGCTGCTACACTGGAGCGTTGATCAGTCAGAGCTCTCTATTGACTTGCTTCATTTCAGCATTTTATCTGTCACATGGATACCTGTTCAAGCTACACACTTCAGTTACATCCTTATTTTACTCTACAACCTGTCTGGAAGTAGCTGTTTCTCACTTATTTTATATTCCATTAGCAAGCCTCTCTTTCTCAATAAGCTTTTATACAAACTTCAAATTAATGAGTTTGAACTTTAGGCAAGAAGCAGCCGTTGACTGACTCACATTATCTTTGGTGAAGAATAAAATATTGTCTCAACAGACACCATTTCAGGAATTCCAACAGCAACTACAAAACTTCCAGACTTTCTCCTTTCCCTGTTCTGCTGTTCAGGCTCCTGTTTTGAAGGAAGATCTCCTTCCAACAGAGATGTTTCATTGGAAGTTCATGGTCAGAAAACACAAGGATTAACTTAAATAAGGGTAGGAAGTCTGGTTTCTTGCCACACTACCAAATACAGAATAAAATTAAACACAATCTGGGTGCAATCAAATATAACTAGAACAGACATATGCTTTTCAGAGAAGAATTTAAGTTTTTATTGGACTGGCATTTTTATAATCATTCCATTAACTTCCCAAATGAGGCCAAGGGAATTAAATTAACTCAGTACTGAACTTCCAAAATGCATCTTACTTTTGCACTCACAGAAAACTACCCACAGCCTTCATGAGGGCAAAAATGTCCATGTGCACACACATACATTTCATCTGTATTCTAAATAGTTCCAAAAAGAGCTATCAGTAGTTTAAATGTTTTCCTGGAGAAGACTCTAACCAAGTAGGTTGGTTCTTGATGAACAATACTGATATTTTGTTTAAATTGCTCCTGAACACGTGCAATTAAAGATCCAGCACTGTGCGGGACTCCAAAAACTCCTTGATATTTGAACTACCATGCTTGACAAGTATTAGCTCAACCCCACCCTCGTTAAATATCAGATTTAGATAAAAGGATAGCTATCATCTGTTATTGAGTATCAGCAAATAAAATCTAATTGGCTGATAATACAATGGTAATAACTTGCAATGAGTCCTGTCACTGGTATATCACGCTAAATTGAATAACTTTGTTATTGGAAGCTACTCCCAGAGAATAGCTGTATAAATAACTTTTATTGAATTCTAACAATTCCTATAGCTCCAACTTTATACACATCTCAGATCAAGGTTATCTCTTCCAAATGCCCTTTCACTTGTTGCTGACAGTTACTGTTTCAAATTACAGTTAAAGTGCAATGTCAAGGATATTTAAAGACAAGTATTTAAAATTGTTTTCAGTCAAACCATGATCTTCATTCAATGTGTCAGGAGCCAGTCAGCCCCAGAAGTGACAGTGGCTCTCCAGCTGCTCTGCTTCCAGGTGCCCTGGAGTCAGACTGGACAAATCAGTCTGGGCAAACAGGAGGGCAAATCCTGGACTCTGTAAGAGCTCTGGTAAAGTTCCATCAGTTGACTGATGGTTGAGGCACTGACAGCCACAGATTTGAGTTTTAGTAATTTGTTACCTGACTTTTAATCGCCTTTTCAGTTTATTTATTCTGCTTCTGCGTTTTTAATATGCATTTTCTCCCCTGATGTACCACTGCACTGCAATACCAGGATGCTGTTCAGAATCTCAGTGCAGTGGGGCAAACACCAAGCTCTGGAAGCCCCTCGTCCTCTGCAGCAGACTGTAAACAGTGAGAAAAAAAGGGTTTTCTTGCTTTTATCCTCCAGCCTCCTCTGTGTAAATTCATTGCCCAAAGAGCAAAACACAGAGTAAATACGTGCTAGGAATAAATAAGTCTCTTCCTAAGAGCACTTTTGAGTTCTTGAAAATATACAGAGCTCTTCTTCTGTTTAACCAATTTTCCTACTACTACATAAGCATATGTGCAAAGTGCCTCTCTAATTACAGCCATGAATCTTCCTCTCACAGTCCCTGACCCAGAATGTGCATTTAGCAGAACTGCAGCATTCCAAACTCTGTATTAATGAGGGACAGCATGGCAGTGAGGAGAAAATCCAGCGTAACTTCAGCATGAGTGCTGTTATCTCTGCAGATAGCTCAGATTTTGTAAAGGGGCCATCACAGCCTCTCTCATCCCCCTGGGTGCTACTCTGTCACATCCTTGGCCACCTGCAGCCAGTGACAAGTCACAGGTGGGCTCAAAAATGGCCCATCAGCCATGTGCTGCTGAAGGAGTCCCCAGGAGCCACTCCAGCCTCCATTCACTGATGGGGGAAGATGGTTTGTTAATAACAGGATGTATACAGCTTAGTATCTGCTGAGGTTCTTGATTTCAGAGGAATTCCAAACCTTAAAATGGACGAAATTTCAACATCTTATTTTCACTCTGCACTTCACTTTGGAACAGTTTCAGGCAGTACTATCCCTGTTATACAAAACCAGGTGGGTAATGAGCATTGAGAAAAACATTCCTATTCCATCATCTAAGGCCTTTTTCTTGTCTTTGCTATAGATAACCTCCAGTTTAAGGCTGAAACTTAGAATAACACATTTCCAAGGGAAAATATTTTTCAAGACAGATTTTCTGAACTCCACAGCTCTTATTCCTTTTAAGCAGCATCAGGCCTGAACTCTGCTGGGAAGCATTACATCCTTAAAACATTTCTTTCTAAGACTTGAAAGGCACAAGGTGAAAGAATCTAAAAGCAATCACTTCTCAGGATCCTGAATGACCAGCTTGGAATAAGAAGCCCTTTTCTGTCCTATGAACTGTGGTTTCAGCCAGCTTGTAATCCTTGGTCCATTGAGACAAGTGAACCCAGTGCTCCGAGGTTTTTATGCCAACCTCAGCAGCCTTTGGTGTTGCAGGCAGGATGGATGTGCAGCAGAGACGGCCCAGAAAAGGGCACATTCTAAACATTTAAACTTGAAACAGGCTTCAAAGCTGTTTCACTGACAGTACTCATCAATATTTCCTTTCAGGAATCTTGGAGGATTTTGTAAAAATACACACTGTGTGTAAAACCCCACACTTTGGGTAGTACTGCAGACAAACATTATTGCTGTTCTTACACTGAAATAGCCGAAGTTCATAAGTGCAATTCAGATGCACAAAAAGCTCATTTACTGGATATTTACAACTGGAAATAAGGTCTTACCAGCAATTTACAGAGATAATTGTCTTTGCTTTAAAGACTTCTCTTTACACTTGAAATTGAATGATGCCATCTCCAGAAATGAGACAAATACTGTGTGCATGATATTGCTTTATCTACATCCTCACCAAGCCCTGTAAAGAACCTTTCCACTTGATTTCAGTAGATGAAAGGGTATTTGTGAGTATAGCTACATACAGTATTTAACAGCCCAGGAAACTCTGTTAAAATGTAATGCATTCCCAGAGCGCCAGGTGAAAGTGCAGCTTCTCAGAAGCAAAGATTTTTAATAAGTGTCCTCCTCAGGATTTCAGCTCTGCAGCTTAACTAAGTATAAAATTTCTAATAAATTCATTGTCCATTTTTATACAAGTCATTTAACTTTTAAGATGGCTGTGTGAGAATCTGATTTACTAAATATATGATTCTTCAAAAGATTATGATCATGACATTAAGTCATTCAGAAATTAGATTCAGTTTCTGATCAACTGAATTGGTATTAAATATACTTATCCAATTATAACCAGAGTGCAATTATACTGATACTTGAGCTAACTGCACATTAGGCATTGCAGCCAAAAATGTAAGAGAGACAGAGTGAAAGAATGTTTGAAAGCACATTTTTAAAATAAAAGAGGAGAGATTCAGATTAGCATTTAAGAGGAAATTCTTTACTCAGATGGCCAGAGGCCCTGGCACAGGGTGCCCAGAGAAGCTGTGGCCGTCCCTGGATCCCTGGAAGTGTCCAAGGCCAGGCTGGACAGGGCTTGGAGCAGCCTGGGACAGTGGAAGGTGTCTCTGCCCTCCCTCTTTAAGGTCCCTTCCAACCCAATCCATTCCATGGTCCTATGACTTTCTTTGGTTTTGTCCTATGGCCTCTCTGTTGATCTTTATTCAGTGTGCTAAGGATTGTACCTAAAAGGCTAAAGTAAAATAAAAACAATAATAAAATAAGCTAATCAGGCATTTCCTTTTGTTATCCATGTACTTTGCAGCCTATTGTAAAAATTATGGCATCAAACCACCTTTTCTTACCCTAGAGTCCTCTCACAATCCCCTCACCAGCACATACGTGCAACTGGCAAAGGGAAAAACAACAGGGAACTCCACACAGTCAGCTTAAAACCAACAGGACAGCTAGATCAGGTCAGACACCTGCCAGGATTAGGGTTAGGAGTTAGGGTTTAGGGTTAGGGTTTAGAGTTAGGGGCTAGGGTTTGGGTTATGGAGTGTCTCCAAGTAACCAGCCACAGATTACTTGGAGACACTCATGAACAGGGTAAATACACACTGAATCTTCCTCAAAAAACACTGCCAGCCTCCAACACCTTCCCACCTTCCAGAGGGCCCAGGCTCCCCAGGGAATGGGCACGGCCCCGAGGCTGCCAGAGCTCCAGGAGCATTTGGACAGCTCTGCCAGGGATGCCCAGGGTGGGGTTGTTGGGTGTCTGTGCAGGAACAGGGGCTGGGCTGGGTGATCCTGTGGGTCCCTCCAAGCTCAGGACATTCTGTGATTCTATGGACAAGCTTCACTGATGCTCAAACATTCAGAATCTCTGTGCACTTCCGGAATTTGGAAACTCCCAGGATAACTTCTACACCTTTGCCACACCCTGACATCTGGCTGTCAGCTGGAAACAGAGGGGACAGGAGTGGTTTTGCCCTCGTGCCAGGCACAGGACAGTGACACTGCAGTGAGAGCATCTGCCATGTGCTGAAGGAACATCCCAGGGATGAGACACGGACTGCAGGATATTGTTTTTTCATGGAAATGACTGTGGCTGGCAGGCTGTACCCAGGAGGCACAACTGCTTTCCATCACATTCTGCACTTCATACAAGACAGACTTCTCACCAGACTATCAATGTCAGCTTTGGTTTGTTTGTTTGGGTTTTTTTAAAATTCCAAAGCACTGTCTCACAGGGAGGAAATAATTGTGATACTTGACTATACTGCAGCCTTTCTAGCAGTTTAAGACTATTTTAAGATTAGATAATTAGGATAAACTTGATGATGAAGTCCCAGCTGGAATAAAGATGTTGTTTATCTGAAAACACTCATCTGTGGCAAAACCTAATAGAATTTCCCAGAACAGAGACTACAATTAATATGGATTTTAAAAAAAATACAAAAAACATTATTTAACCAGCATATGTAATTTTATTAGCACAGAGACTAAAAACAATCCAACTGAAGGGACTTGGCTTCAGATATAAAGATTATACCGGTGTTGTGCAAGTCAGGTTTTGGTTTAATATTTTCTTTCTTCAGAGGTGGAGATGATACAACCATAGATCATTTGCATCCAGCTGCAGGACAAGTGTAAACAGAGACTTTCTGAGTACACTTGACCTGAATCCCACTCACAGCAGCAACTTTTCAAACAGTTACACTGGTGCCCCTGCTCCTCACACACAGCTCAGAACCAGCTGTGCTGGGAGATTTCTCACCTACCCACAGCTAATTGCCACAACACTTCTGTAATGGAGGAGCTCCCACAAACAGGGAATTCAATGGCTGAACTCTGAGCTGGAAAGAAGGAAATGAAAACCTGAGCTATTAAAAAGTGACCTCTTTCCCCAGCGCTGACAGCAGCCCCTGGGAACACTGAACTCGTGGTGACAGGACAGGCTGGGTGCCTCCAGTCAAAATTACAACAGTTATTAGAGATCCTCAGCTAAATGATCTGATTTTATTTTTCTAACGTGCACTGAATGATAGGGGCAATAATGAGGTGTCCTGAAGAGAAAAATGACCAATGACACAGAATATTGTTTTCTTGCCCATGTCACCAAAGCTTTCTTGGGACGGCTGGAAGGCACCGTGGTGAGGACAGAAGTGAAACACTGTTTATTGCTATTTAGGAAAAGAAAATCATTTCATTCGGAGGAGTTTGGATGCCAACTTTGTGCACCAGCAGTTTATATCACAGTTTCACTGTTGCAAAAGTTTGGTTGTTGTTGAGTGAGGTTGCTACACTGAAGAAATCTCATCCAAACCATAGAGTCTGAGGGTGGTGCTAAGGCAGGTTCCAACCACTGCCTCCTGTTCCTGCACATCTCTCTTACTCATTCTTTGGAACCAGGAGTCCTGTGATGACATTGCTGGATCCTCACAGCCAGTGAAGGCCTGCTCAACTTATTCTTTTTCCAGCCTGGAGGGGCTGGGACATTCCATGCTTCCCTTCACTGCACCTCCCAGGCTCTGTTTTGCTGAATTAAGGAAGCTACACACTCCAATCTCCCCATGGCAAAAATTCTCAGTTATGCCAAATGTCCTTATAGCCCTTCTTTACATCTGTGATGTGCTGAATTCACCTCTCCTGTGAAGGAGTACTGTGCTGGCCAGATGGAATCACCTTGCAGAATACTCCAGATAAAATAATTTTGGATCTGTATAACACATTCCTGTTTTGCCATCTTGCCCTACAGAAAGACATTCCCTTTGCAGAAGCACATCTCAGACTCACCTCAGTCTCCTGGTTTTAATGCTCCAACAGCTCCTTGTCATTTCCAACTGATTTCAAATCTCAAACCAAAAAAACTAATTACTCCTGAAATGCATGACCTTGCATTCTGTAATGCCAAATTACATCCCATTTTCTTTATTTCATCACATTTCAAAATCCTAATTCCTCCTGTCTGATAATTTTATCCTCCTCCAGCTGTGTTTAAGGGACTACCTATAACAGCACATTCCTTGTTTTTATGTTTGGAGCAGCAGTGAAATAAACTAAAATTTCAAGAATTATCATTTCACTTCAGTTAGGATTCCTCCAGTCTGGTCCAGTAGCAAGCTATAAAAAATGCCCAGAGTAGTCCCAGACTCACACATTTAACTCATTTGTTAATGAGTAATTAACAAAAAATTGTATATTTGTTAATGTTTAATAGCGGTGCTATTAAACTTGAGTTAAATTTACTACACTATATTTTCCAAACCAGTCACAGAATCCTGGAATGATTTGGGTTGGAAGGGACCTTAAAGCTCTTCCAGCTCCAACACCCTGCCGTGGGCAGGGACACCTTCCACTAGACCAGGCTGCCCATCCTTGGGCACTGCATTTCCAGCACACAAATAATCTTTTGGTATCATCCAGGTAAACAGTGTATCCATGTTCCAATTCCCTTGTAAAGTCTGTCTTTTAGGATCTATGTTAGTATTTCCAAGAACCAACACTTCAAATTAAACCTCTTCAGCTTTAGCAATCAACATTAAAAGATTCAGCAGCAAATAAAAGAATTTATACCCTGTTGGACCAATCCTCCATGATTCAATTCCACACTTTACAATACTGAAAGTGTCAATTATGTGATTTAATATCTTAGATAAAGTCAGTGCGCTAACATGCTGGTACTAATTAAACAGGGCAATTATAAAATAAAACCTGACTCAGTCCTGGCAAACTGACAGCGTTTCACAGGTAAGAAGGTGACAATGTGAAACACAGAAACAAGCGGAATTCCTCTCATTTAACAAGCTCCACTTGACTTCCCCAAACTTGCAGTTACTGTTTTGATATGAAGCATCAATAATCCAGAATCAGTAACTCATAAGTACCTTTACTAGTTACTACAAAGTTAGATTTTTGCCTTATTGAATTTTGGAAGAATTCAAAATATGACTGATGCACACACTAAGCAGGAATGCTAGTTCTTACCCCGACTTTGCAAGTTTAATTTTTATATACATTTAACAAGTATATTCATCTACAGACCTAGTGAAAGATCTGATCCTCTTTCTGCTAACTGGCACATTCAGGGAGCTGATCTGCATTGCACCTGGTACCAACAGTTCCTTTCCTTCATAGTGTAAAAACCCTTTGTACAAACATGAGGGCAACAGGTAACTCACTGAGGACAGCAGCTGAGAGTGCTTGGTCGGAAACAAACTCTGGGAACTTGATGAAAGCATTAGGTCTGTCCTTTGTTGTACAGAACAATGAGGTGGTGCTATACAATCTTTGGGATATGACCAACAAAGCTGTCAAAGCACAGAAATATAACTCAAGTCTTTTTTAAGGTGATTTTGATGAATTCCAGTAGACCAGACTATCATAAAGCTTATTACTAATTGAACAGGGATGTGGCAATGAGGAGTATAAATTATGCACCATGACTGTTTCCCTCTACTGGTGCACAGTGCATTTATANGCAGTGACGCGGGCACAAAGTAGTTTTAGAGGATTGGATTAAGGTAGAGATGACCCTTTTAGTATAGGTGATAGGCATTGGCACATAATGGTAAATAAGGTACACGTAATTTTCTGTATAAGAGCCAGCGACCTCCCATCGTGGGCAGAGTCATCCTGTGCCCGAGCTGCAGTGAAGACCTTGGCCGGGCACAGAGAAATTTCTAAGGAGAGTCTGGAGTTGGAGTCGGGAGTCGCCCTGTGCCCGAGCTGCTGTGAACATCTTGGCCGGGCACAGAGAAATTTGTAAGATAAGAATTAATAAACAACACGAGAAACCAAGAAAGAACAAGACCTTGAGACTCCATTTCATTCTCGCGCCAGACTCAGAGCCTTCAGAGGGCAAAAAAGACTCACTCGAACCACCCATCATGAACCACCACCTAAATCTTGGGTGAGAGAAACCCTAAACCCAACAACATTGGAGTGGATGAGATGTCACCCACAGCAACAAACTTGAAATTTCCTGAGAGAGTGCTCAGAGAAGAAAAACAAAACCAAACAACAAACAAAAACAAAAGAACTCCAAAACTCACAACAAACACAAACCCCACATCATTCTGTAATATCTTTAGTCATTCTCAAAAAGAAGAGATTTGAACACATGAAAATCATAGTAACACAGAATGGTTTGGGTTGGAAAGGCTCTTAAATCCTATTCTCAATCCACCCCCAGCCATGGTTCCACTGTCCCAGGCTGCTCCTGGACATTCCAGGGATCCAGGGGTAGCCACAGCTGCTCTGAACAGATAAATTCCCTTTCTACCTGGGAATTTAGTTTATTTAAAATATTGTTTGATGTTTCAGTTAGCTCAGCAGGTTTCTAGACTCCTACGAAAGTCACATAATTCTATTCATTAATCCATGATTTTCTACAACAGCCCAAAAAGAGCCTTTACTTAGTTTCTGGGAGCTTTTGGATTTCATGTACTTCAACAGGAAAAGGTTTCTAGGACATTGTAGTGGTTTAGGGCAAATCTGGGAGGAAACTTCCTAAGGGACACTCCCTCCTCTCCCCCCAACTGGCTCCCAACACCAAAGGCACACAGGGCCCAACACAAACCCAACAGACAATTGGGGATACAAACATCATGTCACCCCAGGACAGACATACAGGAAGCAGTTCACTGAATGATCCATTTTCTACATTTTTTAATTATTATTAAGTTTTTTAACAATGTTCCTTCTCTATGTGACTTTTAAAAACCCATGATCTGCCTGAAACCCCACACACCACAAGCATATAAAGAGACTTCATTAAATTATAATATTCTTATTTTAATCTTTAAATTATTGAAATTGCTGTTATTCAGTACCAGCATTTTGAGGCAATTATAAAGTGTTTTCTAAGAGTTTTAAATCTTTTGGCTAAGATATCAATCACAGGTCTTTTCCGAAAATGTCCCCTGGAATGGATATTCATCCTTTTTCCTTATGCTGGGGATGAAAACTATATACCCAGCTGAATATGCAACTTTCCATTACTTGTATTATCATAGCACCCCAGAGAGCTGAATGAGGGCCAGAATGTGATCAAATGCAGGTTATTGAGTTAAAACCCTTCACTTCTTTGGAATCTCTATTACATCTATAGTCTAAAGTCCACAGTAATGGGTTCCCTGGATGGATGAGATGCTGGCAGTGTGCTGGGAGAGCAGCCGTTTAGGATTAATGCATACAAACCAAGATTTGCTGATTTGCTGATTTACTGATTTACCTGCTGAAACTCTGCTTTCCTGTGTCTGAGCAAAGGGCCACTGCCAGCAATCCTTGGGAGAGGGGGGCTCTTGGGATGGGAAAGTTGAAGGATTATAAACCATCCTACTTTTGCTATAATTTGTTTCCTAAAACACAGTTTAGAAGCTGCACTGGCCAATAATGATGCCCAAGGCATTTGAACATAACTTTGCTTTCCTTTCTATGTTACACCCCTGTGCCGGAGACACAGGAAAAGAGATCTCTGGGAATCAGAGATGGTGTACAAATGCCAG
Organism: Illadopsis cleaveri; assembly: GCA_013399915.1. Lineage (NCBI taxonomy): Eukaryota > Metazoa > Chordata > Aves > Passeriformes > Timaliidae > Illadopsis > Illadopsis cleaveri. Next base: position 141,644 of record VXBB01007634.1, on the reverse strand, counting down.
AGCACCTCTTTCCTGCAGTTTCATCCCAATATACAATATTTAGGCTGGTAGGATACATTCAGGGGGAAATCCATATCCTGCTTTTAACAGCCTGGTACCTTAATTCTCAATCCACTACTTCCACAGCAAGTAAAGAACCAGTTGCCTTTAATTCATGCAATTCTGGCTTGCCTGCTCACCAGCAAGCCAGTCTCATTCAGGAAGGTGTCACAGGCTTTTAAATTCAAGGGTCCAGCTACTTGCTTTAATTCCTTCTGACTTGACTCCTTCATGGCACTGCAAGGCAGGTTACAGACACTGACAACTACAGATTAAGAAAAATAAAGAGGAACTCAAGTCTGAAGATTTGTTCATCTCCTGTCCTCACACAGACCACACAGTCTTTACCTAATTCAAGTCACCAGGTGTTTCGTAACCCCTCAGAGTGATCACACTGCTGTTATCATCCAAATATCACACTTGCTCTGCCTGAAAGATCCCAAAGCCTTCACAAAAACTGGACTGAAAGTATGAACCACCATCAGCTTCACCCTGTCACCTCTAAACAGAGACAGGGTACAGGAATGAAGGTTTATTCTTGTGCTGCAGCTCCTGGGAAACTACAAAGCAACAGATATCTAACTTCTTCTGAGATCTCAAATCTTCAACATAAAGTTCAAGCCTCATTTTCAAACCTAATTTCCATCAAAAAATTACTTTTTAAGGAAAGAATTGCTGTTTCTTTTTTTCCTCCCTGAGGTATGAAACACTGCATTCAAGTAAATCAAAATCTCTGATCCTGTAACATTCATTTACCTTTATTTCAGACAGGTTTTTTTTGCAGCACAAAAGAGAGCACGGATTTCCACCCGTGAGCATTTTTGCAGACTCCAAAGCTTCCTGGCAGTTAATCAGAGAATCATGGAACGGTTTGAGTTGGAAGGGACCTTACAAATCATCTTGTTCCAACCTCCTGCCATGGGCAGGGACACCTTCCACTGTCCCAGGCTGCTCCGAGCCTTAATGTCCAACCTGGCCTGGGACACTTCCAGGGATCCAGGGGCAGCCACAGCTTCTCTGGGCACCCTGTGCCAGGGCCTCCACATCCTCACAGGAAAGAATATTCTTCTACTGTAGAATCTAAAACTACTCTTTTCAGTTTGAGGTCATTCCCTTTGTCCTGTCACTCCATCCTTTGTCCCAATTCCCTCTCCAGCTCTCTTGGAGCCCCTCAGGCATTGGAAGGGCTCTGAGGCCTCCATGGAGGCTTTTCTTGTTCAGGCTGAACAAACCCAGCTCTTAGCCTGTCTTTATAGGAGATATTCCAGCCTATTTTATGATGCTTGTATCCCCAGTTGTCTGTTCTGTTTGTGCTGTATATTGAATTCTGTGCCTTTAAGGCTGGTTCTGGGAGCAAAGGAGGAGTAAGAAGAAGCCAGAGTTTGTTTTGAAAACAGCACTCACTCCTCTGCATTCCTGGTCCGGAAGGTGTTTGGCTGAGGCAGGGACAGAAGCAGGACAGAATTTTTTTTTTTGCTTTTACTTAGTTTAACTAGCTGAGGCAGAGAAGCTTCCTGGGTTTTTTTTCCTTTTTCTTGGGGCTGTTTAAACCTGCTCTGGACTGAAAAACCCAGAGGAGCGCCGGGAGCTGGTACCTGCGGCCCAGCCGGGCCTGGGCCTCAGCATTTTGTCAGTGCCAGAGGAGCTGATAAGAGACCAAGGGAGCTGAGCTACACCCACAGTNACACAGCCCTGCTTTGGGGAACCCAGCCCTGCCCACCTGAGCACAGGGAGAGCACCAGCAGCTCATTCCCCATCTAGGCTGCAATTCCCAGGCACACGCTGCTGTCACGTTCACATTCACCAGTGAGCAAACTTGACACCCCTTGTAGGAGTAGGGTAAAACGCTGGCCTGTCATTTCTTCTAAGTGCTGCTAACAAGCAATTTGTAAGTTCCCATATGAAGCTATTTTGAGAATGAGAAGTTCCTTTA
>VXBB01007634.1:123105-139212 GCA_013399915.1 Illadopsis cleaveri | reverse complement strand
GGGGAGGGGCTATTTGGGTTTGCTCTCCAGAGGAACCCCATTCGGGGGTTTTCCTCCCAAATTTGCCCTAAACCAGGACAGCTGGGGACCCAAGTGTCCCTCCCCTGGCTGTGCCGCAGGTCCCTGTGCCCTTCGTTGTGCAAAGTGTCAGCTCTTCACGGCCTCTCGGGGCTCCCAGCAGAGCCCTGCCCTGGATGGATCCCAACAGCTCCTGTGGCTCCCCAAACAAGAAAGCTGTTAACCAATCTGAAGTTACCCTTGAGGTTTGGATAAACTGTACAAAAGACAACATGCTGCCACAATAAAGAGCCTTCTGAAGATGTTAGCATGTCACTCTGTGTGTTGTGTCCCCCCTAACAATGACAACCTGTGACTATAAAGCCTTCACCTACAATTTAGGTTTAAAATTCCCTGAAAGCCAAACAATGTTAGAAACACTTCCATAATGTGGGGTTGTGGGATAGACACATCAACAAACAATTCAAATGCATCCTGATGTGACTACATTAAAATTATGGATAAGACCTATCAATTAGCAGGTCAGGCATTTCCCTTTCACATTCTACCTTGGAAAAGAAAGCTAAATAGAAGTATAACCATATTATTCTTCCAGAATAAACAGTATTTCTGGAAAAGACAGTGTTTTATTGGTCAGTACTTACCATCACTTTAGATTACGTGAAAAAGTCTTGAAGTGTTACTCTACAGACCTTTTAATAGAATTTTCTTGCATTAAGGATAATACTGCATTGCTTTCACTAAGTGCTTTTCACTTAGCTGTGAGAAACTTAAATATTGAGAGACTTTCAATTTGGGCTTGTTTGCAGACCTCCCTAACATAATGCACTGGAAGAGTTAGCCAGGCAAGTAAATGAAAGTAGGAGCAGGACATGCACATGGAGAGACAAGAGTTTGAAGGCCTCATCTGACAGCTGCTTAGTGTATTAGGAAAATGTGGTTTAGCTCCAGCAGTGGCCTCTGATAATGGATTTTCTGAAGAACAACTTCAATACTACTTTAAAACCTCTGAGGTGAATTAATGTTGCTTGAAAAGATTCTCTTCCTCTGTCCACAACTACATTGTCTCTCCCTTCTGTCCCTGCTGTATAAACTGACCATGAGCTGTATAACCTCTCCTCCTTTGTCACCAGTAGCCCTGGGTTTCATCTCTCAGATTCTTTCATGTTCTCTTCTGGTAGCAGCAGCACAGAGTTCAAATCAAGATGTAAGAACAGAATGCAATGTTTGTGCTTTCCCTGGTCATTTTCCCTTTTAACTGATAATCCTGGGCGGGGGGTGGGGGGGGTGAGGACTGCTTAAGTTTAATTAATGAAGCTGAAAATTTCAGTTAAGAAATCAACTACAGAATCACAAAAATTAGACTGAAATAAGTGTGCAGCTCATGACCTTGCCGCTGCGGTAAATGAGCAAATGTTCTCACTGTACCAATGCCTGAGTGAAAGCAAAGGTTTAATTGCATTTTTTCTATGGTACAAGTGGACATATTAAAACTAAGCACGGGGAGAGAGGGGAGTTAATTTGATAAATCTTCTAGGGCTGCAGAAAGGACAGCTGGTACTTAAAACGCAAAATACTATAGTCTGAGCTTTCCTTCTCCCTCCCTAACAACTTACTCTTATCAAAGCATCCCAGAGCTCTTCCAAGCTTTATCACCCTTTCCACTGACACTGCTGATCCATACAAATGTTCATGAGGGCTGTTCACAGATCCAAAACCTAACACATGCTGCTTTTATTTTGCGTGTAGATCCTTTCCCTCCTTCTTCCAAGGGCAAAACCCCTTGACCTTCCTGAGAAATGACAAAAATCTTGGGGAGAAGGGGTTGAACCAAAACAAAACAAACCAAACAACAGCAATTTTTTCATGCCTGTGTAAGAAAATGTCCCCTGATTCCAATTACTGTCATGCAGCAGAGCTGATGAGATGTTGGGACTTGAACCTGTGGTGGCATTGCACGAGAGCCCCTGGAAGTCCCCGGCTTTAATCCAGTTTCACAAGCAGAAGTGTCACTTAATCCCTTAGTAAATTGCTTTTAAAAAGATTGCTAAGTATGAAGCAGTCCAAGTAAGACATCAGACAGTTGCCAACTTCATGAAAGAGAACCTAGAAGTGCCAAACTCAATTTCATCTCTTTCTGCCAGTGTTACACAATCTTCTGGTGTTTTTATTCCTTTCCTGATGCTGGCACGCTGTGGAACAGCAATAACCTTTCCCACAAACACAATTTAAATGGCAGAGCTTGTGTAGGTGCAAAAACTTGAACTCAGTGGAAAGCTCTTGATTGTGCACCTGCCCACAAAAACTTCACATTAACCCTACTGAGGAGTAGCTTAAAAACAATCTGCCACTCTGAACAGTTACCCCACAAAGCCCTCCCTGCTGTGCATTCAAGGACTGACTGTGGAAACTTTTGGAGCTCCAGAGGAATATAACAGAATTATGGCTGTCCTACAGATGGCTCATCCTGTTGTCTCCAAACATATATTGGATATTAAGAAGAAATGCTTCCCTGTGAGGATGGGGAGGCCCTGGCACAGGGTGCCCAGAGATGCTGTGGCTGCCCCTGGACCCCTGGAAGTGTCCAAGGCCAGGTTGGATGGGGCTTGGAGCAGCCTGAGACAGCGGAAGGTGTCCCTGCCCTTAGAACAGATGAATTTTAAGGCCCCTTCCAACCCAAACCATTTTATAATTCTGTGATAGTTCTTAATCACACAGCATTTGTTTACTGAAAATTCCTACACTCTTTTCTCCACATACCATCCTGCATTAAGCATCTGGTATATTCCTGGGTTTTGGGGTACTTGGGTTGGGCTGTTGTTTCTTTGGTTTGTTGTTTTTGTGTTTTGTTTTGTTTTGTTTTTTTCTTATAAACAGATCTCAAATAACTGAAGATTCTTGAATTAAAAACAACAAAAGCCTGATAAAAATTCAAGCCAGCAGCTGCTGCTCACAAGCAGCACTCCGGAGACCGACCACCACGGGATACTGGGAGGGAAGGAAACAGCGGGGGAGCAAAATTCATTTGCTTTGCTGCAGTTTGCACGGGACCTTCCCATATGCCACCACCACCTGCAGCTCTGAGCATCATCTGAAAAAGAAAATGAGGTGGAAAAATAACCACAGCCATTCCTCCAGCCACCACAGGCATGGAGAAGCCGTGGCAACCAGGAGCACAGATCACCTTCTCTGTTACCTGAGCTGCACTTAGGAGAGCCAGGATCTCTCCTGCATTGACACTAGAGAGGAATCCAAGCAGATTTTGCTCTTCAAACAATCCTCGTGCTCAGTGCATTCAAGCAATGACATGATCTTGTAATTTAGGAATTCCTCAGAGAGTGTTTGACTGTTCTAGAGGAACACAAGTGGCTTTAAACCATCTTTCAAATTAAAGAGCATCAGTTCCCCTCAGAGGATGAGTTAGATACAAGTCTGCTTTACAACACAGAAAGGGATTGCTGTGACCACTGTTCCCTGGGAGGAAATTCTACAAATGGAAAGTGTGGAAATGGAAAATTCTCCATTTTCCTAATGCTTCCCACAAATCCAAGTGTCACCACATTGAAATGCAAAGCCATGTTCCATCTCTAAAATTCACAGAATCATTTAGGTTGGAAAAGACCTCCAAGATGACTGAATCCAACCATTCCCCAGCAATATCCCATGTCCCTAAGTGCCACATCCACGCACCTCTTAAATCCCCCCAGGGATGGCAACTCCACCACTGCCAGAGCTTGACAACCCTTTCCAAAAAAACTCTTCCTAAACCTCCCCAGCACAACTTGAGATAACATTTCTACACATGAAGAAGCAACAGTGCAAGAGAGAAACAAGCAGCAAACAATAAATAACTGCTGAATGCTCTGAGCTTTGCACACATTGAACTTTCTCTGACAGTTGTATACTCATAGCTGTGACCCTGCAAATGGAAGTACGGATCAAATCCTAATTCTTAACGATTTTTCCAAAGCCTCTAAGCCACTAAAGCTTTGCTAAACTCAGGAGTCATAAAATCTATTGTTTTGCTGCACCGAAACACTTAGAGAATTTGTCAATACTCAGAAAAATCACCATCTAAACCTCCTGCAAGCTAGTGGGGAAGCAAAGGGAGGCAATTAGGATCAGCTGGTTCATGTATTGAATCCAAGTGACAATGAAAGTGACAATACTCAGGTTGTCAAAATCTAAGGTGTGAGAAATCTGAAGTTTGTCTTAAATCACAAGGCAAACTAGATGTATTTGCAGGATTAACTCCTGGAGGAAGCAAAAAGCAATTGGATGCTTGTGACACTTGGGATTTCTGTCCCTGCCTTTCCCACTCATAAATACGTGCTGCAAGCCTTAGTATTAGAGAAATGTTTTACTGGAAGCATAAACTACTTCTGTGTTAGCTGAAAAAAAATTCTAAATTGTTACTTTGGATCCTTTTATTTTCTTCTCACGTTTATCTACACGAAGAATGGTACACAGGAGAAGAAACAACTGCACTTGAGCAAAGAAAATGTCTTCACTTTCCTGGGAATTTTAGTGCTCAAACATCCTCCACAGGAGAGGCAGTCTCATTATGAATGTCAGTCTTCCTATTAACAGTGCAACAAGCACAGCTCAGTATCATCAGTTGTTTTCCTGACCTGTTTTGCACACAGCAAACCAAGCCAAGCCCTGGAGCTCTGAAGACCTGAGCAGACCCCGAGGCACAGCCAGTAGGAAGGAGAACATTTCTCCCAGTGCTGCAGAAAACATCACTGACCCGGGTAACCTTGATGTCCAGGCTCAGCTGACAGCAGAACAGAGCAAAGGCACTGCTATCATTAGCACATCAAAATGAGGCAAAAATTAGCACTCTCCATGTGGAGTTGTTACACAAAGCCGAGCTCTGCCGCCCCTCACCCTCTGTCACAAACCCAGCCTTTCTAAAGGTGTTAGCAGTGGGCTGAGCAGCCACGTGCACGTTTGCTTCACACTGACTCCACACCCCAAACTCATCCCAAACTTCTCAGCTGCCCCAACACCTCCTCTGTAAGAGCTATAACCAGGAGATGATTTACCTCCAGGAGACACATGGCCCATTTCAGTCAAACCATGCAGCTCCTGAAAGGAGGAGGATAGAAAGGATGGAGAGAACATTTTCTTGTTTTCTTTATTGCCTAACACGCAGGACAAGAGGAAAGCACACTGCAGCCGGCTCTCTGCTCTTCTGATGACAACAGGGACCTTCACTCGTTACCCTCACTTGTTTCAAGCAAAGAAAAATAAACCCTGAATAGGGTTTATTTGAAACTCTGACTTCAAACCAGGAATAGCAGTTTTCTGGTAAATCATTTAAACATTTATTTATGTACAACTATTATGTGCAATTCTACGTGCAAGAGGACCTGCCTCCTTCACCAATGGGAATTTAACCAATCTGTACTCTAAGCAGTCAACATAGCACTGAAAGGGCCTTCACAAAGAAGGCACTGTCTAAATTTCCAGAAACAAAACCACTGCCACCATGACAAGGCAGCAAACAGCAAAAACTCCTTCAAAAACTGGGAAGCAATCTCATCACACCCATGCCAGGTGTATAATTTTTAAATATAATAATTCCTGGCACACTCTCTGCAAAAAGAAAACATTAAACTCTGTGTGCAAATATTCACTGAAAATATGTTTACAGATGCACACTGTCTTCCAATAAAAAATAAATTACATCTGTAGTACTGCCTGGGATGATTTTCAACCAGGTAGGAAATAATCAGTTGCTTACAAATCTAGGATGGCAAATAAGCACAAGATTGGAAACATATATATATATTCTGAGGCAAAAAATCCTGTAGATAACTACAGCTAAAAATGAAAAAGTAAGAACTAGATTTGTTCCAAAGCATGTGGCTTTCAAAGCAGAGCTGTTCTCTATTCATTTAGGTGTCTCTAACCACAGACACCCAAAAGTGTAAAGGCAAAATCCTAATGAGACCCACACAGCACTTAACTCAAGTTGGAATTACTTCTTTGGGTTGGTTTTTGGCTGAGTTTTTTGTTTGTTTGTTTTTTGTTTGCTTGTTTGGCGTTTTGTTTTATTTGGGTTTTTTGTTTTATTTGGGTTTTTTGTTTTATTTGGGTTTTTTTGTTTTTGTTTTGTGTATGGAAAGGAGACAGGAAAAGAGAATTAGGGGTTTGATTTGTGTTGTGTTTTGCCTTTTTAAAACATGTCATTAGAGGCAAGCCACGTCTCAGAAATCAAAGCAGCATCAGCAGTCCTGAATTCTAACAAAGAAGTACAAACACTAAACTAAAGAGCTGATAAAACCAGTTCCACTCAAGTGAGAGAAAGAAAGTGAAGATCCTTTTGCAATAGTTCTCTGAAGCCACTGAAAAAATATCAACCTCAAGGAGACTTCACCCGACTGAAGCTGGGAGTTGAAATGCACACCATAATTCAGAGCAGAAATCTTTGGTGATTTCTTTACCCTTTTCCCCAATCTGGCTGATGCCAAATACTGAGGTGGGTCAAGAGGACTTCAGAGAAGCAGCAGCTATGAAAAATTTAAAATTTAACCCCAGCATTAACTTTGATGGCCTAAAAAAATGAAACATAGCTCAAGACAAGCATTGTTTGATCAGGAAGCCAGAGCCAGGCTGGAGGCCTCCATGCTGGGAAGATCCAAAAGCCCTTGAGTTATAAATTGCTGGTTCCACACACTCACAAGCAGCAATGTCAACCTGAAGTGTGGAGCCAAAATGAACTTTTGGAGCAGTTGAGTGGAAGCCATAGTGAGGATGAGTGTGCCCTGCTCAAACCCTCTGCACAAAAGAAGTCAATCATCTGAATGGGATGCTAATTAGTGCTTGAATACAGCACTAATTTGAAAGGACATTGACATAAAAGTAGTTTTAGAGCAGACTTAAACTTTTGGTGTTTGGCAAACAAGCATTTGCCACCTAAGACTTCAAGCCAGGACAGGACAAATACCTTCCTGTTCTTTAGAACTGAACATATACAGAAATAGAAGAGCATAAATGCACACTCATGGCTGCTCAACCAGGAGATGGCTGCCAGAAAAAGGCCTTAGTGAAGAAGGATATTAAAAATAATAAAATAATAAAGTTTTGTGAAGCGAACTTAATTAATAGGGATGAAATGTTGTCATTAAAACACGCCAAAACAGCAACAGTCAACCACCCTGACATGATATTCAGCAGAATAGAATGAACCCTGACATTCTGGAACCCTGACATGATATTCAGCAGAAATAAGCTTTCTGAAGTGCTGTTCCTTTTATCTCTTCACATCCCCACGACTTCACCACAGCACCTCCCTACTCCCTCCTACTGACCTGAGCCAGGCAGAGCAGGACTGAACGCAGTTGGGTGCCCACTAATTTGGTACCTACCACAAAATTTGGTACTACTCCCCACCCACTTCCCCCTCCAACCCTGCAAAATGCTACCCAAGACTAAATCCTGTTTGGAATTCATCTGAACTTGGTTATTTGCTTCAAAGAACGATCAGGGAAAAGGAACAGAGAGCAGCTGGTAAAGATAACTTGCCATGGAAGCAAAGTTTAGGACTGAAAATGTTTTCCATCACTGCCGTCAGCCACCCTTCAGCAGCAGCTGCACTGCAAACGGGAGTGCAGATCACAGGCTCCATGTGAATGAGAACCTGTTCTCACACAATGACAAGTAGGTCACAGAGGACTGATCTGGCCAGCTAAAAATGTCTGCAGAGTTGCTCCAAATTCTGGAAAACCTCAAAAGGCACCACAGAGAAGTGCAGGGCTCCCTGCTCGCCCTGCATGTCCCGGGCTGGGAGTAGGGACAACGAAGAGTTCTGAGATTGTGTAAGAACAAAACACAGCCACAGTTCTCATTGTCTTGTGGTCTGAAATAGATGGGATTTGGAAGTGTGAAATGGCAAATTATTTCCACATCTTGCATCCAAAATATGAGTCTCAGATTTCCCTTTTTCTTTTGGAGGGGTTCTAAGTTTCAAAGCACTGCATTTCTGGTCCCATAGTTGCCACTGCCCTCTGTATAGCAGAGGACACTCACCCACCCAGAATTATATTTGTAGAATTTTGCCCTATTATTTGCTTCACATGAACAGGGAGGAGAAAAAAACAGGAAAATTGGACTTTCCTCTCTCTCCCATTCCCTGCAAGCCACTTATCTTTCTCTCAAGAGCAGAGAGAAATTGCTGTACTTCTATGTTCCTGCTTGTAATGAGAAGTTTCCTGTTGTAGAGTCAGGGCTGCTCAGGATTTCTACTGTAATGACATAAAAAAGCTCAAATAAACTCTAAGCCAGTGCATCAAAAGAATGTGTTTATTACACCTTGCAAACAACTTTTTTCCTTTTTTTCTTTTTTTGCTTTTTGCATTGAGAAAAACACCAGTTAAACGTAGCTGTTTACATCAGCTGCAATTGTTTCCTGGTTTTGGTTGGTTTTGTTTTTTGGTTTTTTTCCATGGAGACCTCAGTACAGAAGACAGAAACCCAAAGGATAGAGTTAATGTTCCTGTACCAAAGATCTTACAAGTTGCAACAGATATTGCTTAACGGTTATGTTTTTCATGATTTCCGATGTGTAAAAGCTGTGATATCCCTGTAATAATTAACTGATGGCATTTCTGACATGGTGCAAGTGTAACTGCCCAAGGCAGGACCCTGAACAACATTCCTGTAACAAACTAATAATGAAGTCATTCCTGCTGGTGCAAGATTTCTATCTCTTTGCCTAGCACAAGTTCAGAAAGGAGAATTTGAAGGCTGACCTACAATTTGAACATTCCCTCTCTTCCACATGTGACAAACATTTTCACTTTTCAGGCAATGAAGTTGTCAGATTTAAGAAATTCCTTCTTTGTTCTCCCAAAACACAGCTCAAGCCTTTCCCATATAGAAGGAGCCTGTAACCTCTGCTCCACCTGCAGTTTTCTCTAGCGATGTATCTGAATAACTTAGGCCATTCTCTGTACCAACCAAACTGTTTGTCCTGCAGTCTTGTTTTCAGAGTTCTCAGGAATTCATCAAGGCTACTGAAACAACAACAGGACTAAAATAAGGACCAAGAGCCTGAGAAGCTGTCTACAAAAAATGCAAAACTTAGATAGAGGACATAGAACATGATGATGGACGCTTGACCAATTAGGTGCCCTGAAGGATGTGTGCCTGCCTCGTGAACAAGTGACTTAGGAAACTGAGGGACACCTGTACATGTGGACAGTAGTGCTAGAAACTATAACTGTGGTTTAATGTTATCAATAAATCGGCTTCTGTTGGAATCATATTGGTTCTGTTATTCAGTTGCCCATTTTCCCCCTGCAGTTTTCCCTTTCTACTCTCCAGCCTCCCTATCCAGGCTGGCAGGGATTATTCCTACAAACTCACCCAGCTGCTCCAAGCCCAGAGCCGAGCGCTGCTGCTGTGCCTGGGAGCACAGGACACTGAAATGTCTGTGGCACATGGCACTGTGCATCGTGCATCAGCATCAGCTCCTGCACATTTCCTGCCTTCCCCGGCAGCTGCTTTATGCACAGTGACGTTCTGCTGGAAGTCTGCTCCAGGGGAATAACTACTATGGGATGGATTTCCAAACACAAGTTTCACAAGTAGGTCAAAGGCAGGCACCAGCTCTCACCTTCCATGGGCACTGCTGCTCCTGCAGCTCTGAGAGCTGCACAGAGGTTCAGGTGCTGGGAACAAAGGTGTCATGGACAGCTTGCAGTGAAGAAAGAGCACAAATCCCAGGGTATGTGCACATAAACCATTAAATAGGCAGTGAAACAGGCAACACGCTTCTTTCCTGCCATCACTGCTGGCAGCAGAGCTCACTGCTCCACCTTTGGGGATACTGACAGCCACATCTCAGCCTCCCACTTAACTTGAGCCGCACTGAGCCCCTCAGATGGCACAGTGACACAGGGGAGGGACAGGAGCAGGAGCACCGTTGATGTTGCACATGTTTGAAGTAGAACTTCCATGAGAAAACATACGGTTTTCTCCCTGACAGTGTGAAAGGTTCACAGGAACATTTAGCTGTCATAGACGCCGCTCCTCTCATCAAAAACAAGCTTCAGTGTGCAGTTTTCTTCTCTCCACCCAGGACGGGAGAGCAAAACAAGAGCAAAGCCTGCTCCTGGGAGAGCACACAACCAAAAGGGAAGAATTTGCACAGAGCTCCTGGCACTCACATCCATCCAGCCTGCAAAATCCAAGAGGAGGGAGACCAATTTCCCAATAGCTTAATACTAACCTACATTCTGAATACTCTGTTGTGGCACTCGGTGTCTCATGATCAGAATTAATTACAAGGCAAAGGAAGTAAAAGGCAGCAAAAATATGCCTCCAACATAACACTCTGAGGGTCTTAAAGATGTAACAGATTCAGCTGCACATTGGGAAGGACAAACTCACCTCGGTTCTAGGAAGGGAGGATGTGTTCTGTCCCAGCTGAGGAGCTGGGGTAAGAACTGCAAACATTTCTCTGGATTGTGCTGGCAAATCTGTTTCAAGACATCAGGCTGAGATAAAGCACCTCAGGCCACCCTGTCAGGCTACTGTCCTGTAAACCTTATAGATAGGTAGAATTTGTGAACAAGCCATTTTCTTAATCTTTGACCTCTCATGTCACAAGGTGACCCAACCTTTTATTCTTCATAATGCCTTTCTTAAGTCTGTCTACATATCCTCCATGTCCATCACACCTACAGAGAGGACAAAGCCCCACAGGCAGCAGACCTCACCTGGTCAGCCAGAAGACTCGTGCTTGTTGCCCAGACCCAAATTAAAAAGCAGGAAAATTCTGAGATGCCACCACAAGAGATCTACAGAGCTGCACTGTCAGTTGTGAGAAAACATCTCAGCCCCCTGCCAGAACAATGTCACTCACTGCAGACCTGTGAAAATTGTGCATATGGGGTGGCAGCAGGAGCCACATTTGGGCTTTGGTGTCTGCTGCAGGCAGAGGGAATGTGGACCTCAGCAGCTATTGTGAGAGCAGCTAGAAATGAAGAATGGTGGCACTTTCCTCACTACATCATATTTGTGTTTTCAACCACGTGGGTGGGGAAGGCGAGTTCTACTGTAACCATAGCTGTTCCTAAACAAAGAGCATTCCTGTAAACTCGGGGAATCCATTACAAAGCACAGAAAAATATTTTTACACACAGAGTCTAATAACATGTTTTGTCAATTAGCTCAGTCAGCATTCAAAGGAGTCACCATCCTACCCTCTTCCCCTTCTTTCCTCCCATGAAATGGAAAAAGCAGCAGTTTTAGAAGTAGTTCTTAAACACAATTAGCATTTATTATAACTTCCCAGGTACAACCTACGCTTATCTCCCAACTGCACGATGAGAGATCTCTTTGAGGGGTTATGATAAAAGTGGTTATTTCACAGCTGATCTCCACACACTGTTTTAACAAGCCTGCTCATTTCCAGAAAATCCTGTCACCCTATAATCTTCAGAAAGATTAAAGGTACATAACACAGCTTTAAAAACCCACATTGCTCAAGGTCTCTTATTACTCAGGTTATCCCTAAACTCACTGTTCATTATTTCTCAGCCAAGAACTGAAATGAATTTCCTGTAATGCCACCAAGATGTCACTTTTAACAGGCAGCAATGGCTGCACCTCCCAGCTGCCCGAGCATCAAAGAGCACACCAGGACCATTATGTGAAGGAAAAGGTGAAAATAGAGCTGAATACCTTCCATCTCCTCAAGCAGTCTGAAGTGTTCCACCTTTGGCTCTAAATTTCCTCCATCTATCCCTTCTCTGCCTTGAGAAGGCACAGAGAGCTCTACACTCCTGAGAATAAGAATGTTCATCTTTAACCTGAAATCAAAGCCCCACGTACCCCAGAGCCTGCTGTATGCCCCCCAGAAAAGCGAGGTGTTAAGCACTGCTGCAATAATTAGAGGAAAATAATGTGTTCCCATTTCTTCCCTCCTTTTTGTGAAGTTGTAACATCTTCCTGAATCACTCTTTTCTCTCATCTCGCCCTCACCCTCGCTGTGGTTTTGTGAAGCGGCAGCCAAAAGCAGAGGTTGTTCCCAGGTAGGAACATGAAATTTAATTAGGTGCTCCCTCTCCTGCAAGGATGAGGTGGAGAGAGCCAGAATCAGAAGGCATAGGCTCCTTCTGCAAAGAGGCCAAGAAAATTAAACTTCAATCAGTAAGAGAGAAATGTTTATTCATGAAACCTCTGCCAGTGCTGAAACAGGAGAGGTGTTTCCAATCCTCCCGCTATTTGCAAGGCATTTCCTCTCATTTGTATTACGTTGAATCCCTCTGTTCCATTTTGGAAATTCAGCTCTGGATAACGGTGAGCCAAGTCCATCAGCCATTCCAGACTCACAGCTCCCTGAAACTAAATTCCCTTCTTATTTTAGCTCACAGGTGGAAACACCACACCATCAGGAACGAGTTCTTTACACTGGTGCTGTTTGAGATATATTCTTTGGATGGCAAGTGGCTACAGAATTTCACTTGCAGGAGGAAAATTTCCCCAAAATTCATTGCCTAATATTGTTGTCACCTGTCATCTAGAGCATTCACAGCTTAGCAAAAATTATTCCATCTTCTGGGCAACTTTAACAGCCATGGAATGATGAAGAAACCATGTAGTTCTTTAAAGCAAACTTTCATGGCACAGAAAATGGACAGCACTGAGAAACTAAAAGAACTGAATCACAATTTCTTCAATAACTTCATGTGCAAGCAGGAAGATTGAAGACAGTGAAAATGGACAGTATTCCTTCAGTGAGCTCCCATGAGGAGCAGATGGAGATCAGGCACAGAAATAGCTAAAATAATATTATAAAACCTGTCAAGAAACCCCTGGACTATATTAAAGAAGCAACACCACAGAAGCCAGTAAGAAAACACTATTGTGATAACAGATAAAATGTGGGGGAAGATGGTTGATGTGCTGGTTTAGCACAGATGGTGAAGCGCAATTGGTGAATTCCTTTAAATTGACAACCAAAATAGCCAATTGCATGTAGGGATCCACCTCTGGGAAACACACAGCCTTAAAAGTTGGAAGGAAAGCTGGGGTCGCTCTCTTCCTTCCGACTTCGCAGGAGGTAAGGCAGTCCAGGCTCTCTCTCCTTTGGAGGGGGGGCCGGGACGGCCAGGCCTGCCCAGGCCCGCGCCCGGGCTTCCATGGGAGGCCTGCCTGGTCCGGGGACTCCCAGGCCGGGGGAGGGGTTGATGTGCCCCCATCCCGGCCCGGATCGGTTTTTAGCAGCTGGAAACACCCTGCTGCTCCTCCTACGGGGCGGTGAGGAGCTGGCCCAAGGCCTGGCCGCGGGCCTGGGCCCTTTCCCCANGAGAAACTCCTGCACCAGTGAAAGAGGTGAGAAGACATCTCTGTTCCTTGAAATAAGAAATCCTTTGCCTTGAAGCTGCCTATCTTTAAAAAGTAACACCCCAAATGCTTAAGTTCTACAACCCATAAGCAGCTTGGGCAACTGCTAATGGGAAGAGACCACATAGAAGCAGATTTTCCCCCGGGCGGCTGTTTCTGTGAGAGTTCCGACCCACAAAAGAACTTCTCTAGGTTGTCAGTGGGACAAAATTCCATAGTAGAACAAGAGACTCCTCTCCTGAAGAACTGATGAAAAACTACATTTAAATAGTGAAACTGACTGAATGTCATAAGTTTTGTCTCTATGTGGTTTGTAAGAAAGTAAGTACTTGTGGGGAAGGAAAGAAGTTTTAAAAGTTTCATTTTCTCTTTTTTTTTTCTTATTGTGTGTTAATAAACTATCTTTTTACTTCTAAGTTGAGCCTGTTCC
Organism: Illadopsis cleaveri; assembly: GCA_013399915.1. Classification (NCBI taxonomy): domain Eukaryota; kingdom Metazoa; phylum Chordata; class Aves; order Passeriformes; family Timaliidae; genus Illadopsis; species Illadopsis cleaveri. The sequence goes on along the minus strand of VXBB01007634.1, from coordinate 125,402 downwards.
GCCTTCTTTTTCTCCCAAAATCCTATCTCTCAATCAGCAAACATAAAACCACCACATAAATAGTGCATTAGCTGAAAAAACAAACCAAAACTTCAACAGTTGAACATCTCTACAAATGTCAGACATCTGTAACTTGGCCTAATAAAATTCTAAAAACTGGTGGTTTCTTTGGTTGTTTTCAATAAAACTTAAGAGGATTGATGAGAATCTAGAATATGTATAAAGGTGAACATAGTACCTGTCAAAAAAAATTGCTAATTCCAGTCCAGTTTGGCCTAACTTAAAATTCCTCCACAGAGCAATAGCACATATTTACAGACAAATCATCCATATCTATTTGGATGACAAGAAAACGAGTAACAGCTGACAATTGTCATGGATCAGTCCAAATTTTTTTTTTCAACAGCCATGAACAGACTGGATAAAGGAATAACAGAAGTTAGATACTGAGACTCCAGTGAGGCTTTTGTCACTGTCTCATCAGACAGACTTCTAAGCTCTTTCTGAAACTTGCTCATTTTAGAGATGCCCTCTCTTTTTCAACACTTTGTAAAAACAAGCATTCCCCAACAATGAGCCAAATTGCTAATGAAATATCAGACTTGCACAGCAAACTGTGGCCTAGCATGGTGCTGAAAGCTTTGGAAGCACCTGGAAGTGCCTTCCTGAGGTAGAGGACCCACAGCAGAAGAAAGATATTGACAAATCTCTCATTGAAAAGGAGAGTCAGGTCATGCGACAGATAGGTACTTGATCTCCAGCACCAGACTTTTTTTATCAGAGGATCTGACAAAGCACCTTGCTGAACTTGCAGCTTTCATTTTCCAATCACTGGGAAGTTTTCAGCGGTGCTGGTAAGTGACACCCTCAGTACATCCCCACACAGGTGTTAAATGACACAAGTGATGGCCTTGGCAGTGCCTGGGTAATGGTTGGACATGAGATCTTGGAGCTCTTTTCCTACACAATTCCATCGTTATATTAACTCAAGGTTCTGCCAGCAAAACCAAGCACTGGATCCTCCTGCAACTCCAAGTGCTCAGATGGGGTAAATGTTTGGACTAATCTCTGCAGGGCACAGGGAGAAAAGAGTATTTCTTTACATTTTTGCCAGTGTGAGGAATGTAAGTGCCCAGCACAGAACCTTCATCAATCTCTTTTCTACTCCGTAGAGAGAAATCACAGGCCCTACTCCTCTGTCCATCTAGCACATGGACTTAGCTCAGACCTTGTTCCAGCCCCTCAGCTCTCATCCTTGTCCCAATGGCATGGACAGAATGACAACATGCAGAACAGTCAGAATCAAACCATTCCTGCCCGAAAGAGCTCAGCTCCCAGCACTGGGGATTCCACCCTGCCCTTTCACCCAGCCCAACCCTCCAGGCCTGGCAGAAATAAATCCTGCTTTCACACCATGGTGAGCAGATAGATGCACTCCTTGGAAGGGATCCACAGGACGTACAAACTATCCACAGTTCCAGCCATGCTGAGAGAGAAAAACTTTCCACAAGGGGTTTAATAAAAACCCCATTACATTTGCTTGTAAAGCACATTTATACTTCGGTAGTTTGAGATTTGGCTTCCTCTTTTCGTGAGAAATGAACAGAGAATGCTCACATCTAAGCTGATACCAAACACCTTAAAATTCCAATTTCTGTCTTTTGTTTCCTCCAAGACTTGGCCTCTGCCTCCAGAGCCTACCTAGGGCTGAAACAGGTATGTACAAATTCACCAGTTAGGGTTGTTCTGAGCATTTTCAGTCCTGCCACAGCAGCCTTATATCCAGTAGCACTTCCAGACTAAGTCTGCAGAGATTTGGGTACACATTAGCAATTCCTATGCCTCACTAAAAACCAGTATTTCTTAATTTCACCTGTCTTTCCCAAGCCACTCTACAGGGGATGCCACATGGGGAGAGGTGAGTCTGCTGCCATCAATAGCCAGCTTTTCCTGAATGTTACATGCCGGAGTCCAGGGCATTCCTCTGGTTGCCCTGGATGGTCAGGGACCTCAGTAGAGAGGCCTGGGACCTGAGAAAGAGGGTTTGAAACCTGGAAAGGGGGGCCTGTCCAGGGGGGTTGCCTGGCACAGAGCCCAGGAAGAGACACAGGCTTTGATTTCAGTCCATGGAAAAAGCTTCCAACACAGAGAAGAATTGCAAGTCACAAATGTGTGAAAGACAGTAGTGTAGTTTATCACCAGGTGGAAAATTTAGTAGTTTTGGGTTTTTAGAATGGAGCTGAATAGGGAACAAGATGGAGGATTTAGGGTGGTACCCTGGGTTCTTCTTCTCCCTT
>VXBB01007634.1:36888-123071 GCA_013399915.1 Illadopsis cleaveri | reverse complement strand
GAGCTGCAGTGAAGACCTTGGCCAGGCACAGAGAAATTTGTAAGATAAGAATTAATAAACAATGCGAGAAACCAAGAAACAACAAGACCTTGCAGACTCCGCTTCATTCTCACACCAGACCCAAAGCCTTCAGAGGGCAAAAAAGCACCACTCGAACTGCCCACCTCGAACCATCAACCTAAATCTCAGGTGAGAGAAACCCTAAAACCCAACAGTTACACACACGAGTTCATGCTTTACAGCTCACACCTTCATCTTACTGACTGCTGTGCTGGGAGGAAAACAAACCATTTGTAATCTCTGCTTGTTTTATCCCACCTTCTTTCATCAACAAGAAAAGTGCATCATGTTGTACCAAACCAACCTTTTCTTTAGTGACTATTTTACACCTCACTTCTTGCTGTTAATGCAACAGAGACACACGAAGAAAAAGAACATTTCTTTCACCCAGTTCCCCTCCTTCAGCAACACATCCAGAAGTAGGGAAATGATGGGCAGAGCAGAATAGTGCAATCACAGCATAAATACAATATAGCTACTTACCAGTGTGTGACAAGGAAGCCTCAGTCCTTTGGAGATACAAGTTTACAGGCCTGATTTTACAGTTTTCCTTCCCCTGGTACAAGATCTCACTGCCTATAGAAACAGGGCTAAGGAAAGCTTACACCTCTTTGTCTTTCTTAGCAGAGAATATGCAGAAACGGAATGACTCAGTTCTGACTTTACTCGCCCAGAGTGTTGATTTCAGAGGCAATTTCTGGATTTCATTTATTAAGCCAAATTCTTACACTCCTTAGCAACCAAAAATAATGTGTTAGGTCATGCAGCTCATTAGAAACAATGTGGATCAATGTTCCACCTGGCAAAAGGTAACAAGGTGACTGAACTCCCAACTCCAGTGACCACATTTAATCTGAAGGAGAAACAGCAGCTTCTTAAAATACCACACCACCACGAGACTGTGTGAATGAGACACAAGTCAAGGTTTTCTGACTCTTCTTGTATGTCTGCCTTACACTCTAAAAGTGGAGTCCTGAGAATGCAATTTCCACTTTCAGCCTAAAAACAGACAACACACTGTGAGCTGCACTGACCTGTGGGGTGCAGTGGCCCAGCATCCCTGGCAAGCAGCACCCTGCACACCTGGGGCCAAATCCTCTTCTAGGGACTTTAACTGGCAAATCTAAAAGCTTTGGCCAACACCTGTTTCCTTGGATTTGCTGTGGGAGAGTTTGCCAGCCTAGAAAAAAACCCTGGTTGCCATAGGAACAGAAATCCCATAGTAAAGCAAAAGGAAGAAATATTCAATTGTCAGCACAGACAGATTGATTGTTTAGGTTTCCCCCAACACGTGTAAAACCAACACAGGGCTTTGTGTCATTTACTCCCGACCTAAATCCCTTCCCAGTGGTTTTATCTGGTATTTATGAGGGCTCTGGGCTGGTAACCTCCCTCCCTGCCACAGCCCCAGCCTCCCTTGGATGCAGCAACAACAGCCCAAGCACACGGGGCAGGGGAGGGAGCCCTGTGCCACCCCTCAAAACCATCACCGAGGCAAACAGAGGGAAGAGGGGAAGAAAAGGATAAAACACCATGATTATTATTTTTTTTAAATTCCCTTTGGGCAACGCTCCTTGAATAGCAATGTCTGCACTCAGCTCTTTGCTATGCAGGAGGGGTAAACACACAGCAGAGGGTGTTTGGGGAGCAGAGCCAGCCCCAGCCCCATAGCCCAGCCCTGGCACATCATTCCTGAGGCTCCTAAATCACTCACATCACCTGCTAATGAAAAGCCTGACCAGCTTTATGACCAATTAATTGGTGTACTGAGGTAAACTAAAGAAAGAGGAGCAGCTTGTCCAGGGCTTCAGCTCCGACAGAAGGTGTAAGCAAGCAGCAGAAAAGATCATTATAGGCAGTAACAAGGCTCCTGGGGAGGAAGGCAGTGCCTAACCCCAGGCCATGAGTGCTTGGCTGATGTCTTAAAGCAGGCAGCTTTATCTCTCTTCTAAAACTTCATCCTACATAATTTAGCTGTAGATTTTCAAGTAAACGTCTAATCTTTTGCCAAGCCAGCTCAGTTATTTTCCTGAAATGCCTCGAGACAGAGTGGCACAAGTAAAATATGGGCTCCTTTTTATTCAGTTTTAAATACATTACCTTCCAAATTTCCTGGATGTCCTTTTGTTCCCACATTACCAGAGTGGCAAATAGCTGTTAGAAATAACTGCACAGATGTTGCATTCTCTCTGATGAATTTTTTGCGCATTATAAAACACAAAAATTAAAGATCACTGACTTGGATTTTCATTCTGGATTAGTTAATCGATCAAATGCACACCAAAAAAATTATAGAAGAAATTAGCTTGGAAAGGAGAACCAGGGAAGAGAAGTGGCTTGGTGAATACCAGGAGCACAGGGAGGTAAACAGGGATGTGGAAGGATGCTTGTCGATCAAAAAATTATTTTTCCTCAAAGTTCTTGAACTGAGACTGGGAACAGGATCTGAATATGATGAACAGGCAGTAAAAGTGAATACAAATATCTGCAGTATACAAGTGAAAGTCTTCAGTTTGGTTATGACACCACTGTTAAAAGAAGGGATCAGAGTGCTAAGATCTTTTTATTATTAGGAGCTTGAAAAATCCCACTGTCTTTTGTGAAAGAAAAATCCTTGGGTTTTTTTCCCCCTCTCATTTAGGTAACAGCAAATAACAAAGTTACAATAAATGTCCAAGGCCTGATCTGTGCAAAAGGACTCTCAGAATCAACACTGCAAACCCAAGCTGTTTCCTAATATAAATTTTACCTGAGATAACTTCCAAGAAGATATTATATATAAAAATTCCTTTCTAGACAGGCACAAAACATTTGTGCATCTCTAGAATACGTTTTAAAAAGCAAAACTAATGAAAACTCAATGTATTATATCACACACAACCCTTTCGACCTGATGCAAAATTCTTTGACATCAACAATAGCATTTGCAACAAAGCTCAAGGCAGGATTCCTGACATCCCTGCAGACTGGACTTGGTTTCTGGAAATCTAAGCAAAGGTCAATGAATTTTTAAATACTCAGGTTTTTAATTACCCGTAAATCAGTTCCTTACAATTTTAAACAAGTAATTTTGAAACACCATTTCCCCATCTGTAACATTGGAAGAAATCTTCCACACTTTTCTGAAACAATAAAAAGCATTTTGGCAGGGAACACATGCAAGGCACTTTCAATATGAAGATTCTCTGTGCTGCAAAATTATTCCATTCAAAAAAGACCAGAACCCCAAAATTCTGCAGACAACCAGGCCCTGTCAATTCAAACTCTTTCAGTTTGGAGTTGTTGATTTATTTGTGCACTATGATTTCCCCAAGTTCTGCAAAATTCATGGATTTCAACATTTTAATTTTAGTTTAAGAAAGTAATTTCTATAAATTAAAGTCTGCAGTGCTCTAGAGTTTTAGAAAAACAAACCCCAAAGTGTTTTGTCTGTTTAAAGGAAAGCTAGAGTTATCTCCTGGGAACAGCTAAAACTGCTGAATTTCTCTGTGACACCCTGAGACAGCAGCAGGGAGAAGATGGACAGAGAGAGCACAACAAAATCCACTCCAGAATTCCCTGGAATTCTCTGTAACTTAGACAATAAACCAACTTTTTGAAATTCCTGCATGCATACTAGGCTGAGATGAAAATGGAAAAGTTATCTTTCACTAGTTCTAGAGTTTTACAGAAGTTGCTCATTTCCCTTTTTCTGTGATTTCTCCCAAGTGAACGGGGAGGAAAACCCCTGCCACTTGGCATTAATGGAGTGTTGCACAGCCTCTTGCCTCAAGGAAGAGCTTTTAAGCAAGTAAAACCAGAATTCAGCAGAAAAAGTATCCCCCTTTACCTCAATTAGGAGATGAAAGGGGCCCCCTCAGGCCCCTAAGAAACCTGAAAGGACAGAGCAGCAAGAGCAGCAGGGGCAAGACAGATTTATGATTTTACTTTAAGTGTTACAACTGCAAGAAAAGTTTTCAATTTGCCGGACTTCAAATATGATTAAGGGCACGGTGTTTAGCTCAGTAGCATCAGTGTAAATCAGAGCAGAGCCACTCTGCTGACATTAATTACCTTGCACACTCCTCCAGCCCTCTGCGATAATGAGTATCAGCAGTTGTGGGGTCTCATCCAGCCCTTGTCAGTGCTGTGTTTCCAGCAGAGAATTCAGCCTTGTGATTAACATCTGCCGCTTGAATTTTATTTTTTCATCTTCACCTTGGAGCACATTCTGCCCAAGACAGTGTTTTGCTTTTATATAACTATCAGGAAAGAGTCAGAGAGCTTAAGAAAGTGAACAGTGGATATTTTAAGGGAACACCACTATGATAAAAGTTTAGAAGTCTCATTGCTGAAGTTAATTCAAATTCAGCACTGAGGAGCTGACCAAGAACAGCCCCCAGTGACTCAGGGTGCATGGAGAAAGGCTCCTGCTGGAGTTCAGATTTGCAGCTCATGCCCAGCACTCAGGCAAGGGAAAAACAGTGAGTGATGGTAACTATAAATAGGATGGATAACTCACAGAAATACACAGTGTCTTCTGAGTTTTAAACTCACAGAATATCAAATTCAAGTAGTCTGTAATAAATTGTTCCTGCAAGAACAGGTCCAGGAAGAGAAACATGATGGTAATTCAAATATGAGAGGTATGAAAATTGATATACAAGTTGCCGATGTGTGCAGTCTCACTGGAGAAAGAACAAGGAAGTTAAAAAAACCCCTCAAGTTCTTTAGTTAGTGGTGAGAATACAATGTTTTTGTGTCCTGTGTATAATTAAAAGGCTGGAACAAGTCCCCTGTTCCCTCCTCCACTTAACAGGGGAGTTGCCATCCATCCAACACTGCTGAGAGTTCTGTGCCACAGAGTGCAGGAAGACAATGCTGACTTTCACAGGTGACATTTTATTCATTAATGTTCCTCCACATCCACCTCTCCTTTGTCAGACTCTTTTCCCCAGAACACAAAGGCACAGCAGAACTCCCTGCAGCTCTTTTCTCTCCACACTGACTCAAGGCCACACAAACTCTCTCCTCTTGACCACCTCATGAACAATATGACTTTGTCATGGGTGCTCTGTCTGCCACTTAAAAATAATCACCTAAAGGAAATCATAAGTGCTAACTGAGTGAAAAATCATTTCCCCTGTCTAAGGCAGTGGCCTGACACCAGCCCTGTGTCAGCAGACACAGGGAAATCCTTTGTGGCTCTGATTACACAAATCTGCTTCAGGATCCTGCCAAAACGTTCAGACTTGTAACCTAAAGAGCTGCAAAGCAAACAGCAAAGCAAACACACTCAAACCAAACCTTCCAACATGGGCTGAGAAATACAAGAGAAAACCCAGTTCAAGTTTTGAAACTCCCAAACTGCAGAAGAAACAGAAGGTAAAACTTTATCCATATACAAACTTCTCTCAGCTGATGCTCCACAGATCAAATAATATGAAAGCATTTACCTAATGCCTGAAGTGTCTTCCACTCTTGGCAGCTGACAACTCCAACCAGCATGAGTGGGAGAGCCTTAGTGCCTGCCCATAGGAAATACTTGGTCTTGACCTCTTTGAGTTATATTGAGCTTTTCAAAGGGGGTAATAGAAATAATGTTTTTAAAAAAAAAAAAAGAAAGAAAAAAAAATCAGTCCTCCCACTCAACGTAGACATTAATAATTCCTTTTGAACCAGCTTTAGATATACCAAGCTTTAAAGAATAGCCATAAGTCCATTTTCAACTTTAATCCCCTGATCTGTGCAGGGAGCCAAGCAATTCATTGCCCAACATACAACTTCAGCAGCAAAGCTTCTCTGAAAGAAGGTGTTCTGCAGTATCTATTCCTAATTGTTAAACATTGCATCTTTAACTTTGGAGCCGATTTCAAACTCTGGTGAAAAGTTTGTAAATTGATTTTTCTGTCCCTTGCTCTGTCATTGGAGTGCACAGAAAATAACTGAAGAAAGGCAGAGGAAGCCAAAGACCATCTCTGACTTCCTCAGTAAAAAGGAAGGAGCAGACATTGTGATCAAGGCAAACATACAACAAATCCCCAGGAGGATACCTGGATTTGGGGAGAGCAGCAGAGAAATCTAACACACACCCAAGACACATAAAACACAGAGTGGTTCACAGTGAGTGATCTCCAGATGCTCAGGTGGGTTGCATCATAAAAGATGTGCCTGATCCAATCACTGCTGAGACCACCAAATGAAAATGAAGGTTTGTTCTCAGCCACTTAAAATGACAGAACTCACTCCAGTCTCCTCTGATCTTAGAGCTGAGATTTCAATAGCACTGACATTTTAAGGAGATCAAATACTTAATTTCTTTCCATTTATTCCATGCTGGGAAGCAGAGGTGAGGCTGCAGAACAAGGACATGGGGAGAAGTCATTTCACTGCATTATCCCTGCCCAGCTGTGCCTGCACTGTTCTCCTGCTGTCCTCTCTTCCAGTAAACACCAGATCTAGCCTGGGCTGATCCTCACAGAGCCCATTCTCAGAACAGGAATTCACCCTGGAAATGCCACACAACACACATGTTCTCAAAAACTGAGCCCAAATGCTGGCACACACCTAAAACACTCAGACACAACTGAAAAATGCACATCAGTGAGCAGACACAGAAAGAACACCCTGACAAAGAGGACACCTCCACAACAGCACAGGAATGAACTGCACAATTACAGAAAGACTGATGTTGTGCAGGGTGATGTGGCCAATTAAGCTGCCTTAAAACACACATCCAAATAGCCACCCTAATTAGGCACAAGGAAAAACCACTTTATATCCCTTACTCTGATCCTCCTTTGTATTTGACACTCTCCATTTCCAAGGAGGTAAATATTTGTCCGATCCCAGGAGGGAGGCCACAGTGAGATGTAATAAAGGACAGGGACTTAATAATGTGAGGTATTTACAGAAGAGCAGACAGAAAATATTGACTTGGCAGAACAGAGGGAACATCATTTGGAATGGTCTTCGGGTCAGGGTTACTGTGGCAGTGGTTGAAAAAAACATTCAATAGATGCTGAGGTCCTGGGAAAAGGCAGGAAATTAAAAAGGGAAGATGCTGTATCAACATTTACCATTATTTTTAATACACAATTTGGATTATGAATTCCAGTAAAGCCCACAGCAGACAAAGAACACAATGCAAACTCTGCTTTATTTCTCTGTTGATAATGCAATGTATGCGAGAAGGGAACTAAGTGCATCAGATCAAAACATGAAACAAGATTTCAAAAATATCTCAGAAACAGCAGCAGCTCTCAGTCCTGGACTTCAGGAGGATGAGTTACAAAAGTGCTGCCAGTGCAGAGGATGTCTTTTTCATAGCTGAGTCCTTGAAAGGGACACATTCCATTACAGCTCCCAAGTCTCCAGCTGAGCTGCCCAGTGCTCTCCTTGCACATGAAGATGGATTCTCTCCCCTGGAGATGCACGGAAAGGCAGGAACCACTTCTCATATTTCCCTTGTTACTTTTTGTCAAATGAGCATCTTGAAAAAAATAATACAATTTCAATATTTAAAGTGTTTGAGCCTCTGTCTGCTCAGTGCACAGAAACTATACCCAGAGAGGAATGTTCCACTTTGTTACAGCAGCATAAAGCCAAGTGCCTCCTTTTTTTTCTTTTTTCTTTTTTTTTTCTTTTTAAGCAGTGGTTTTACAGAAAGCAGGAAAAATTTGACCTGTTGACACCAACAGAATGTCTCAATCCCCACATTCTCCCCTCCAAGACAACACAAAAGCAGCCCTGGTTCATGATATCCTTTCGCACACCATCAGAATTCACAGGCTCTCCCACCTTAAGTTCCACTTCAGGGCACAGATTCTCTTGACTGTGTTTGTATCACACACCACAAAAATTTACCTTTCTGAACTATCACCACATGGAACAAGTGGAAACCAGGCACTGTTAGAGAGGACACTTATCCAGAGTTACAACCCTGGCCTGGGAGGAGAGCTGCCTTGCTCATGGAAGAGCAGGAAGTCACCAAAAGGGCTGAGCAAAATCTTCGTGACTGATTTCTGGAGCAAAGTAAGCCTGAGTTATTAAATCCATATTTATCAATGAAAGGGCAAAACCCCTCAGTTCTTCATCAGGCACAACTACATCTGTCTGGATGCTCATCTCAACACTTGCAGGTACCTGTTCTGGAAATCAGGACTGGTTTATGTGTCTCAAAAGCACGTCTGGCCTTTCCATGTTCATTTTTGCTTCAGTGTGTGCACACCAGTTCTGTAAAGCTGCTACCTGCTGTGTCTGCTGGGTCCAATCTTGTTAAACGTTTGCATTCTATGCTGCTTCACAAAGTATCAAATAATCCACTTCAGCAGCCTTACTTAAAATTTATGGCATGGCAGCTGCAATCTTAAGCCTTGTGTTAATAAAAAAAAGCACATAAATTTTCTTCCTGATCAGTAGCTGAGTTCACCAAGAGATAATTTCTGCTCTATTTCAAAGCCTGAAGCGCTGTGCTTACCCAGAATGAAAAAAAATGTGGAATTTGCACAAAGTCAGACAGAAATACAGGTTTGGAAAGTTAAGTGTTAGCAAGCCCCACTGCCTGGCTCTTAAAAAGCCCCAGCAGGTGAATCCAAACAATGGGAAGAGTCCAGATACTGCAGTAAAGGAAGACAACTTTGCTCCTGCTGGAAAAGAGAGTTTTCAGTTTTCATCCCACCCTTGCAGGAATTCTGCTGACCAAAATCACAGGAAGCAGCAAGGAAGAGGAGGAGCTGGCAGGAGCATCCCTCTCAAGTGGTGATAACAGCCCATAGATTTGCTGCTCAGCTGTGATGCTGCTCTTTTCTAAATGCTTGACTTCTCAGACTTAATGTGGTGTGAAAGCTGGGCTTGCACGACATAGATAAACATAATTATCTCCTGCTCATACAGAGCATTATTTAAAAGAAGTTTTCCATATTCACAATTCGCCAGGATAAAGAGGATTTGCGGTGATCAGGAGGCCAGCAGAGTGAAAATGTGGAAATTAAGTAAGAATCTGGAGTGTGCATTCACCCAAAAGAACGTTTGAGAGACGACTAGCAAGGTATTATGGTTTGCTAGGAAAAAGCTTACTGACTTCAGAGAGAATTGGAAAGGAAAACAGCCCTTGATTCCAGAGCAGGATGAAGCTCCTCAATCCAGGGAAATGACCTGCACCAGGCAGGGCAGGACTGTGCCCAGCACAGGAACCCTCAGTTCCCTGCTCATTCTTGACCTTCTCCCACCCACAGAGCCAGAAACATCCCCATTGCTTTTACGTCATACTCAAGGCAAGTAAGTGGAAGTTTCTGCATCGCTTATATTACATCTGTTTCAACTTCACATCTACCAAGTTACTTTAGTAATCAATTTTAATATAAAAAAAGAAAAAAATCCTATAAGCTTCTTTTCTCCTTCTGCAGACAGTAGGTTTAACTGCTTTATGTATTTAATCATCCTGAAACACCATTTTTTCCCAATTTCAATTCAAATGCACACAGACAAATCAAAAGTAACAGCCAAATCTAATGAAAATAACACTTGATTCACCCAGTGACAGAAACATACAGAAAACCAGGAACCCATATCCACATCCATCTGTAAACCTGCTTAAAGAAGTGTTTATAGCTTAAACATTACAGTCTTAGCACTAAAAAACTCAGCTCTAAGAATATACCCTGCATTAGGCTTTAAATGGATTTATCAACCATTGAAAATCTTACCTGAGAAAATAACCAGGTAAAAAACAAAAATATGGCTCCATCCTGCTTGCCAGCTTTACAATCATGCTTAGAAAATGAAACCTTAAATTAAAACTTAAGATGTCAAGGCCCTGCAGAGCTGGTTGAGCACAAGAGATGTCAGGGCTCAAGAGCAGCCAGCAGTTTTCCTATGGATGGAGTTGTCAGAGTGCTCTCCATCAGCTCATGTTGGCTCTCAGGGATGCCAGGGAGCCTTTCCCACTGACCTTGGGAGCAGCAGAATCAGGGCACCATCATGGGCATATTCCTAAAGTCCTCAATCTCCTCTAATCCTTGCACTGGGTGCCATGGCTGCAGCCACCACTCACAGCACAGCTTTCTCTAATTTCTGCTCTCTGCTCACAGCCTATTGAAGTGGCATTTCGGCTTTAACCGACTCAAAACCAGCAATAACAAAATGCTACGACTCTGTCATTTTAACAATGAAAGAGGCTTTCTCAGCCTTTCTTCTAGGCACAAATAGGTTTAAGCAGTTGGCCATATTCATCTTTTTCTTTCCAAGTAAACTCAATCTTTTAGTGAGGATCCAGGTGTCATGGGGGAAATCAACTGTGTCAGCAGGAGGAACACCTGCAGCAGCACATGGTCCTCAAGGATTTCACTAGGGAAGAGCTGACAGCAAACCCTGCACTGACAGAACACGTGTTCCTCACAAGATGAACTTCCATCATTTTGAGATCTGCTTAAGACCCTACTGAAAAAAAACACCCTGGAACTTGGAAAACAAAGAAACACGAAAAATGGAAAACAATTTATCTACTCCTGTTTATTCCTCTCTGTGCCAATCAAGGGACTGCCACCCACATAAACCATTCTTTTTTCTTTTTTCTGCCTCCCATTGGCAAAGAGATGAAGGATATTGATTTGACTGGCAGGGAAATAAAAACAGATTCAGCTTCACTGAACTTTAATATAACATAATTTGAAGCTAAATGCATTACAGACTGGTATCCAACAAAACAGCACTTTAAATCTGAAAAAAACCTAATTCCACAGGAGGCCAAGAGCAGGAATGCACCAAAATATTATATTTGAAGGCCAGAGGCAGATCTTCCATGTAAAGGCAAAAATAAAAGAAGATTTTATATCACACCAATGCCTAGAGAAAGATCCTCTGAGCTCAGATCCAATATTGAGTTTGTTCAACACTCACAATATGTTTGCATAAAAGCCACACTCCTGCTCCATCATCTGAGGACAAGAAATCAATCTCGGGGTGTGGGGATAATCACAGTGACTATTCCAAGACAGACATAACACAAGCATTAAAAGGAAAGGATAATCTTAATCACTGGTCCTCTAATCCCAGCCCTTCCAAAGCCTCTGGAAGCACAGTGGCATTGCAGCACTGCAGAACACGGGCTGTTGAGTATTCTGCAACAAGAGGAAATTAACTCAAGCATCCCCTCCCCTCTCAACATCCTCAGTGTCAACTGTGGTTCCCTGCAGTTCCCTCTGCCCCAGTGTTTTGTGCTCATAGCCCCTTGCTCCAGAGGCAACGTAAGGACTAAACTCGGAATTTTTTCACACAAAACTCAGCTTTCAAATGAAAAACAAAATCTTTCAGGTGTAGCTGAGAAATGAAGCAACTGAGGTTATGAGCAGTGAACTGCTTATGATGAAGTGCTGCTCAGAGAATTAGTTTAAATGTTTAGCCCCCAATTCCACAGAATTCAGGAATCTAACAATTTTTCACATGCTCTTCATTATTGTGAAATGAAGGAACATTGTTGCTATTGTGTGAGGGAAAACTGTCATGTAAGCACCACGGGACACACTTTCATGTGTAGCAATGTACCTAAAGCTGTAAGATGGCAATTAGCAAGGTTGAAAGCAGCAGCCAGGCACAGAACTCCTACTGAAAACCAGTGGGAACTAGTCACTTAACACCTTTTTCAAGCTGGAATTAGGCTCCTATATAGCTCCCATGTCCTTAACACCACAGAAATTTATATCAAACTTGCACAAAACCTCCGGAGGACATCTAAGAGCTGAATGCAGACACTTAACACCCAGTCTCTCTCCAGCAGGTCATTTGTTCTTGTCCCAAAACGCCTGGAGAAGATAAGGGATGAGTGCTGGATTGTAGCCTTGACACCTGGCTGGACAAGGATGGCTCAGCACAGTGCAAATCCTCAGCATTTCATGGAACCACAGAATGGTTTGGATTGCAAAGGACCTTTATAACATCTCGTTCCAGCCCCTCCGTGCCACTGACATGAAAGTCCTGGAGAAGTGAAGTCTGTAGAGGAGAAGTTAATGTGCAAGTGGCAATCCTTGGAGTAGCAAAGGTTCTGAATTTCTCAAGTAGTGAAATTCCAGGACCAGGCACCCTGTCTCATTTCCAGTTCTCAGTACATTCCTACACTTGTTACAACAGACTCAAGTGACCACACCACCTCCAGCATAAGAAAAGAGTTTTAAGAGGCAAATAGAGAGCACAGTGCTCACCCTCAGCAGCCTCCAGTGCAAGAAACATTGTCTTTTTAGGTGTTAGGAATTCTGAAGTAGCCTGTGGTGTCACCCACCAACAAACACCTCCATATCTGATGCTTTGCCAAGGCAGAGCAAAGCCCCACAAAGAGTAGATTCATTTAGTTGACACACACCAGCAGCCCCATTGCAGCAGGCAGAGGTCCCCAGCTCTCAGCCCCTGCTCTCTCCTGCAGGTCTGCTCTCCCAGCAGCCCCACCCTGACAGGGCTCTGGAGCTACCAGGGGTTTGTGCTGATGAGCTCAGACACTGCTCACATCCCCCAGCACTCCCCCAAAGCCACTCTGCTCTCCTAGGAGCTCTGCTGGCACCATCCTGCCTCCCAGGCTCTCTGGGGCATCTCACAAACCCAGCAAGAGACAAAGTGGAACCTGCAGGCACAAATCCTCTATCCTGCCTCCAAATGCATGTGTCTCAGTAAACAACCAGCTCTGATTTCCTGTGCCACCAAAATCCTTGTTTATGAAAAGCAAAATAAAGCAGCACAAACATACTTGCTGCAAATCTTTGTTCTGAGTACAAGACTCTATTTTATTTGTTCATTTGTTTGGGGTTTTTTAAACCAGTCCTGAATTCAAGAACAAACTAGTGCACCCTCCAGGTTTTAATTTTGAGTTTTCTAGGACTGAAAAACACTTGCAACATTTGCCCAAACCTAGTTACTATTTCTGCCCAAGATAGTATTTTTCTAGGACAGCACAGAGAATACAGAATGCATCCAGGGATGGAAGATGAAGCTACACAGCAAATCCATGTTTACACTGATACTGCAGAGCTCAATGAATGTGCAGCAAACCTGCAAACCCACAAAAATGTTACTAAAAAAGTCATCAAACGTGCATGTATGAGAGCAGTACAAAAGTGGGGTGTCCTTTGCAATGCAAACTCTCTCACTGCAGGCTTTTAAAATCCTGGCAACCCGAGTGGGTCCACAGATGTTAAATATTATTAGATCACTTCAGGGAAAGAACATGAAACACTGTTCTGTCAGATTCACAGCTGCTGTTCTACAGAGTCTCAGACAATTTCAAATTAGGAAGAAGGGACACATTTTTTACAGTGTATGGGTGATTAACCACTGGTGCAAACAGCAAAGGGAAGGATTGGAGCTGCCACATCTTGATGTTAGAGAGGAAAAGTTTCCAAAAGACACAATTCAACAAAACATAAGCTGGGTCTGGTAACAGCTACAGTGCTTTTTTTGGCTCTGAGTGAAGGAAAATAAGTGAAAAGCAGCAGTCTGACTACCAGAAGATGCAGTACCACTGGATGGTCCCTCCTGTGCCTAATTCCTGTGACTGAGTTTTAAGGACTGTTCTCACATATAATTCTATAATTCAAAAACTTCTGGTCAGAAAAGTGAGGTCCCAGAGGTGGGACATAGCCCATCCCATAATTCACTCCACAAGGTTTTCCTTAGGATGGTGACAGGCTGAGGTACAATAGGACACCACTTCTGAGAGAACAGAAACAAGAACACTTTCCTCAGCGAGCTCATGGATTTTATGTGAGAGGATTTTAAGGCAGTAACTTAAGATTTCAAGCCTGCAGAGCCATAGAATATTAAAATGGTCTTACTTTAGATAACGTAATTCTTTCATTCTTAACAAGCATTTTCTTATGATAGTATAATAATCCATAGTTTGAACTATTGCTTTGTTTCAAGTAAAAGTGATTATGGCAAAAGCAAAGAGGATTCAATAAACTGGGTAATCTTTTCTGTCTGCTCTACAACATTTCGAACTCTAAGAACTTAGGTTGAAGACAAAGAAAAAACGATAAACATATCAATCTCCCAGCTCCAGATTTCACCACAATCCACATTGTGGGTTGTGAATTCACAGATTCACATGGAAAAGAATCTCATTTCCAGTTCAACTGAGGCTTGAAGGTTTGTATTTCTAACCTGGCCAGGCTTCCCAGCTGTCTTAAGAAAACCTGTTCAAGGCAGAAATATAAAAGGGTTTGGGTTGGAGGAGACCTTAAAATTAATCCAGTTCCACCCCATGCCATGGACAGGCTCACCGTCCACTATCCCAGACTGCTCCAGCCTGGCCTTGGACACTTCCAGGGATCCAGGGGCAGACACAGCTTCTCTGGGCACCCTGTGCCAGGGGCTCATGGGGAAGAATTTCTTCTAAATCCCCCCTCCTTTAGAGTTGCCATAGGTTCATAAGAACATGTCTGGCACCACTGACCCCTGCATGGGATACCATAAATGTGAAGATAAACCATAGGAATGAAAAGATTTAGCTAGGGCAAAATATTTCAGAACTTTATTAAATCTAGAAAATGGTGATTTTGCTTTAGAAGGATGTTTTATTGTTGTTCCTTTAAAATAAAACCTGATTTTGCAATTCCCTTTCAGTGTAATCAGAGAAATCCTGTTAGTGCACAGCTGAATTCTCCTGTTGCTCAGAGGTTTTCATCTCCAAATGAGAAAGTGCATGAAAGGACTGATGGTCTCCAAGGCAGAGTGCATAATTGGAACACATTTTCAGAAACAGTAATTCCATCTTTACCAGTGCTAAGCTTTACACTTTACACATCTGTGCAACTGGATCCGTTTCCATTGTTCTTATGGGGTCTTTATTTTCTTTTTCTTAGATTCCTTCTTTTCTCCCACTGTAATAAATTAATGTGTCACATACACAACAATTCTTAAACGTTGATGCTACATTAAGCCTCACACAGAAGCACAAACATCCCTTAAGCCTCAGGCTCAAAATCATTCCCATGTTCAGATGTTCTGGATGCAAATAATACCTTGTAGCTTTGATAAAACTTAAATATTCAAATCAAAACAAAGAGAATCTCTGCAGCAGTGAAGTTTCAGGTAATTAATCCCTTACTACTGGGACTATACAGATGTCTTTGTCAGTCCATAATACCACAATAAAAACTATCCAAAGACTCACTGACTCTACATAAAAGAGAGTTAAAATTTCTGTCAGTTATTCAATGACTAATTTCTATTTAGGTAAGATATATGAACAGCTTTTATGGGTGCACAGGGAAGGAGAAGAAAGCACATGTGAAAGAAGGCTTTTTACAGCCTCAACACTCAGATCACCCTTTATTTCAGTTCGACCCAGCAAGGCAGGGCTCACCTCATCAAAACAAACTATGGAAGTTTTCATGATTCTGCCTCTTTCATTACTTCCATATTGGTGATGCTCTATGATTTCACACTTCCAGCAACCTTACTTTGTTAAACTTTAAAACTAAATCTCAAAATAACATTATTTTACTTTGTCTTGGAGTGACAAATTCTCTGTTTTAATTGAAGTCTTTTCAACTCTATTGATATGCCTTTATGTAACCTAAAGCACTCTGATCTTGGTCAGCAGGACTCAAAAACACACATGCATGTGCTTGACAGGATAAAGTGTTCTGTGTCTTACAGCACTGATCTTCAACCCCTGCTCTGCTGGAGCTACTCAAATGACAAAACTGAAAAAAAAACAAATCAAATGAATCAAGATCTGAAAGCCAGAACCTCCCACACCAAAGCCAGCAATGATTTTTAGTGCAATATTGTCCCCAAAAGTTTTGACGGTTTGAAATACAAGAAGAGAACCGGGTTTTGCATCTGTTTATCCACTTGAATTCACAAATCCCAACCCAAATCCACTCCATGTGACACGTGCAGAGAAAGAAAAGCTCCAGGGACAGCTCACTGAGGCCTGTCACTACTCAAAGGGAGCTTATAAGAAAGCTGGAGAGTGACTTTTGACAGAGACTGGCAGTGACAGCACAAGGGGGAATGGGTTTGAATTAAAAGAGGAGAGATTTAGATTGGATATGAGGAGGAAACTCTTCCTTGTGAGGGTGGGGAGGCCCTGGCACAGGGTACCCAGAGAAGCTGTGGCTGCCCCTGGATCCCTGGCAGTGTCCAAGGCCAGGCTGGACAGGGCTTGGAGCAACCTGGGACAGTAGAAGGTGTCCCTGCCGATGGCAGGGGGTGGCATTGGGTGAGCTTTGAGATCCTTTCTAGCCCAAACCACTCCATGCTGATCTGTAGGAGCACATTCACTAAGACTCCCCAGAGACGTCATAAAGTACATCTGCGAGCAGTGCTGGGGGCCAGGGCCAGCAGGAACTGCAGTAAACAAGCAACAAATAGAGAGTAAATGCATAAAAGTGAACCCTTAGCAAGAAATTTAGCAGAGAACAACTGATAATAACCAATAGTTTCAAGCTGCACCTCCCAAGTCTACAGTCTTCACTTAGAGGGACAGATGTCACACAAATTTACGAGATTCTCCAGAGCAATGCTGACCATAACTTGACTTTATAAAGCAGATAAATAGGCAAGAGCAAGAAAAACATACATGCATCTCCTTCACAAATTCAGAATGGTGCCCAAAACTACAAATGGAACTGTCATGTACCTAAGTTTTAATTGTTATTTCTATTAAATAAAGGGATTATTTGCTTTCCCTCCTAGATTTTTTCAGTTACCTTCAGGTTCTCACCTCTTTCTGAGCAGGACAGATTAGTTTAATGAGACTTTGGATGAAGCACTCTAAGTCAAAAAGCTACAGAAACTATTATCTCCCCCCTGCCAACCTTTGCCATGATTTATTAAATTGGAAAAAACAAAGAATTGCATCTCGCTACTACTGATTCAACAAAGGATTAGACACTGATATGGGTAATGGAAAACCCTAAATCCATCAGATTGAATTTCAATAAATAAATAAACAAGTCCTAAGACACATTAACCCTCTGCACCTTTCTAGCTGAAGTGGGAAAGAGAACATCCCTAAGAGTTACACCAGGACTTTCTTCTGGTGTTTCTTCCACGCTTCTGTGATGTATCCCACAACAATGGGACTGGGCACACAGCAGGTGCTCAATTAATGAATCATTTCCTGCAAAATCCAAATGCAAAAAGTGTCTCAGAGAATTCCACTGCATTTTTTTCCCCTCAACACCTTGCACCCCTCAAAAAACAACCCCCAAGAGCCACTGAAGACATTACATCAAATGAAGGTTTCACCTATTGTGTGATCAGAGTAATGTTTTATATGATTTATAGATTCTGCTGCATCTCTTGCTACACAAGCCGAAAGTATTTGAGTGATAAATTACAGGGGTGCATGAAATTACAGGCTGGGGGGAACACCTTGTCAAAGATGCCAAGGGAAGGTGCAACATGAAAGATGCAGTCAAAACCAGCCAGAAAAAGCAGCTGTCTTTGCATGGCAAGTTCCTGGATATACAAATTTCACTTGACTGCTGATTTGGGAGATTTTAGGGTTTAGCAATCTGTATCCTGCTACTCTGCAGGAGAAGTTGCCTATAGAACATGGCCAATTATTCTCTTCCTTCCCCCATCTCTCACAGTTTCCAAGAGCCACTTGGACCAAGTTCCAGCTGAAAAGCCCAGAGAAAGGTAGAGCAGCTCAGCTCAGCTCAAGCTTTACCTTGGTGTTCTGACACAACCTCTGCCCAGGCACTGATTCCCCTGCATGGCTCAAACCAGAAGCAGCCCATGTTCATGTTAGTCAGGCACACACCTGGATACTGCTGCTAGCAAAGATGTGACAAAAAACCAGAACCTGAGGTCCTCCAAAGACTGACAGAGCTGTGTCATTAACACAGGAGGGAGAGGTCTCTGCAGACAACTTCTGCCAAAAACTGCTTCTCCACAAGATCCAAGCTGAAGTGACCAGGAAAGCCGTGCTACAGAGCTGCTCTACATCAAGCTGACAGGACAGGGGAAGGAAATAAAACTGTGCTACAGTGAGAGAACAGGCAGGCAAAAAACCCTGCAAGATTTGGAAGAGCGGATTTGTAACACCTCCTTTCTCTCACTGACATTGTCAAGGACACATTTCAACAGGAAAGTGGTGTTTCCCCCAGGTGGAGGGGCTGTCACACCCAGCAGCCTGAGCAGGTGAGACATGGCCCTGGGAATGAGAAGCTTCAGGTCTCTGCCTCAGATGCCAACTTTTCTCTGTCATCGAGTTCCTATTAAAAAACCAGCCCGTTTGAGCTGTCCTTCCCCCCAGGGGTAAAGGATCAAGGTGGCAGTGGCACTTGACAATAGGGAAGATGGCTTAGGGAGCTGAAATGAACTTTTAAATTAAGCATGAAGGAAGGCACCACAATAACAGTCATACATGCCTTGGAAAAGTTGGTNACTGTCAATTCCCACATTCCTACATAAAAGCATTCACGAAAAAGAAGAAAAGAAAATTAAATCAAGTCTTCCCACTTTTCAGAAGGTGATTCCAACCGTCCTAACCCAACAATAGCAATGGTCACTGCCCTGGGATGGGCTGGTGGCATCAATCTCAGCCTCAGCACTCCAGTGCCCCAGGACTGGGCACTCAGTGCCCTTGTAGCCAGGGCTGGAGGAGCTCTGCCCCACCCCTGCAGCAGGACAGGGCTGGGATCCCCTCTGGGCTCCCCCTGGAGCAGCCTCCCGGCACAGGCAGGGCTGGAGTCACTCCTCTGCTGCCTCTCAACAGCACTGAGCAGCCTGGAGCTCAGCAGGGATAAAGCAGCTGTGGATTATCCCTGTGTAAACCCTGCAGAGCCCGGGCAGCAGGCACTGCCTGCAGATCCAGGTGTTGAGCTGGGAGCAGGCACTGGCTACAGAACGTCATCGGGAAAAGGCTGCTGTGCTTCCCAGCTCCTTTGGCCAAGGCTGGTGACAAACCCTGATAGTGTGTGCCACTGGCTGAGGAAAGGCTGTGCAAATCTGGGACTCCTCCAAGGCTGATGTGCTTTCCAAATTTGAAGGGGTGCATTTCCCTGTCAATGCCAAAGGCGTACCTGAAGACCAAAAGTCTCCTTCTCCTCTGGGGTTCTGAAACTCTCAAACACTTTTCAAAGAGAAATGCAAAATCCACCTAATACGTATGGAAAGAAACACTCTCAATAAGCTGTCAAAAAGTACAAGAGTTAGAGAAAGTACAGGAGAGACTGAAGCAGATTTTCAACATTTTTTCCATAATAATGACCAAAATTTGCACAATACTAAAAGTCTCCTATGCAAATGCAAACATCACTATAATCCCTGTTAACAAAGCATACAGAGAAATTAAAGCAAGCTTAAATAAGCAATGTTTGAGAATATTAATGAGCCTAAATGCTAAATCCAAGCTTTTAAAATTTAAAGTAAAGAGAGGATTGTTTTCAGACTAATTTCTATTTAAACCAGATGCTTTGCATGTGAAATGCAAGGAAGAGAATGAACTGTGGTGCCCTGGAAAAGCATTAAAATGAGTGCAACGAAGTAAGATCTTTGAGAATTCTGAATATATGGATCTATTCAGCTTTTAAGCTGATACAGTGAGATGTGCTCAAATATCACTGGACAGTGGCTTATTCCAAATCTCCACATCCTGATTTATTGTAAAGATCAAAAGAATAGCTTTTTTGTGGTTTTTTTTCCTTATGTTATAATTCAAACAGCAATGATTTTTCACCTGACACATGAAAGTGATGCTTTTGCCATCCAGAGAAGTTTAGGACAAAAGTGGACCAGCTTCCATATCAGACACAGGCACCTCAAGCTTGATTTGGCGAGGTTGAACATCCCTCACATCAAATTGAATGCTTTGAAATCCCACCAGCTTCAGCAAGGAACAGAAATCACGTCAGGTGGGATTTACCCAGATCTCAGATGTTTATAACAGACACTCACATCACCTCTGCTCTCTTTGCAGTTAGTGAAGAGAAACTGATACTTTTATTCTGAATGTCATCTCAGCCTCCTGGAGATGCCTTGGTGAGATGATCATCCTTGAGAACACCAATTCCTCTGCAGAGGCTCTAAAGGGAACTGAGGGATCACCCCAGGGCAGCTGTCACTGACACAGACACCTCACAGAGATGGATCTTCAGGGGTCAGAAGTCAAAAAAACTGCACCACCCACTGAAATCTGATCAAAATTTGAGAGTACCAGCTCAATTCTTAGAGCAGCCATGACCAGACTCCCTTTGCTTGGCCACCCTGAACTGACAGAGCTCCACCAGAAACATGGGATGGCTTGGGCTGGAAGGAAACTTAAAGGTTCTTCCCATTTCATCCCCCTGCCATGGGCAGGGACACCTTCCACTGTCCCAGGCTGCTCCAAGCCCTGTCCAGCCTGGCCTTGCACACTGCCAGGAATCCAGGGGCAGCCACGGCTTCTCTGGGAATTCCATTCCAGAGCCTCTTCACCCTCACAGGGAAGAATTCCTTCCCAATATCTCACCTAGCCCTGCCCTCTGGCAATGGGAAGCCATGCTCTTATAAATAGTATTTTCAGTACCTTTTAGCTTGATGTTTTGTTGTTCCCTTTTTCCTTTACTTTTGGTGTGTTTTGTTTGGGTGTTTTTGGTTCATAACCACAGCAGAGTTGAAGTTTTTTACTGCCCCAAGTTCTACCACTGAGGGGGAGAGGCTGAGCCCATTTGGTATCCTAACAGAAATGTCTGCTCTTCTGTATGTTTGGAAACCTGCAGACCATGAGGAAAAATCCATTTACTGTTTAATACTGATAATGTAGAACAGACAGCAGAGAATGGCATGACAATTGCAGTAGTCTGTGAAAAAAGCCAGAGTTGTGCGGGCCTGCTCCCAACACCAGGCATCCTCAGGAGCACACAAGCACAGGGAGCACCGAGGCTGAGGCACAGAAACTCCAATCCCTTATCTCTCCACAAAGCACATCCAGAGATTTACAGAAAGAATTCAAGCAGTCACCAGGCAGCCTCAGCCATATTCTGACATTTCCTGATAAATACCCTCCAAGCCCAAAAGAAACAAATTCCTCTTGTAGGGACAAATTCCCTACACTGGGCCCTTCTGCTCTGCCTGCTTTCTGCTTCAATGGAGGGCATCAACCCTAAAGTTTGAACCACTGGTAAAATAAGTAAAAAAACAACAACAAAAAAAAAACAATAGAAAAATCTCAGGCCAGTTTGCTTCTGTGAACTCCCCTACTCCTCCTCCCCCTGCCACCCCCTCAGTGTCTGTGCAGCACCCAGGGGAACTCAGCAGCTGCAGCCTGGGTTATTCAGCTCACAGAGTTCAGTGGTTACTGCAGTTCAAACGGTTCATTAATTTCTTGTGCTCGGACCCTGGAGAAAGGAATCCACCGTCTGGAACAGATTTGCATGAAGGCAACAGAAGATAAATAAAATTATAATGTAAGACATGATAGAGTGAGCAAAGTTGGGCTTTACCCCCTTCTGTAAAACCCCCAACAGAGGAGAATCCCCACCTTCCCCTGCAGAGATGAACCTAAGGGAGAGCTGCGACCTTCAGGCTCAAAGCTCAGCTTGGCTTTACCTCCTGCATTCCTGCACAAATAGGCTAAATAGCTTGGATGCCAGTCAGCATCACAGATGTGCATACCCCAAAACACAATTGCTAACAAGCCTGGCAGCCTGTGCAGCCTTGGTACCAACAAGGCTTCCCTGCCAACCGCTCCCCCAGTGCCACCCAACTGTGCACAACAAAACCCCCTCCAGCCCTGCTCAGGTTCTGAATTCCTGCTCCATGGGAAAGGAACAGGGGTTCCCAAGCATCATCTTTGTCCAAGCTGCCCTGCCTGCCCCCCTGGCAGCCCCCCACACCAGACCCAGGTGCTGAAAGCTGCCTGGGCTGGAGCCGGCTAATTTATTCCAGCCCTGACAAATGCAGTGACATTTGCCAAAGTTTGATTCATCCCAGGCTGAAATCCTCATTCCCTGGAGGTAAATATTGCTGTCTAATGAGGAACAGTCACGCACAATTACACTGTGAGGCAGCAAATGGCTGAGGATCTTGAGAAAGCTGATTTGTTAAACTAATTGCTGGAGGTAAGGACTCGGGTGAGCCACGGCTCCAAACACAATCCCAGCGCTTCCTAGGGCACTCGCCAAAAGAATCCTTGGAAAACACACAAAAACAAGCACAAAATAGATGAGAAAGTAGCCTGAACTCTTGCTTCTCTTTGCCTATGAAATTCTTCACAGAGAAAGGGGCTTTATTTAAAAAGTGCACTTTGTAAGGTGCAGCAGGAGCTTTCCTCCAGCCCCAGGGGCTGATCCCTGATGGATCAGCACATCTCCCTCCCAAACTGGGACCTCTCCTCGGCTTCCCAGGCTGTGTTCAGTCCAGCCTGCAGACCACCAGCAAGAAAACACCTGTTAAGGTGAGGCTTTAGCACAGGGGTGCAATTTTACCTTCCTGAGCAGTGTCATACCTGCCTCTCCTGCTCTCCAGAGCCAGAGCAGCCTCCTGCAGCTGCAGGGGCTCAGCTGCAGCTCCTAATGCACATCATTGTTCCTCAGAGGGGTCATTTGGCAGAGTTAGGACAAAGCAGAAATGCAGCCACAGAGATTTGTATTCCATTATAAAGACAGGCTGGAAAATAGCAGTGTATCACCGAGCAGGATGTGCAGCATCCCATGTGCAGATCCCAGCCCTGAATTGCAGCTCTGCTTCCCCCAGGCATTCTTGAATCTTGCCCCATTCCTGCTCCACCTTCGGGAATGTCACCATAGGCCAGCAAGAACTTCCTGGCCCTTGAACTAAAACTATCTGGGTCTCAGTGTAATGTTACAGAGTTTCTGAACTTTTTGCTTTACACCCATTAAGACGGATTTCAGTTCAGGAGCACCTTTCAGGGGAGAAAAGAAAAAAGAGGGAAAGAGAGAAAGGAAACAAGAAACCCCCCTAGCAAACCCAGTAGCACAGACTTCTATAATTGATCCAGGAGGGAGATGA
This sequence comes from Illadopsis cleaveri, assembly GCA_013399915.1. Classification (NCBI taxonomy): domain Eukaryota; kingdom Metazoa; phylum Chordata; class Aves; order Passeriformes; family Timaliidae; genus Illadopsis; species Illadopsis cleaveri. The sequence continues at coordinate 100,076 of VXBB01007634.1, read as the reverse complement.
AACCATAATTAATCCATTTGGGAGATGGGGACATCTCAAACCCTTTTTTGGGGAGAGGGGGAATACCTGGTTATATTCACTTTACAAACAAGCAGAAGCTAATTGCTTCAGAGTGCCAGGAAAATCTACCCAGGGAATTCATCCTCTTATCTAATGCCACTTGCAGCAGGACAGGGCTGCTCTGAATTAGAGCTGAGATCAAAGAGTACCTGTGCACAGCAAGATTTTGATTTCCTCCTCCCCTCTCTTTGCTCCACCAGACAGGTTTGTATTTCTGATCACACCCTCAGCTAAATTGTTACTTTTAATTATGAGGCATTCCCACTTCTCACCTCCCTCCTGGCACCTCACAGGGATGAAAGCCCAAGGAATCCATCATGGTTTGCAGCTCTGGGAAGTGGCAAAGGAGGGAAGAGCAGCTCCTTGCAGGATCGTTGCCCCTGCTAAGGGGCAGCTGCCAGGGAGGTTTTCTCTCAGTGCACAGCCCAGCATCTGCAATCAATCCACTCACTGATTCGCACTTGCTACCACTAATAGGGGGCAGGTTAGACATAGAACAGCATTAATTAGTTATAAATTGAAATTAATTATCATAATAATGAAAGAATGCATGAATGCAAAGATTGCCTCTTTTGCAGTGGTATTTGCAAAAGATAGATTAGCAAGGTAATTTGTGTTAAATTTTTACTACAAAACCCATGAGGGATTCAGAGCACAGCAATGGGAAACAGCTGCTTGGAGGCACTGATGACTAAACCATGACAAACTCAACGCTTGCAGGAGGATGGAAACACCTCTGACAATCAAATGTCATAAAGCAAAAATACATCCCACTGTGTATCATGTCTGCTGGGCACTCCAAGCTGTTTGCTCTGAGCCCTTCATTGATTTGAAGTGCAGCTGTGTGGCTGGAAGCTGGATGTGCACTGTCACTAGACGGACATGAAAAAACTACACTCACCCATCAGGTTGTGAGACGAGAAAGAAGAAGGCAGTTTATTTGGGTTTAAGGTTTAAATAGTGTTTGGACTTTGATCAGCGATTGGGGAACGAGGTTAACACCTCTCTGACCCCACTGGTCAAACCAGAAGTCTATCAATTTGTCCTTCCTCCTGGAAGGGAATGTATTATTTACAAAACATCAGTCTTTGTTTATGTTACAAGCGTGAGAACTCCAGTACAAAAATGTAAAAACATCAGAAAGCTAAAAAAATCAAAGCAACAGTGCACAGCAGCTGCCAGTGCTGCCTCTGGACAGTGGCAGAAAGGCAGGGATGAGTTTCAGCTCTCAGGGCTCTGAGGACCATCCCTGGGCAGCCCAGCTCACACCAAACCTGTGCTGAAGTCCTGGGAGCCAGCAGTGACCACTCAGAGCCCCAGCTCCAATTGTGCCTCCATGGGCATCTATTCACTGGAAGTTAGAGCAGAGAAATAGCCCAAAGTGATCTGCAGAACACAGCAGAGAGCCCCACACACAATATCCTGGGCCTTGCAAGACAGAACCCCTCTCTCCATGTCCCTGCTTGGATTAAGATAAAAGAAACTTTCTGGAAGTTCAGTGTGAGTTAGTTTAACACTCCCAGTCCCCATAACTGGGTGGGAATCAGCAGTTTTAATTGCAACAAATTAAGCTCACTCATGACCCCCCCTTTATTAAGCTTTTTGATTTATTTGGTAGTAGTGATGATACCAGCAGGTGGAATAAACACTGGGTTTTGGGTAGAGAAGACTCAGTGCTGAGAAAAGGCTGAGAACACTGACTGAAGGGAAAGGAGAAAAGAACTGTTATTCCAAATGCCCGGACTTGCTCTCAGGTCTGACTGTGAAAAAGTATTTGCTCTACACTGGAAATCCAGTGGAACTAAGCCACAAGCTCCTTAGGACCTTCCATTCAGCAGAGGAACAGAGCACCATGAACCAGATACTCTGGCACGGGCAAAACATGGGGAAGGTCTCGGGACAAGTAACAGGGTACAGGATGGGCAGGGAAGTTTTCGAAGATGGAACATTGGCTTTTCATTGAGTCCTAAAATCGTTTAGGTCGGAAGGAGCCTTTTAAAAGCATCAAGTCCAACTGCTGTGCTTGGTTCAGCTGGAATTTTGTGGACCAGCAAACTCCCTTCCTGGAATATCCTGGAATAACTTTAGTTATCAGGGGATCAAGTGTGGTGTTTGACATGGATAAAAGGAATGGCTGAAAACAAGGTGAAGGAGGGGGAAGGAGGCTTTAATCTCACCAGCTGAACAGAGTTGTCCCTTACAGGCAATATGCTGGTACAAACCACCACTGGCACAAATTACACACTGTGAAAAGCAAGAGTAACTTTCCATCAACTCCCTGAAAGGCCTTTTAGTCCTCTAAGTGGAAGTTTGTACATTCTTCATTCATTTACCATCCCTAGTGGGTTCTGAACTAAATTGTTTATACAGCACTTTGAAGATGTAAAGCACTGAAAGTGGCAAATACTTTCACTAGATATCAAAGAGCTACAGCTCCCAGAGACTAAGCAGATCCATCAGCTGAAATAATTGGTTGCACCTAACACTGACAAAGTAGAATGGCATAAATGACATTTTTTTCTCATAGTATATAGACAGGAAAATACGGATTCACACTCAGATTTGCACTTGGAGGAAGCAGATCATGGCAGGATTATTTTATCCAAAGGATTACTTGGTGGGAGGAGCACTGCCTTTCTCTTAAAGACTGAGTGCTGGACACAGCTGAAATAAGGCACTAAGGATGACAGATAACTGCTGTAAATCATGATGGAAAATGCAGTGTCTTTGTTTTAGGTTTATTTTACCAAAGATGGAGTCTGCTGACTTGGCTGCTCCTGACTCCAGAAGTGCACAGGCTATGCACAACTGAGAAAATACCTGGAAAATAGGAAAAGTAACCCTGAGAAGCAAAGGGCATGATTTACAGAGTTACTTTCCATGGCTCTTAAGTATCAAATCAGCACTGCCAACTGTGCTAAAGTTGGGAAGAGACCCATTACCCTCCCCAGTGCCTCCCCTGCAGCCTCCAAATGCCAAGAAAAGAAAAAAAAGGGGCAAATTAGGACTGCTGCTAATTAAGCTAAAAGTATGCCATAATGGGCATATTAAAGGAGAAAAAACCCAATCAGTGGGAAAGGCACTGACATAGCAGCAGTGAGGCAGCTCCAGCTGTTTGGGCACATCTGGCCAGTAAAAATGACTCTACTAACAATTTATTTCTCCAAGTGAAGGACCAGAAGTAGACTTGGCAGGGAGTAGGTGTATCATACACAGGAAGGGATCTACAGAAGTGCAGCACTTCTGCTGTCTGGGGGCTTTCCCAAGGTTAAATCTGGCAGGTCAGAGGTGTGACCCTGCCCCTGCCACCTGTATCGAACCCTCCTGAGCCTCCTGACCTGCCAGGGACAGCAAGGGTTAATCAATCACTCTCAGATGCTTTGGATGTGACATGCAAGAAAACCGGGATTTTACACTTTATAGCAAAAATAAATATGGGAGAGCTTTCCCCTTCCTTATTTGTTGTGAGTAGTTATTTTATTTACCAATTCTTCTTTAAATATCTCCACCTATTTTGACTGAGGAGTTGGAGCTCTGTGATTTGTGTCCTCATCTTAACTCTCTCCTGAACTGCAAATGCTCCTCTGGGAATCTGAGCAGCTCTGTTAATAACAGCTCATAAAGCTCACCAAGATAATGCACCCAGTAATGCCATGGCTCTAGAATACCCAGGTTTATTTAGACAGTGCTTCTAAAGGAGATAGAGATTTGAATTTTGATTAGTATTTAAAATGTAACTTTAATCTTTGCACACAGATGCTAATAAAGGAATTTTTTATTAGGGGAAGGGTGGAGAAGATAAAGCAGAAATTCTTCTGTGGGAACTCTCTCCTATCTCCCTGAAGGAAGATTTAGGATCCCAGCCACTCTGGTTATTGTTGTAGCATTTAAATGGCCTTTAATTCCCATTACAAACTGGCTCCTGACTTTCATCTAGGTGTGACTGATCCCCACTCACACTTTCATTCATTAACATGCCAGTTGCCACAGATTTACTTAAATCTGTTTTCAGGCTTGACCATCAGTTTGACAAAAAGGAGATGTCTATGAGGGAGGTACAGGAGTCTGGTTTCTGCCCTGCACCAACAGCAGGGTACAAGAAACCAAAGGTGGGCTAATGGAGAGAGAAAGTCTGAGAGCTCAACCTGAGTGTGACAACAGGTAAGGGGGAAAAAAGATTTAGGCAAAATATCAAGAAGGGATGAAGACACCAAGAAGTTGTGCTAAAGGGACTGTTGTGAGCACAGGTACAGCTGCCGCACCTAAAGGAGGGAACAAAGGTGATGGAGGAACTGTCTCCTCCCTGGTGTCCAGTGAAAGGACAAGAGGAAGAAAAGGTGAAATGCTGTTATTCCCATTTGAACATAAGAATTAATTTTTATCACAGCCTTGACTGAACATTAAAACAGATTTGCCCATAAAAGCTGTGGAGTTTCCACTCTTGGAGATACTTAAAATTAGGCAAAGCTCAGAACAACCGGCTCCAACTGACCCTGCTTTGAGGACAGAGAAGATATTTAAGGATCTCTAGAGACACCATCTAACCTCAGCAATTCTGTTATTCAATACCATCTGGAAGGAAAGGACCTTGGAACCCTCAGAACCAGCTCCTGTCAATTCAGTGTCCCAAAATCAGGGGAAAGGACTCAAGATGCCTTTAAGGCACAAGATTCTCCAAACCTGAACTGCTTCCTCTCTCTCACTAGAACCCCACCAAGCTGCTCTCCATCTTTTAATGCCCTCCCTTTATTCCCCCATTTCTTCCCAGCCAATACAGGAATGTTATATCTGCCCTATTTCCTTTAGGTCCATTTTCAATATCACCTCTCCAAATCCACAGCAGATGTCACATGGTAATGAAATAACCCTCCAGGGAATGAAAGATGCAATGCAAACAGGAACATCTTGATAAAATCAAATTTTTTTCAGGAAAATTTCTCTCAGGAGGAGAGCGCTGTGGTTTAATGGCTCCAAAATTAGCTGGTGAGTGCCTCCTCACAAGTCTAAAAGCTCCTAGACAGTCTGCAGAAGCATATGGATCTCAGAATGCCCAAGCTGGCCATTAAAAGGGAGAAGTTCCTGGAAGTGCAAGTAGAATATAGAGCAGGCATTCCCTGTGTCTGAAAGCTGATTTTGGTGATGGCAGCTGGTGAGATGCTAGTGAGGCAGTGAATTCCCTCACAGGGCAGAGTTTTCAAGGAAACACAAGGTTGTTTTGGGCTCTTGAGAGGAATTCAGAGCTCAGAAGTGGCTGGAATGAGCAGTGTCTGGCCTAGTCCTCTTCCAGATAATAAAAAAAAAAAAAAAAGTTTGCAAACTGCAAATTGCAACAGGAGACTTCCTGTGGTGCATTACAGACACATTTCTACGTCACAACTCATCCCAGCTATGTGTAGAGCTCAGTTCAGTTATCTCAGCCCACATGTCCTCTGACACTGTTTTACACCACAACAACACAGACTCCGAGCTTCAGAAGGCTGAAAATGACTCCTTTATTTTTGGGATATGTCTCCCTTTTATACTACTTTACACAGAGCAATTTGATTGGTGAAACAAAGACAAACCTCTTCAATCACATTGGTCAGACCAGAGGGACATCAAGAAATCCCTCCTAGGAAAAAGAATGAATAACAAAGTTACAGTTCACAAAAACACTTCTGTTGTTTACAGAAAATTCCCTGGGCAAAGAATTTCAGAAAACCAAAACATCTCAGGCACGAAACCAGGGCTACACTCCTCCCCAAGACTGATGACTCCTGCTGGCTCCCACGACACAGCCACTTGTTTGCACCAGGCTCCTGCACACAAGGGAAAACACCTTTCTCACTGCTTCAGCTGGATTTTGTTTCACCTGAAGGAAAAAAATAGCCACANGGCCATTAACAGAAGATACTTTAACAGAAAAGGGAGGGGGGCGGGTCCTAGGGGGAAGACTACTTCAACAATTGGATTCAACAGTTCATGAAGATGGTGATAGAATACTTTGTGTACATCCCGTACTACAACCCAGGACACAAAGTCAGCTGGAAGCTCCTGACCAGAGCTGGAATGGACTTTCACCAAAGGCAGCCCCAGGCACAGAGCCCCAGGGGGTTCCAGAAGCTCAATGTGCCTGTGCTGAACAGCAATCCATCTGCAGCAGCAGGAACAACACGAAATTAAGCTAAACACACACTTTAAAAAGCAAAAAAAAAACATCTTCAGAGGTAAAATCCCAGCTCTGAATGCAGGCCAGAGCAGGACTGCACTGAACAGGTGTGTTTATTTTTAAATGAAGATAAAGGAGCCAGTAAATCATTCCCACACAGGCCACAGGAGAGCTGGCACAGGGCAGGGTCTGTCAGAGGTTACCCAGGATCAAAACAGCAACTTGGAATTTAAAATCCAAAAGCCCTCTCCTCCATCCAGAGTAATTCTGCCCATGGAGCAGCTGTGGTGGCAGGAACAGAGGCACGATGCTCCTAATTTTCATTCTTTATGATCCATAGCAGTCACTTTGGAGAGACACAGCAAACTGGCATTTTTCTTACCTTCCTAATGAAAACCTCATCCCACACTTTATTCTGTCCAGTAAGAACAGCATCCCAAGTTGTGGGCAGAGCAGAGAGAAAGCAATGACCCCTCTGTTCACCACATCTGTAATTTTTTTCCATCTCTCTGCTGATCTCAGACTAATTCCTGTTAACTCAGGGGCTCTGAGGAGGCTCTGCCCGGGCCAGCATTCCCATGCTCCCTGCATTAACTGCAAGTACAATGGATGTTTCTCCCAGTGCCAGGAATCAGCTACTGAAATGCCCACACAGGAATCTCCTGATGCACAGACCTTCCTCTGCTACCCACTGCCCAAGCCAGCCGCCCCAAAAAAGTGGAGAAATAATTATTTTTAAAATCTATTCTTACATAATACTACCGGAAACATCAAAAGGAAACTGCTTTCTACTGTTTACTTGTTAAATGTCTTTTTTTTTTCCCCTTATGTAACTGAAGAAAATTAAGAGTGGGAGATTTCTAACAAGCAAAGTTCAGCTTCAGTTGGGATGAAGCTGGCACAGGCTTCTATGGGGAAATAAAACCTAACCCACATCGAGTGGTTTTTAAATTCCACCCTAAAACTAACAAGCTTAAGGAGAACAAGCTGAAATCTGGCTCTGCACATCACTGCCTTTCCTGTTTCTGTGGTAGCAGCAAATGTCTGCAGGAAGATCAGAACATTAAACACTCTTCAGAGCTAAGGTCTATACTTGCACTCTGCAAATGGAGAAAGTAGAAGGCATTTATTTGCCCAAAAGCCGTAAGACAGACAAGGACTCAGCTGAACACACAGCCCAGAGCCTCTCCATCTGCTGCTCCTGTGGCTGCTGCACAGCCACACTCTCCCAGCCTGCTGCAGGGGAAGGATAACACAATTTGGATTATGTTCTCTGGTCTTAACTGCATCTCCAAAGAGGTAATAGATCTATATTGGAAAGCCCTCACATTGATGGTTTGCTCTGAGACCAAACTTTGATGAAGAATTTTTCATTTGGATAAACCAAAGCCATTCTCATTTTAATTCAACATTTCGCTGTAACGAACAGAAGAATCAAAGGCACTGGAGATTTCTGCCAGGCTATAACAGAAGTTGAAGTCAAAGTTTAGCTCAAAATTTCTGGGTCAGAAAAAAATTTAAACATGAAAATATGTGCATTCCAAATCAGAGCAAGGAGCTGAATTAACCTCTGAAATAGGACTTGTCGGGCTCTGTTTTGATCGTCTTTTTAATCAAAATGACACATTTTGATACTTCAGAATCGCTCCTCTGAGCCCTCAAAGCTGCAAGTCAGCCTGATATGAAGGAATGTTTTCCTCCTGAGCTCCTCTCTCCTGGCAGGACCAGCCCTTTGTGGAGCCCCATTCCAGCACTGGGGATCCATCAGAATTTGGGAATGTTACTGCAGGAGATGCAGATCAAGCCTTTTATCCCTCAGCTCAGCAGCTTCACAAGTGCCAGGCAGAGAGGAGTTCAGAGTAAAAACAAAGCCACAGTTTCTCCAATTCAAAAGGAAAACACTGGAAGACAGTTGAGACACTTCAATCCCAGTACCAATATTTTTGTATGGACCATGAAAAAGCACCCTGTGTTTCCTTTAAAGTGCAAGAGGGAAGTTGTTTGCTTGTCTTCAGAGTTGTCTTCAAACTTCCACTGAGAAACTGACTTAGAAGTTAACACACTTTCTGCCATAAAATAATTCTCAAACAGCTTTCATTTAATACTGTGATTTAATTCATATTTGAACTGTTCAATGAAACTTCTTTTCCCCTCAGTGTTCCTTTAAGGCTGAGTAGTAGTTGATGGGCCACGAGAATTAATTCCAAATGTCATTAATCTTCCAATTGCCTTTTTAGGGGTTGGTTGGTTTTTTGGGGTTTTTTTCTGTCTGTTCTAAAGCAGCCAGCAAAAAAAAACCCCAACAAAATTATCTGAGAAAGCTACAAATACCAACAAGCAACATCAGAACAGAGAAACGCGGCTTGGAAATTCAGCAAACATAGATATTCATGTACTGTCAGGGAGACCTGCTTTTGTTCATTGTTCCTATTGTATCAGGAGCAAAGATCAAATTCATTTAAATACAGAGAAGAACTTCCAAAAGGAATGTAAAATCCTGCAGTCGTTTAGCACAATCCTGTGCAGGGACTGCAAAGAGGCCATGCAGCTTCTCAAGCCATTAACTACCTTTCAATTCTCCTTTTGTCTCAAAAAGAGAGAGCCTAAGACAATATTTTACCTTTTCTATTAACATTTAATTACAGGAATGCGATTAGTGCCACAGCTTGAAGCCAGGGACAGAAGGGCACAATCCATGTACCACCTTTTCTTCTTTCCAGCACTCAGAGCAGGTGCAGTGGAGGATGAGCAGGTGCAGTGATGCTTGTACGGGGCAGAAATGACCCCAGGGCTGGGAAGGAATGCTTTGGGCTTTACAAGGGGAGGCAGCATGGGACAGAGGTGCGTCGCTGTAGGACACGAAAGAAAGATGAGAGACTACAAATATTTCAGAAGGCAAAGAGCATAGAAAAAATGCTTTATTGTCTAATTCTTACTATTTTTTATAAGGCGTTCCCATACAGACTTAACATGGTTGGTGAATAGGAACGACATCTCTCTAATGCCATTGGTTAAACTGGAGAAACAGCAAAACACCACCTGGAGAAGGATTGTTTTGAGAAAAGATAGTTGTTCGCCAAGATTGTTTTAAGAAGAAGCTTTCTTGAGAATTTTTTCCTTGGGAAAAAGTTAGCAGCTGCTAGCAGGCTAAGATCTCTCAGACCCAGAAATATTAGGCCCACAGAGGTGTCTCCTCATCTACACTCTGCAAAATTCCAGCTGATGCAATAAATCGTGTATGATATAATCACTTATATAAACAAACAGACTGGCAAGATGGGCAACCTTTCTACGGTCGATAAAACCCCTTTGATTTCAGTGATTAGCTGTAAATGAGCACCCAATAACATGCACAGAAGGAAGAATGGACACAAAATGGACCAGTGACAGTCAGCTGCGCCCGAAGTCAAAGTTCACACGTGTGACCTGAGGTGCCAGAGGTTGTTGAGAACACACAATGTCCAAATCTGGAGCTACTTTGACAACACAACTCCTCGAGATGCTTCCTTCAAAGCAGCAGCAGGAATCAATCTTCAGTCTTTACTCTGCTTCTGTAGAGCAGCAAAAGCATGACTAATTCTTCTGAGTAAATGAAGAGAATTAAATCCATTCCTACTTACTTTCCACTTCAGGGTCAATCCACTGTTGAGCTGCCTCTGTGCAAACACCAGTGCCCAGCACAGAGACTGAGGAGCAGAGGATGCTCTGCCTGATGCCTTAATTTTTTAGCTTTTGTATTTTTCAGATCCTGTACTGCGTTACTGTGTAACTCTGAAATCCATACAGAGTGTTAGTAAGTTCTCTTCACATTTTGGTCAGATGAAACAATCCTTTTCCAGACGGGAACCAAGGTCATCATCTCAGCCTCAAGCCCCAAAAAGTATGAACAGAAGTGAATTGGGGGGAGCAAACTGGGGGAATTACCCAAAGCTGTAATTGGACAATTAACCCCTGATATGCAAACAGACCAAACTTGTATCTGTTTGAAAAACTCGTGACTGTTGTTTGTCCTGGGTGTAACCTCTGCCAGGCTCTTGCACTGCCCAAGGGGTATCTATTGAAGGCCTTTAATAAATACTCACTGTATTTTCTAACTGTCCAGCCTCTGTTCTAGGTACCCTCTCCAAGGCATCATCCCCAGCACAGACAGGAGCAGAGGATGCTCTCCCAGCACAGACAGGAGCAGAGAATGCTCTCCCAGCACACTGAGGATATTCTCCCACAGCTCCAGAAGCCCAGTGTCCCCCCTTGAGCAGCCACACACAGTGGGGAGGATGGGACACACAGCCAGAAACCCCCAGGGCTGCATTCCCATTCCTTCCTAACCTAGCCCTCCAAACTTCTCTCACACTGCTCCACTTCTCCCTTAATTACTACAAGTAATTTTATTAATATACTTTGCAGCACCATTGACTATTACCTGAGGCTTAGCTTTAAATATGATGAGACTACATAATCTTAATGGCACTAATTAATAGTACCATGACTTTAAAATTTCACAGATCTGACCAACAAAGCATATTAAGTGTGGTTTGGGGGGAGTTTTTTGGTTGAAGTAATTTTTGTTGGTAAAGTAATGCCCCTGACAAACAGGAGCAGAAAAGTGGGAGTTATAAAAGCAGGGAATTAAACTAAAACCAAAGTAACTCCCCCAGGAATTAGGATGAACGTGGAAGTTTGTGCAAAACACCCAAGCTTTGGTCACCAATCCAGAGACATGGGACCACTGGGAAGGCAGAAGGTCCCATTTGTTTGTTGTTTTGTTTTTTACTTCACTTTTTTTTACTTTATTTTCTTGTGGTCTAAGCACAAGAGAGAGCAATCACCAAGCTCTCCCTTGATATTGCTTTAGTGACCAAAGACTGATGACCACTGACAGGACAGGGTGGTCAAAGCTTCAGGAGCTGCAAAACTGGACACTGCATCAGCCAGAAAACAGAGGATGGACAACCAAAACAAAGAGAGAGAGACCTTGTTCCTTCAGTGACACATTTAATATTTAATCCTCACAGCACATCCTGTCAGAGCAGAAAGGCTAAAGCTGTGTGTCCTCAGCAGCGGTTCTGCCAAAATGTTCAAATTTATGACTTTTGTGACTAACCTTTCAAAAAACTTGGCAGCAGAAATTTGCACCGGGGATCTTTACTTCTGGATTTTATTTTGTCCGTCTTTCTCTAAGTTGAGCAGGGAGTTTTTGCTTTTAAAAAAACAGGGAGTTTTTGCTTTAAAAAAACCAAACAAATTTGCTTTATTTCCATCTCCCAAAATTCAGCAGCTCATCAGTCAAAGAAAACACAAAAAGTGCAGGTATGCTGGTGTGGTTTCCAGAGGCTCTGAGCAAACTGCTCCAGCTCCAGCTCTGAGCAGCCACAGCTGCTCAGCACCACCCAGAAAATCGTTCTGGGAACAACAGTACAGCAGTCAAACTGCTCCAGAGATGCTATAAATTACATTGTCAGATGAAAAGCGATATATTTACTCTGCAGTGATACTGTAATTATCAAGAAAGTGCCCTGCCTTTGCCTGTAAGTGCTGCGTGCAGTAATTAATTTTCCTCTGCATGCTGATGTTCAATAGTAATATGTAAATCACTGGGTATTTGCTACAGATATCTAATAAAATATATCTACTGTCACACTCTTGAAAGCATCTTAAAACAACACTAAGAAGCTGCATGAACACAGAAATATTGTCCTCATGTGTCTTTAAAGCAGGCTTTAGGTAAAAAAGTCTGACAGTGCCAACACCTGAAACTGCAGCCCTGCTTTTCCAATTATTTTATTCTTAACAAACCCTCACTGCAGTCAAGAGGCTCAAAAGTTACAGCCTGAGAGTCTAAAACTCCAAGTACTCAATAATGCCAGGGAAATTCTGGTTACCCTGGAGTCCTGGTGACCCCAGAGTGCCCCAGGGACACCCAGGTGGGGAGGCTCCCACTGAGGATGATGCAGCTTCTGCCAGGGCTGCACAGAGCTGGGGACAGAGCAGACACGAGTCCCACAGTGAGAAAATATCCTGTGGCACAGTCTTTGAAGGAATCTCACCATCCTGCCACCCTAGGCAGCACAGGCCAAATTCAAAATTCAAAACTGGCATTAAAAAGGAGCAGTTTTCCTGCTTTCTTCCCAGAGATGATCTTCTTGGCTGTACCCTTCCCAGGTATAATTATATAAACTGCAGGTTTATGGAAATACCCACACCTGGGAACTAAAGAAGCCCTGTGCCTGGAGGGGAACATGAAGCCATTACCTGCTATTGAAAAACTCCTCAGTTCAAGCACAACTTGAGCCTTCCCCCTCTGCCATGTCCCAGGCAGCTCAGCCCTGTCCACTATCATTTTGATCTTTTTCAGCCTTCTGATGTTTGTATTTTTGTAGTGAAGTTTCTCATAGATTTCCATATAAACTAAGTGATTTTACATTCCTCTCCGGAGGAAGGACAATTGATAGATTTCTAGTTTAACCAATGTGGTGAGAGAGACGGCAACCTCATCCTCCAATCCATGATCATTGTCCAAAATCTACATAAACCAAAGTAAAAAAATAAACTTCCCTCTTTTTGCCCTGACAACCTAACTGTGTGTGTGTGTTGTTCATTTTGTGTCCTATAGCAACAGTCCACCACCACTTTTTCTTAAATAATCATATGAAAGCACAATTAACCCTCACATCCACCACTTCAGCCCCAGAAATAAAGATATTTCAAAGGTGATTTCCCAGCTCCTGCAGTTGTGGTGTCAATGGCAGGTTGAGGAAGAAAACCCAACAAATTAACTGAGATGCTAAAATCCTGCAGAGCAGCATCACACCTGAGGGATAACACCATCCCTGGGCCCCAAAACAACCCTGCAGTGTCTCCTGAGGGTGCCTGGGCACTGCTCTTCAGTCATTCCTGGCAAGAGGAAAACCACCTACATCCTGACCCCAGCACCTCTTGCTGCAGCTGTGCTTAACTGCACTGAAATTACCCCTCAAATTCAAAATAAAACCTAAATATGTTGTTTTCTTACACTATAAACTCTTGTAAGTGTTCCACATTTGAATTTTTAGGCAGAAGAATGCTATAACAATCACATCAAGTGTGTATCCTTGACTTCTGCAGAGGCCACATGAACTCCAGAGTGAAAAATACAATCTCCATCTTCCAGAAAAACGATTGTAATTTTGTCTCAATAATGGCTGCAGGAAGATTGCATTGGGGATTTAGTCACCTAGAAGAGAAACTTATTTTTCAGAAAAAAAAAAAAAAAAGAAAGAAAAATATGTAACTTCTTTTCTTTTTAAACAACATACAGCTTAATTGGAAATACAGAATAAATTAGGACAAAAAAGCCCAGGGAAGTTTAAGGCAAAAACTTTTTAGCAGCTTTGCATACTTGAGCATGAAGCAGAGGCAAATCAACTGATAATCTTCTCTGCTAAATTTATACAAGAGACAGAATATTCTCTAGAGAATTTGTTTCTTAAAAAGAAAAAACTTAGCATTTCACTTGACCAAAATTATTTCCTATTTAAATAAACATGCTTATCCACCTCCAGACTTAGTATTCTTTTTATGGTGATTTACAGAGTGGTTCTGCCACAAGTGCTGTACAATACTCTCCAGGTCTAAAAACGTTAATGGTGTGCTGGAAATGCTTGATAAAGAATTTTTACTGTCTTTGCCATTTGACAAAATCGAGTAATAAGGATAATAAATAGATGTTTCAGACATTAATACTATGAAAGCTTTTCTAAATCTTTCTGTCCATCCTCCTTGCACTTATTCTGCATGGGACATGAGATTTCTCTGTCTTTGAAAATAAAGCTCAAATTATCTCCTGTTAACCTTTCTCCTAGAAATGCCATCTGTTAATAATAATTAAAAAAAGCCCCACAACTAAAAATCCCCATTCTGGCATATGAGGACTATACTTTTTCTATCCTAAGGACCATTGATGCCTTTTTTGGGACTACCTCAAAACAGAGGCCAGACAAAATTAAGAGAATAGAAAGCAGTTCTGTTTATTAAAAGGCCTTCAGGTACATTTTGGGCAGATGAAGCCCCTCTAGGGTCTGCACCCAAAAATGGACCATGGGTCACAGGTTTTCACACTTTTATAAATTTGGTCCATTTTTATATTGGGGTTAATCTCCAATTACAGCTTCAGGTAATGAAGTCATTTACCCCAAGTTTGCTCCCTACAACTCACTTTTGTTTCCATCCCTCAGGACCTGAGGCAGTGAGGTGTCCTTGATTGCCAGGCCTGGAGAGGAATTGCTGTGTCTGACCAAAATGGGAAAGCAGCAGCTCACACTGTGTGTGGAGTTTAGAGTTATACACTAAAGAATTATAGGGTTACAAATATATGAAAAACATAAAAGCTAAAATCCTAAGGCATCACCACAAAGCCCCTCAAAGTGAGATATTCCCACCAATTCACCCCAGGGCAAGACCCTGGTGCCCAACATCCTGAGCTCTCCAGAGAACTGGCCAAGAAGCCAAGTCCACAAAAGGATCTTTTATCCTCCCCGCCTTGTCCCATTAAACCTTTTCACTGAGTGCTTCCTCCTGACCCCCAGAGAGTGACTTTTGGAATAGGGGGCTCCAGAGCCACAGAGCAACTGGGCACTGCAGCCTCCCCCAGCTCCTGGCACACAGGGGCCACCCCAAGAGAACCAACACGGCCACTCCCATAGAGGGTGTCTTGGGTTATGGAACCAAAAATGTTTATTCTATTTTTCCATCTGCTGAAACCGGTTGGGGAGGTGTTTTCTTTATCTCTTGCAACTCCAGTGGGGAGGGGGCGTGTGCCTTCTGATAATGGGCCAGATGTTAAAACCGGGTAGGGCAGTGTTCCTCATCTCTTCCCAGTCACCTCCACCCTCCAGGGGCATGTCTACTGTTAATGGGCCATTAAGGCTCACCAATGACATGACACATTACATCATCCCACTGGGAAATGCTCCACCCAGTGCGGGGAGCCAAACCATTTCCACCTAGATAAAAAGTGAGACCCAGGAACACCAGGTATCCAATGCTTCCACTGGATTCCCGGAGAAAGACTGGAGCCATCTCACCAGCACTGGGCCTTTTTCTACAGGATCATCTCTACTCCAACAGAACAACATCTGCCACTCCAGGAGGACTTAACTGGACTGCTTCCAACACCCTGACCAACAGGGTGTCAGGTTGTATTTATGACTCTATCAGGGTTTCTAGGATTTTTTGTTTGTTTGCTTGTACTTTGTACCACTACATTTGTATTCTTAATGTTTCTAGTAAAGAACTGTTATTCCTATTCCCAAATCTTTGCCTGAAAAGCCTTTAATTGCAAAATTATAATAATTTGGAAGGCGGGGGGGGAATTTAGATTCTCCATTCCAAGGGAAACTCCAGCTTACCCTGACAGATACCTGTCTTCCCAAACCAAGACAGAGGGAAGGGAATAAAGGGACTTTTTTAAGGAGAGATCATTAACGTCATTGATATCATAGACTTATCCTCATGTGACAGCACTGATGGGGACTGAACCAGAGCAGAAATGCAAGTCTTAACTTCTGAGCCCAAGACTCGACTGGAAAAGCTGTAACACCCTCAGCTGCTTTGTGACAGGCTGACCTGGGCTGACGTTCCCCCTTCTGAAGAACTCCCCTGTTGAGTTTTCCTGGGAAAGGCTTTGCTTTGCACTGAGATGCATTCAGACACACAAGTCCCTTTGATGTGTCAGGACCCACTGCACGTTAATAACCTGATTACAGTGAAGAAAGCTTTTCATAAATTCCCCTCAGACAGCCAGATTTGCTTGCTCAGAAGTGTTCACTTCCACCCAAACCAGTATTTCAACCAGGAGCCCTCTCAGTGTAACAGGAGGAAGTCCCTGTGCCCCTCCCTGCTGTGGCAATGCAGAATTCCCATCTCCTCCACCTACCCAACCAGGAATCATCAATTTTGGAAAGCATCACTTCCAAAGGCATCAGCAGCCACTCCCAGGAACAGAGGCCATCCCATACTTGTCAATACAGCAACTCCCAAAATCTGCCGTTTACTCCTCTCTCCCACCCTCCTTGGCACAGTCAATCACCCTTTTTTTCTTGTTGTTGCACATTTCCAATTTGCTGGCTGTTGCTAAATTGAATAGCTGATGCTAGATTTGCTTTTGTCACAAGGTTACTACAGACCTTGACTTTTCTCACTAAAGAAAATGACTTTGTGTCAGCCCTCAGTGGTTGTTTATTATGGAGACTTCATAGTGCCTCCCAGTATGGATGTCTTTGATTTTGAAAGAAAATCAAAACAGGCACATGAAGTGTTCTGGGAATGAGGGCAGTGATGAGGAGGCAGAAAAGGACTACATCATTAACTTACTTTGGCTATAAACTCAGCAGAGCCCAATCTCAGCATTATTATGGTCTGTTTCAATTTTAAAGTTCAAGTTTAAAAGGAGATGAGATTAACCATTCACAGGCTACAATCTCTGCTACAAATTCCTCTCTCATGGCTCCAAAAACTGGGTATAAAACCAGTGACTGCACAAGTCAGCTAAAAAAATATCACCCACAGCTCCCCTGCTTGTTAATTCTTCAACTTGACTGAGAGGCAGATGCACAACAGCACAACTGCACATCCCTCTAACTGCCAGCTTATCAGAGAAAAATGCCTGACTTCTCCCTGCAAGCTCTCCTTGCCTTCAAAACTTCCCTTCCCGCCCCAGCCTATTCCCAGTACCTTTTCCCACACTGATTTTACAGTTTCCACTAGAAATAAACAGAAACAATCTTACAGCAGGTGGTGGAAGAGCACCCCAAACCCAAGCTGCTAAAATACTCCTCTTACCCAGGGGCACAGCACACACTGCCTGGAAGAAAAGCACCAATTTTCTTTTCTGCAGAAACAAAAGCACCAATTAAAGCACAAATTTTAATAGTGTCACTGGTTTAACACAGTTTAACACAGCTTGCTCATGGTCAGTGAATCCATTCATACACTGAAGTGCGCTAGTTTAGCTGGGGTGGAGTTAATTCCCTTCCCAGAGACTGCTTTGGGGCTGTGATTTGGATTTGTGGATTTGATAATACAGATATTTTTGTTATTTGAGCAGGGCTTGCACAGAGCCAAGGGCTTTCCTGCCCCTCACACTGGCCATGCTGGGGAGGGAACACAGTCAAGACAGGTTACCACAACTGACCCCAGGGACATTCCAGACTGTGTGACATCCTACTCTGTAAATAAACCGGGGGAAGAGGAAAGAAGAGGGGGACATTTGGAGTCACCACTGAGTGTGCTGGAGCCCTGCTCCCCTGGGGATGGCTGAACACCTGCCCAGCCATGGGAGGCAGAGAATGAATCCTTGTTGGCTTTGTGCGTACACCTTTTGCTTTCCCCATTTAACTGCTTTAATGTCACCTCAGTGACATGTCACCTCAGTCGTCACTGTTCCCATTCTGACTCTCTCCCCCACCCCACTGGTGGCTGCGTGAGCATCTGCGTGGGCCTTGACTGTTCTGTGGGGTTACACCGTGTCAAGAAGCCATGAAAACACTGGAAGGGCTGGCAGACACTCTCTTCATTAAGCACACAAGGTAAACCCACGTTTCTGAAGCAGGAAACCTCCCTTAAGTCATTTAGCTGCTTTGCAGTGATGATCACACAGATATGCAGCTACACACACTGCATGCAAAGTGCTTGCTACAGAGAGAGGGGTGTTGAAGCAGCTTAAGGGTTTTGAGTCTGTACATGTATAAATAAAAGATTAACTCAAACTTTAAACAAGAGATTAAAAGTACATTCTGCACCGCTACCATAGCATTCACAAATCTACAATGGGATAAAACAGATTATAGTTACTTTCTTATGTTCCTAGTTTTAAATGAAAGAGGGGGTTTGATAACAAAAAGCAAGGTTGTGAAGTTTCGAGGCAAGAGGAAAAGAGACAAATCCCTACCAAATGACCACAAGCAGACACAAACACCATTAAACCCTGGTAACAGAAATGCTGCATCTAACGAGGACGAGGATGATTTGCCCCAAACCTGTAACAGCACACGGAATCTGCACACACAAATCATGGGGTACGGCCCACAGTGACCCGCAGCTGCATGCAGGAGGGGCCAGGAGCCACCCCAGCACCCTTGGTAGCCCCAGGAATGCTTCCCCTGGATCCCTGCCACTGGCAGTGCTCCTCCACAACAATGCTGGCATTGAGCAGCTGGGGCTGGGAACACAGCCTGCCTGTCTGGGCAGTCTGCTGAGGAACACTGGGGCTCTCAGTTCCCTCACATCCCACCTGGGCCAGATGCACAACTGCAACCACAACATCTGCACACTGCAGCTCTTGAGAGCACCTCTGCCTGACATTCCCTGCGTCGCTGGGTTCTAAGGCAATTTGACATTTTCAGTTTGTTTTTAAGCATTCAACATTCACCCATTTGTTACCCTGGAACTTACTCTACCTTTGCAGAGGAGATTTTGCTGTAAATGAGTAAAGACAGGGGCATGCATGCACAGAAATTGCACAGGTTATGGATTTTTGTAGCCTCACAGAATCACAGGATATCATGAGCTGAAAAGGACCAACAGGATCACCCAGCCCAGCTCCTGTCCCTGCCCAGACACCCAACCACCCCACCCTGGGCATCCCTGGCAGAGCTGTCCAAAGGCTCCCGGAGCTCTGGCAGCCTCGGGGCCGTGCCCATTCCCTGGGGAGCCTGGGCAGTGCCAGCTCCCAATGGGGGAGGAACCGTTCCCTGATATCCAACCAACCTAAACCGCCCCTGGCACAGCTCCAGCCATTCCCTGGGTCCTGTCCCTGTCGCAGAGCAGAGCTCAGAGCTGCCCATCGGGAAGAGATGCAGCCCCTGGTGAGATCTGACCTCAGTCTCCTCTTCTCCATCTGAACCAGACAAGTGATTTCAGCCACTCCTCGTAGCCTCTTCAGGCCCTTCACCATTTTTCACTCCCTTTCTCCACTCCCTGCTCCAAGTGCTCCAGCCTATTCCAGCACAGAGGGAATGTTTCCTGCACGAGCCAAAAGATCAGGGTGCCAGAGCCCCAGGGCTGCGGTGGGTGCAAACCCTGAGCCCTCACACACACTGCCATGCAAGGCAGAATAAACTGGTAGTGAGACCATATCCCACAGCACAGGGAAAAGGTGAAACCAGGAATTAAACTACTCCTGCAGAGGTCAAGCACATGAGAAGCCATGAGATTGCACTGATTTGCTTTGAGGTTTTTTCCTCCTTCAGAATAATGTGCTGCTGGTGGTGCATTTGTATTTTGGTGGCAGAGAAAAGGCTGCAGCACGGCCTGTACTAGGCAGTGTGCAAACACTGCTGAACCTGCCCCGAAGATCCTACAACATCAAAAACTCTGCTTTATTGAAGAGAAAACAAATGCACACTTCACATTTCTTTTTTAGCAACCTCAGGGTTCGGGATGCCAAGTGTAATAACATCAGCTGACACTTCCACAAAAACACATGGTGAAGAGAGAAGAGATTTCAAGGGGGAAAAAGAAAAAAAGCACCTCAAAACTCTGTACCAAATATTGTGACTTCTCCCACGCTCCAGCAACGTTTGTGACATTTCCCAATGTGAAACCAAGCTGACATCTTCAGCCCACCCAGAACAGCCTCAACTGTTTCCTCCCTGCAATGGCTTTTCTTCCTTTCTCACAACATATGTTCAAGATAAACATCTGAGGCTGCGAAGCAGCACCAACTTTTCAGTGTTAGTGGCTGCACAGCACATCATCTGGAGTTATGGGATGGGGTTTGTTAAAGATGACATTTCAAGGAGCCAAGAAAGTGCTACATGATCCCTTCTCAGCAGTCCCAGTAAGAGATTTACTCTTTCTGGGCAGTCCACGGTAACAAACTTCATCATTTTTATTCCACTGAAAGTAGATGCAGGATTTATATTCCAGGAGACCTGTACACATTCATGTTAATTGTGCAATAGCACAATATTTTCTTGGGCAGTTTAGGAAACTCTCTGAGATAAAGGGTAGGGAAAATTGGGGATTTTCTGGTACATTGGCAGCAACAAAAATACAGCAAAAGGTCATTTACTGCTGACGTTGTGGTTGGATCTGAAGTAGAGGAAGGCTGCTGAACATGAATTTAGGGGAAGGCAATACCCAGCTGCTTTAAAAGCACAAAAGAAGTTCTGTAAGGGCACCTATGGATGCCCAATGCAGTCAAGCCACGCTGAAGATCAAACTTAGCTGCCTGTTGTCATCAGAAACACACCCACTGCTCCTGAGTAGCTGGAGATAACCATGAAAATTGGCTGTGACGGCTGGGAAATCTGAAGGAGAGATTTAATGGGTTTATTAAGGCATAATACGGTTTTATTTTCATTCCTCTGCCAACATGCAAGCCAGGAATTTGCTACTGTTACAATCAAACTTTCAGTTTTTATGCTTCTTCTGGAAACCAACTGTTCCTGCTGAGGCCTGTGACATATTGACAAAGGCTAAATTCAGAGGGAGCCTTGGGCCCACCCTGCTGGAGTCAGTGTCATGCAAGAGCCACAGTGAAATGGAAGAAAGCTGAAATTTTTCAACAGAATCTACCTCCCAGTTGTACAGTATAGATGGATATCACAGCTTTGTCTGTGTGGGAGCTGCTCATCAGAAAACGTTCCTTCCATCAACACAAAAGGATGAAATCAGGAGAGCTAAAAGTTGTCCTCGTAGGGCCAGAAAAAAACTTTACACTGGAGACCCTTAACAGGCAGAAATGAGATACTCAGGAATTGGATATCATCTGTTATTTCTCACAAACATGGCATTTAGAGTCAATTAAAACAAGTTCCACCAACTCCCTGCACCCCTGCCATCATTCCAAAACATCCCTAAGGCCCCTCAACAGAACCTGCTCAAAAAAATAAACTCCCCAAACCTCAGCAGTTGACACACAGACCACTGGCATAAAAAAGTAACACTCTGAAAGAACAATCAATATAATTTCCCATTAGTTGTCTTCATGGATTTATCATTTGGGCTTTTCCTTAGCAGCCTTGAGGGGAAAATGAGAGATGTGTGTGACTGCACAGGAACTACAAAAAGTCTCTTAAAGGCATTTAGAGCTGCTATTGCAATAATTTCCTTTCAACAGATGAATGAACTCAGGACATTAGGCATGAAGAAAACTAATTTTCACTAGAATACCACGTATAGATTATGTTCCAGCTGGGTGGGTAACTCCTGGAGCTGCAGGAGCTGCCCAGAAGTCTCCAAGAGGAGTTTCCACAGCAGAGCTGGTGCCACCTTGCCCTGCTAAGGGATGTTCTCCACCTCCAACTAGGGCCAGGTCTGACCCTCTGAGGGCTGTGAGCTGGGCTTCAGCCCCAGAGAGGAGACACAGGATCCCTTCCTCAACATGAAACTCTCTGCCTCTGGCTCCTGGACCTTGCCCTGCTGCTGATGCCTTGGGACTTAGCTTTTGTATTTTTCAGATCCTGAACTGCTTTAGTGTATAACTCTAAACTTGATATACAGTGTTAGCTACTGTCTTCACATTTTGGTCAGACACAATAATTCCTCTCTAGGCCTGAAACTCAAGGACATCTGACTGCCTGAGGCCCTGACAGATGTAAACAACAATGAAATTGGGGAGGGGCAAACTTAGAATAAAAGACTTCATCATCTGAAGCTGTAACTGGAATATTAACCCCTGATATGTAAATAGATCAAACCTATAACTGTATGAAAAACTCATGACCATTGTCCATCTTGGGTGTGTCCCCTTGGAGGCTTTTGACTGCCCAAGGTGTATCTATTGAAGGCCTTCAATAAATATCCCCTTTTTATTCTCTCAATTTTGTCTAGCCTCTGTTTTAGGCAGTCACTCCAAGGCATCACTGCATAGAGGGATTACCCTGCAAACCCCAGCCACACAAGGGTCCCATCACCAATTCTCCCTCTGCTCTTGGCCAGGTGATGCTCCTACAGAACACCTCAGGCATGGCCCTAAATAAAAACCCTAATTCCAAGCTGTTGGCAGAGTC
This sequence comes from Illadopsis cleaveri, assembly GCA_013399915.1. Taxonomy (NCBI): domain Eukaryota; kingdom Metazoa; phylum Chordata; class Aves; order Passeriformes; family Timaliidae; genus Illadopsis; species Illadopsis cleaveri. Next base: position 77,879 of record VXBB01007634.1, on the reverse strand, counting down.
AGAGCCTGGTTTAGTGACTGGAACCACACAGCTCAAAGCTGTCAGAGCCCAGGGTGCTGCTGAGGCACAGCCCCAGTGCCCAGAGCTGCATCTACCCCACAGAGCCCAGTGTCCCATTTGGCATCTGTCCAGCAGCTCAGTTTGACAAGAAAATGCTCCCACAGAGTTTATCTCTCACACACCTCTCCCAGACCACCGCATATTCTGGGATTGTTTTTGCCCAGGGGAGAAACATCCCAGATCACTTTGAACCTGCATCACAGGGAATATTGAACATATCCTCTTCACTACACAGCCAGAGAAATTTCTGACAGTACCCATTCATTCTGATTTCTTTTCTTCCTTCCTAACTCTTCCTTGACAAATGATAAAAGCCTCTAAAACTACCTCTGCTAAGCACTATATACACATAAAATCTCTGCTGTTGAGCTGACAGGCTTCTCCCATGGCTCTGAGCTCCCAGGTCCTCATTACAGAGTCAGGAAAGGGCTTTCAAGAGCTGTAATTGCTGCCTAACTGAACAAAACACAACCTGAGCACGGAGGCAGAGCCTGTTGTAGGAAATGGTCAAAAAGGCACTGGGTAGGGGGAAAAAAAAAAAGGGGGAGCAGATTAATTTAAGTAATGGCAGTTACCTGGAATAACTCAATGCTCAGAATACTCAAAATATAATCTACAACAGTGAAATCCTTTAGTATGTGCAGAATTTCTTTCAGCGGCACACAGGTTTTCATCCCATTCCACTAGCTCCCACAGAGCTGTGACTGCTCCCACCAGCAACACTTTTGGGTCAAAGACTGACAATCACATCCAGGTTCAGGGTTAAAAACAGAGTAATAAACCTGAATTAGCATCACAAGAAGTGAAATACTTTGAAAGATAGATCAAATATATGCTTTAAATTAGAATTAAGCTAACACAGTGTAGATCTACATCAGCTTCATCCAAAACAGGGATTATTTCTCCATAACAAAAAGGAGATGCAGACCTCTGAAGCTGAATAAACCCCCTAGATTAATCCCTGTTATCTTTTTTCTTTAGGCTTTGTTTTGAACAGCGAGTTTCCTTTAACATCCTTCAAGACAAAGCATCATCACACGGAGCAGAGGAAGAACAAAGCAGCTCCTTTTATCTACTTCTCCATCTTCTGAGTAAATATTGCACCACTGCTCTCCCCAGGAAACACCTTTCATCTTTGTTTTAGGGATGGGGATGAGCTGATGTGGTCATGAGAGAGCAGAGCTGCAAGGGTAAAACCTTGGGTTTTACCTGCCCCAAGGTAAAACCTGTGCAAGGCCCTCCCTGTCAGCCCTGCCCCATCACAGAGCTCAGCACCAGCCCTCCCTGCTGAGGGCAGCAAGAAGGGCTTGATGCCCTAAGATTTTAGCTTTTATATTTTTCATATATTTGTAATGCTGTAATTCTTTAGTGTGTAACTCTAAACTCCACACACAGTGTGAGCTGCTGCTTTCCCATTTTGGTCAGACACAGCAATTCCTCTCCAGGCCTGGCAATCAAGGACACCTCACTGCCTCAGGTCCTGAGGGATGGAAACAAAAGTGAGTTGGGGGAGCAAACTTGGGGTAAATGACTTCATTACCTGAAGCTGTAACTGGAGGATTAACCCCCAATATAAAAATGGACCAAACTTATAAAAGTGTGAAAACCTGTGACCCGTGGTCCATTTTGGGTGCAGACCCTGGGGGGCTTCATCTGCCCAAAATGTACCTGAAGGCCCTTTAATAAATACAACTGCTTTTTATTCTCTTAATTTTGTCTGGCCTCTGTTTTTAGGTAGCCCCAAAAGGCATCAGGCTGAATAATAAGGTTTCTTTTTTCCCCTTCCCCCTGAGACAGCAGTGTGCAGAAAATCCCAGTGTGTACATGGGTAGGCGCCATCTGCTCCCCTTTCCAGAGGAAGAGTTATGATATTTACGTCCCCTGAGAGGCCCCACATTAGCTGTGCATAAAGACTCTGGTCCTCCTGCACTGGAATGTAATGGCTGCAGAACAGATGGGGAAAACAACACAAGGATGATATTATTAGGACAAACCCATATTATAAGGAATGGTTCTGTTCCTTATATAATTACACCAGAGCAGGGAGGGGTTTCCAGAGTGCTGCAGCCTCTGGAAATTTAAAGATTCCATAGAATCGATCTTGAGGTTCCTTTATTGTAGAACAACAATGTTTACCCTTAAAATGTTCTACCTGTATTCTGAATTTTTTTTAAAGGGAAATATGGTGAAACAGTAGTAGTTTCTGTGGGCTTTTTCAAGAGTTAATACATCACGAAGCAAAAAGGTCATGGAAAAGAAAGTGAGCCTGTTCTGATGGTGGTCTCCCCTTGCATCAGCCCATGACTAATCCTACCGCACCCACCTGCCTCTGTTTTCCTGCCAAATGCTTAGTCTGGTACTTCTGCCCCCTCCCTCCCACTCTGAGCCTCTCCTGATATTCCATCCCATAAAAAAAATATTTTGGTTCTGCAATTCCACCTTAATTCTGTTACCCCATGATGACAGAAAGGTGCATCCCAGATACTGCGAATATTGGCAGCTGCATAAAGGGAATAACTCTGCACCAGAGACAGCCTAGATGAGGAGATATTTGCTAAGCTTAGGAAATGCCTTTGCTCTCTCCCAATCAGTTCTCATTCTATAAGAGAAAAAAAAAATCATATATATTGCCCAGTCTAAGACTGGGAAATGTTACAGCCTGTTTTACTGGTCATCAGCAGCTTTCAAATAATTCATGCAGAAAATTCCTTAAAATGCCTCCGCCCCCTGCACACAAATGCATCTGTTTCTGATTGAACATAAAGTTCAATTCCCATTTTTGAAAAAGCTTTTATCTCGAGGAAATATGGAGGCTTCGAAGTTCAGGCATTTGCAGCTCATTTGAACATTAATGGAAAGAAGTGTTCCTCCACTTCAAACCATTTCCTCAGTCAATTAGACAAATCCTCTAAGTGGAGTTGGTGAAGCAGTTCATGTCCAGGAACTTAATTAGTGCTGAATTCCCAGATTTGCATCCACCTCACCCACACCAACAGCCACCCATGGGCCAGGCAGCTCCTGGGACTGTGCAGGAGGGGCTGTGGGGACAGCTGGGGTCAACACAGGGTCAGGACAGCCAGCATAGCACCTGGGACAGAGGAGGAGTGGTGGAAGAGGATGCAGGACCCATGAGAAGGAAAAGCAAATTCCAGACTGATGAAAGATTCAGCAGAGGTCCTGCCTTCCAATGGTCACTAAGAAAACTCTCCCAGTAAATTTTCAGAGTTAAAAGCTCTCCCCTGTGCCCCTGCTGAATCTCTCACTGACATTTTTAAACCATTCATGCTGCCCTCCCCTGCAACTTCAGTGACACTGGCACTTGCACATTTGTTTGTCCTAGTAAGCTGCTCTGCTCCTGACTGTGGCTGATGGCATTCCTAATTAGGATTGCTGGCACAGCACCCTCCAGCATCACCAGGAACAACCCAGAGCTGCCTGCAGAGCCCAGAAGCAGCAGGAACACATGTAGAAGCAGAGTAGCTCTACACAGAGCAAGAACTGCATTTCACACTCTGTGAAGCTGCAATTCCATGGTAAAAACAGTGTGGAAAGCATTGAAAAATTTCTAAAAATAATTAGGGTCTCTTGGGAAGAAAGAAGTTTGAACAATATTTATAGAGAAACTGAGCTGAGGGGGGAAAAAGAGCCACCCTTTCTGCTGGTAATGGCACAGTATTACAACAGAAACTATGTGAACTCCTTAATAAAAGGTTCATCTAAAGCAAATTTGTCTCATCCTAGGAGGGCTCATCCCTTGTTTCCACTTTCTCCTAATCTCCAGGTGAGTGCAAGTGTTGAAAGCAATTGATAATTATGATCTTAAGATAAAACAATTCTCTAAGTTTCTCTGAAAAGGCAGATTGCAGGCCAAATACAGTTCAAAAAAGAATATTGTTTTTGAAGCCTCCTTTTACATGCTCATGTTTATCACTTATGGAGAAATCAAACTCCACTGCTTTTTGTGGTCACACACTTGACAAGACCTGTAGCAGACAGAGAGGAACCACTTGAGCAGGTTTCTTCTACACTGCCCTTACTCCTCACACCAGATTAAACTCTCACATGGATAAAATTCAAAGATACAAACCCTGTCCAAATCCTGGTCCTCAGAGTCACCTGGGATTCCCATAGGATGTTACATCTACATTAACTATGTAGGCCCATTTCTGCAACTTTTGGGCACACTGAGTCCTTTTATTAGTTTGCTTGGATCCTTGGACAAGAGATCCCCTCAGGATATCTGCAAATAAATCACAAGACACACAGCCCAGACTTGTCAGGATAAGCAGATGCCTAAACACATTTCCAACAGATCTAAGAGGCCTCAGTTATCCAGGACTGGGCAGTAAGTTGGTACAAAAGGGCACACGAATCCCAGTCCACAGTGCAGCCTCACACCATGAAACAATCCCTTCACAGGCAGAGGCAGGATAAACACACAACCCAAGAAAGAGCTCAGAGGAAAAAATGCCTGGCAGAACTGCTTGATCTTGCATCCCAATAAGCTTTTTCCCTTCCCAGGGAAGACCAGGTGATCTGCAGATTCCTCCTATGCTGCTGCACCAGCTTAGTTGGAGGAAAAATAAATTCAAATCAGCATTTGACTTTGTCTGTCTCGTCACCCCTGAGTTTCCTGGGAGGGTCCAGGGCAGCTGCCTGTGCTCACAGTCTGAGAGCAGCTCTGCTGAGGGGGATGAGCAGGAACATCCAGCTCACACCATGGAACTAAAGGGGGAGAAGGCAAAGGAACCCAAGAACCATCCTCAGGGGTGTCAGAACCAAGGAAAAAGCATCACAAAGAGATGTAAAAACTGAAAGCAGCCCAAAAGCACCCACTACATTTTTCTGTGTGTAAGAGCTCATATTTCTGTTTTGTTTATTATCAAAAAGGAGTACAATATATTTCCTATCCCATAAAATACACATATAATTTTTGTGGTAATAAGACCCAGGAGAGGCATAAATATTCCCAAGAGTTTCTGCAGTTCAGGAGAACACTGTAAAACAGTTTGATAACTCGGAGATTACATTTCCCTCTAGTCACCACACACACACACACACACATATAAAAGCCTGCCAAGGGGAACGTTATTGATGCTTTATAACTATGAGCCAATAAACCTCATGAATTTCATTTATTTGAAGACTGCAATAGAAGCAGAAAGATAAGCAGCATCCTTAAATTCAGGATCATTAATTTAATCCCCGCCCCCCAACACACACCAGCAAGCTCTCTGTGCTAAATCTTTTCATGGTTCTTTTACTAGTGCAAGCAAAACCAGTAAATGCCATTTGAGAAGGAACATTACAGGCCCTTTCAGCAGAGTATCCCTCCTGAATTATCCACAACAAATGGCAGAGAGATGTTTCTTGTGGCACAGCTTGTGTTTTGCTCCCAGGAATGATTCAAGGCTACACTAGAGAGGAGAGTGGTGGTGGAGGGAGAGGAGCAGCAGGATAGAGGGGCTGGGCTGCTGTTTTCAGCTGTTTGGGGGCAAGGACCACAGTCCTGGGTAAAGTTCTCCCTCACAGGGATCCTGCTCTGGTCTCATGTCCTTCACTCCACCCACTGGAGAGGATCCAGCAGCTCTTTTCCTTGGGAAGCTCTGGCACGTGAGGCATTTGAGTGGGCTGCAGAGCAAGTTCAGGACTAGGACTAAGAGATTCTCCTCCCCTCTGCAAGGTACCTGCAGAGCTGAGAGAGGATTCACAGCAGCAGCAGCAGCAGCAGCAGCATGGCCAGGGCATTCTGTGGAAGAATCATTAGATCAAACCTGCTGTCAGTCAGTATTTCTCTGAGATGCTGTCAGCAAACACAACCCACCACAGCCACCCTGCTGATGCTGTTTTACACCACAGTGACACAAGACTCAGACTTCAGAAGGCTGAAAATGACTCCTTTATTTTTGGGATGTGTCTCCCTTTTATACCATTCTACACAGACCAATTGGATTGGTGACAAGAAGACAAACCTCTTCAATCACATTGGTCAGACCAGAGGGACATCAAGAAGAAGTCCCTCCTAGGGAAAGGAATGAGTAACAAAGTTACAGTTACAAAAACACTTCTCTTGTTTACAGAAAATTCCCTGGGAAAAGAATTTCAGGAAACCAAAACATCCCCGGCACGAAACCAGGGCTACACCCTGTCTTGCATCACCTGGCTGATTTGTGGCCTTTGGCACCACAGTTCCCATTTGCATCAACACAGAGAGCACCAGCAGTGCTGATAAAACTGCTCTGCATGGAAAGGAAAGGTAGGCAAAATTCCATAAACAGTTAATAAAGGCTTAAACAGAGAAGAAATAAGATGCCATGGAGAGGGGAGCGTCAAAAATCTATCCAAGGCAGGTTAGCTCTCATCAGTGGTGCTAAACGGGTATAAATGGACATGTTCAGCCAGGCAGAGACAGCACTGTGGGGAGCTCAGCCAGGGAGGAGGAGGGGGGAGCCGCTCCCCTTCCAGATGGGATAACTCAGTATCTGTTTTGTTCTCAGCCTTGAATGCCTAAATGCATCTTAAAAAAAATGTCACCACGCAGAGGCAGAGCTTGAGACAGACAGAAGGACATGATTTATCAAACACCACATCTGGGCAGTAGAGTTAGACAGAACTGACATTACTTCACAATTTGGACACTGGCCCCTGTTCTTTCTTGCACATTTTGAATCCAAACCTGTGGTTTATAAACCCAACTGCTTAGTTAGGCAAGTTTCACGTGAAGTATCTCTACTCAATTCTGGTGCAAAATTTAATAAGCCCCTTGACTCCTGATCTTTCTGTTTTAAAATTTGAGGGCACCGTTTCTGACCTGTGAATCACCAATTATCTGCCAGGCCCAGCAAAATTTAAAAAAAAAATAAATAAAAATTAAAAAAAGTCATGACAGCTGCTTGGTCTGAAGCATCCCTGGATCCCAGCTGCTGCTGCAAGGTTCAGCATTCCAGAATGGAAATGGGAGAAGCCCTGCACAGCAGAGAAGCAGCTTTGCCAGCACACACGTGAAGTTCATTTACATCTGGAATTATCCCCCAGAATCTGTCTCTGTACTCTTGCTGCATTCAAATGCACCTGCAGCAGTTACAGGCATCACACAAGACACTTGTTTGTTCAAAATTAATTCACAAAATGTTAAACAATTCCCTGTCCCTACAATACCTTACCACAAGCACAAACCCAAAATCCCAGGGCATCTCAGGAAAGCTGACTCTGAGAAACAGTGATACTGAATCAGATTAGCTAGGGGGTTCTGTTGCTCTTTGGGTGCAGCTTTCAAGGGACTTGCATTCTGCCTCTCCAAAACACACTAAACAATACAAGAAAACCGTTATTTTACTTAAATACACACCCTTAAAAACAGAACTGAAGCTCACACACCAGGACTTCACACAAATACAAGTGTTTGACACAGAAGTTATCTCAACAGGGAAAAATAAACTGGCTGGGTCAGAAGCTTAAATGAGGAACTGAAGTCTGATACTGCATGTGGGTACCTATATTGTGCTTCCTTCTTTAAATGCACATGTGTGAAAACAATCTTAGCTGATAAATAAAGTAGAAATCAATTAAGCCTTTTGACAACTAACACTGCATTACCCAACAGACAAGCCCCAAATGTTGCCCCTAATTCCTTTTAAAAAAATTATGACTGTTCAAGCAAATAAGAAAAAAGACTAAAATTATACACTTGAAACACATGAAATTATAACTCATTCTCAAAATAAATTATTCACTTGTTTAAGCCAGCACCTATTCTAATGTATTTCCTTGAGGCAAAACATCTCTTCCCCAGCACCATCAGTCTCTTTGAAAGCAACATTCATCTTATTTCCTTCTCTTGGAAAGGAGGCTTGATGGGAAGGCAGGAACAGACCTTAAGCCTTCACTTCACTCCCTGCCTCTCCCCCACTCTGCAGCCTTGTCCTACACATCCCCTTGGGGCTCAGTCCTGGGATTTAGGAGTGTTGGGCAGCTGGATGACAATCATGTGGTATTTGTGGTCACTGGTTCAGCTCTAATGGGAAGACAGTTTATGGCCAGATTTGGACTCCCTCTGACCACCCTACAGCACAGATAAGCCTCTTTTAGCTTCCCACATGAGGTATTTTAAGATTCTATGGCTTTAAACTCTTATTATCTAATCCATCTCAAGGGCCAACGTCAAACCACAAACATTACTCATCACTAGTATTGTGCTTTACCTTCTTCAAGCTGTAAAATAAAAAAAAGTTGTGGAAATGAAGCCCGTGGTGGGCACCTTGACACAAACCCCACCAAAATCATGGACTGACAAGCCAAAGTGACATCCCACATCACCTACCTCTCCCTAGGGATAACTGGGTCTTGCACCTGGAGCATCACTTCAGGGCTGACCATGCACAATAAAAGAGAAGTTTGTGACCTGGGGATCCATGAAAGCAAATTTTCCTTAACACAGACTGAAGGGAATGAAAGTTGGCATTTCATGGAAAAGATCAGCAATGCACAGCAGCCAAAACTGACCCACGAAGGAGGCAGTGCCCAAGCCCATCTCCTGGCTGCACTCTCCAGGATAAAACACAATTGTTCTCCAGCATTCCTGGAACATGATGAAAATGCTAGATAAAAAACCTGAGACATCTCACAGTAAGGCTGGAGGGGAAAATATTGGAAGATTTATACACATCTGGTGGTAAGTGGTAGAAAACAGTCTGCAGAAGGTGCAAATTTCATCTTCCCAGCTATTTATCAACTCAGAAGACACTTGCTTTGGGCAGAGAGACATATTGCAAATTTGTTACTGATTCCTCTTGGAAAACACTTCAGGGTGGTTTCATTTTCCAAAAATAAAGTTCAATAAAGGCAGTGTTATCTGCACTCAATGCAAAATACATTTTACGTGCAGAACTCGTGGCTGGCACATGTATTCCAAATGTCATAAAAATTACAGAAACGTCAAAAAAATAAAATCAAAATAACTTTTATTTTCTTCCTTGTCAGAAGCATCAGCTATTTCAATTCCTATTCATTTTCCTGTAGGATGATCAATAGTTTAGTTTACAATAATAGTTAAATTCCGAGTTCTTCAGAGAGTTTACGTGGATTAAGTTCCTACTAACTGCCATTAGTAAGAAATGCAATTAAGAGATTGCAAAACACAATGGTGAGCCGAATTAATCACTAAGATTTATCACAAGTCACAAAACCACAGAAGAAAATAAACACATTCAAAAAGGCCAGGGAAAACCCAATCCTACAGCAAACACTAGATACTCTACACATAAGGAGAGGAACAATTTGCTTTCATTAATTGGGGCTTTAACAGGTTTTTAGAACACATCACCAAGGAAAAATCTTATTGACCTCTAAATTGAGAGATTATTTGGATGGCAACCCAAATTTTTAATCCCAGGCTGTTCTGCCAAAGAATGCTCAGCCTACTTCACACCTGAATGTCTCTTCTTCACCATTCCTGATGCTCATACACAAAAAAGGCTTTTTCTCTGAAAAGTCAGAAATACTTGATAACAAACAGCTTCAGACATAAATAGTTTTCATGGACTTTTATTTATTAGTTTTCTTACATTAAACAAACTTACATTCCTACGTTAAACAAACTTCTGGGTCTTTAAGGCCTTCACATACTGACATTTTTCTCACCCTATCACAAGAATAAACACATCCTTATTTCAGGGCCTTTTAAACCCACGCCTTCACCAAAGCTCAGGGCACAACATCTGAATTAAAAGCATCAATTCATCTTACTTTAAAAAAATCTTGAAATTAAAAAAAAAAATAAATAAAAGCATAGAGAAAGCCCAGGTTTGAGGCCTCTGGAGGCCCACAATGATACTGATGCCCAGATAATGTGGTTTTCTTGATGAAGTGGTAAAAGCTGCATTAAGCACCTTCTCAGTGCCTGCAGCACTGTTGGCTTCTTTAATCCCCAAGTGCAGCTCCTCCACTCCTTCCTGCTTTCATCAGACCATCACACCTGAAGGTGCATCCTCAGCCTTTGAACCATCATCCCTCCCCACCACTGGGGCAAAATAACATGTTAGCAAGTAAAAAAAGAAGAGACTGCCTTGGATGGCAATCACAGAGCAGAGGATTATCACCTCAGGATTTAGTGCAGCTCTCCTGGCTGTAAAGTGGGCAGTGATAAATGCTGGGAGTGCTAATGGAAAGGGATTTACCCTGCACAGATGAGTGAAATTCCAATATTAAAGGCAAACCTCTGATCTGCTGCCATCCAGGTCAAGGTGATTTGCTGCTTACAAAGATGCAGGTTCAACAGGAGAACTTCTCCACTCAAAGCATTTGATAACACAAAAGTTTTGGCTTGGATCATAGAATCACAGCAAGGTCTGCGTTGGAAAGGACCTTAAAGATCATCTTGTTCCAACCCCTTGTCCTGGGCAGGGACACCTTCCACTCTCCCAGGTTGCTCCAAGCCCCATCCAACCTGGCCTTGGACACTTGGTCACCAACACAGTGACCATCACCTCACCTGCACACTCCTCATCACTTCAGAGAACTCCCAGGAACAGGGTGCTCTGTCCTGGAAGTAAGTCAGGATACAGCTGAAAATATAACCCAGAAACAGCTGAAAAATCAGCTGTGTGTTTCAGGCATTTGTTCTGACCTAATTATTTCTAAACAAGCCTAGAGGCGGTTGGGGTGTTTTCCCCCTCCCTTCTCTCCAGGTAATACTGGAAATTCTCAGCTACGTTTCTCACCCAGTGATTTCAATAATTCTTCTCAACACATTAGTAACAGGTCAGCTGAGAGATGGGATGACCAAGTGTCTGAGTATTCTCTGGCATTTTTTCAAACAGAGATTTCAAATGACAAATCACTGATCGCTGGAGACCTCTGGGGTCAGTGCACAGATGGGTCCATCTGCAAGGGGCATCCCTTGGCACAGCAAGGATTTGAAGAGATGGATACAGCCAGAACTGCCCAGTCAGGTATTTCCCAGGGGGTGGAACTCCTTACCTGACACACCAGCTCACAGAGGGATGCTAGTGAAGCCTTCTTTCATTCAGGAACAAAACTGATTCTTAATATTGAAATTAGTTTCCTTGTTCTTACTCTAGCAATAGCTCCTGTTAATGTTGAGCTTTTATCAGGAGCTGCAACACACCCTCAAGATTCTGTGTGAGGACAGCCCAGACTTGGTACCATCTCTGGATTTTTTTAATCTAGATCAAGTCTCCCACCTCATCGCAACAGTCACAGTTCAAGAAGCCACAAAACTAATCAGCTTCTGTTGTTGATTCATTTCCAGTAATTGCTTGTACAAGCACCTTGTTAACCCAGGGGCTGCTCTGGCTCAGGAGCCTGCAGGACTGGCCACGGCACAGTGACACAAAGGGAATCTCCTTCCCTCAAAAGTACCAGGGAACAAAGATTTCTTTAGAGCCATTGTAATAGGCTGTCACCTGGCCAAGTTTTACAGTTGTGTTTTATAGGGGAGGGGAAAAGATGGGAGGGAGGAGAGCAGATGGTGACTGTATCCTGACTTCAGAGAGGAAAGGGGAAAAAATCTGATTCTCCAAACCACGCTGGTTTAATGAGTGGTACAAAATATCATCCTGTTTCCACATGACTGGAAGACACTTTGCTAACTGAAGCCAAACAAGAAAATACAGAGAAAGGTGACAAAAGAGAGTTCTGGATTTATGCATACAGAAAACTGAGACTTAAATTCACCCACTGAATGGGATGAACTCTGCTGCCCCTGCAAATGGAGAGAAACAGCTCAGAAACAGAAGTTCCAAAATCTGTGGTGTGTTTGCAGAGGAAGAGAAATAAAGAAGTTATGTGATTTACTTCTAAGTACTGAGTAAAATCCAAATACTATGACTTAGCCTAAAGGAGATGTGCAGGGGAGGTTTTATTTATTTGCAGTGAAGATTTTTTATTTGTAAGTTTTAAAGGACAACTTAAATGACTTGAGCACCTACAGTTATCAGCCTGGCATCAACCCCAGGTGAAAGAATTGAATAGCTGATACAGAAATCAATTCATAAAGAATTAAAGTAATTAATCCATAAATCCACGTTGACTAAAGTAACAGCCTTTGATATAGTAATAGGATTCCTTCCATAAAAACCTCTTAAATGCCAGTAAGGGGAAGTGTTGATAAAGTTACTTCAGACTTCCACAGGACATTTCTCTTGGCACGAGGTAACACCTGCTCAGTTGACCAGCAGCAGCAGCAACAAAGGGCAGGGACCTTTCTCACATTTCCTTTTTTGGGGATGACATCCTCTCCCTCCCCAGCATTCAGCAATTTTGGCTCTCCAGTCCTCCTTTGCAATCACTAGCACCAAACATTCCCTCAGTACAGCTGACAAGGCACACACCTGAGGAGCCAGAGACAAAGATGAAGTGCAGCTCCTTAATTCCACAATTTGCTGGTGGAGATCAAGCAGCACATGAGTCATGAGAGGTCTGTTATGGAAAACGAGATTCACTTTCCTAGTAAAATTTGAAAGTTTAATAAAGGACAATATGAGACAAAGACAATAAAGCAAAGTCTTTAAGGGCAGGTGCTTGGCATTCAGCCAGGAGCACACCTACTATTTTGGAGACACCCTTTATATACCTTTTTTATTGCATCAGCCTATTGCATATTCGTAAACAATCATGCATATTTAAACTTTGCCCCAAACTAGTTTACATATTCCAAGAACTGTTCAGCATGGCTCCTCCTCGGGTCTGCCTTTTTAGAGCATGTGCATTTCTTGCCTGTGGTTTTAGTCCATTGTTATTATCACCTCCAGCTTGGGTTTTGGTCCATGATTTCTTCAGACAGTAGGTGCTGATAGTTGGTGTATCAGTAGCAGGGGTCTTCATTATATGTTCTTTGGATGTTATCCCAATGAAGCAGGCAGTTCATTTACCACAAACACAACTGTATCAGCTATTTTTACTACTATGTCTAAGTTTAGTTAATAGCAGAAATAAAAACTGTATCTTTATAGCAAAGTTACTTTAACATCATACATCTAGCACCCATTTTAATATCTGCGAAAAGCCAGTATTATAATATGTATTTATAACACTGTGGAGTGTTTAACAGACAGGGCAAAGGGATGGGGGCAGGAGATGGATGCAGGCAGAGAATGTGGGACATGAGAAAGGAAGGAGCAATAGGGAAAATCAGGAGCTGATTCTAGTGAAGAGACTGGGACAGGTAAATACTGTCAAGGAAAGGAAAAAAAAAAAACAACAAACATTTTATGTAGGAGGCACTTTGGAATAGAATTTTTTTTCCAGACATTTAATTTAACTACACAATGCTCTGGGGCACTGTAGATCCTCATTCTCACTCCACAATGCCTCCCTTCTCCAGAGATCCCAGAGGTGGAGGGTCAGGAGGCTGTGCCTGGTGCTCCACCACAGCTCAGGGCATCCCAAGGGACCTCAAAGGCTCCAGCTCCTGGAGGAGTCAAATATCAATTCTGCTCACTTCCACCTCCCTCAGCACCAGCCAACCTTGGCAACTTAATTATAAATCTTTTCTCTCACAAAGAATAGCTGATATTCCCAATCTCATCTCAAATCTGTGGTAAACTCCATGGCATCTCTTTTATTTCCAAATGAATTTGCCTTATTAAAAAGTAATGAGCTATTAATTAACTTTGCACTCATACAAAGCTGTTTAATTCTCAATCCAATTAACAGCAATCTGCTGAAGGATTCTAATGATTATTTTAAATTTGCTAAGAGAAACATCTTAGAACCTTTCATAATAAGATATTTATAGAATGGCTTGGGCTGGATCGTGCTCGCATTTTAATTCGATAACATTTTTATAATACACCAGCATCTCACTACAACATTACCTCTGACAACACATCATTCACATGCACAGGAAGGCTGAATAAAGCTGCATATTTAGAAGTTGTTCTGGAAGGATTATTTTGTTTCAGGCTTTCCCAATCCCAACACTGGCGCTCCTCAAGTAGAGTTTCTGCTCAGAGAAGTCGCCCAGGGGTTTCACACAGGTGTTTGCTGTGCAAAGACTGCAGTTACAGACTGTTCACCACCTCTGCAAAGGGTCAGGAAATCGTCCCTGTCTGCACAAAGGAGCCCAGCTCAGCAGCCCCATGTGGGGCTTGGCTTGCTCTGTTCTGTGAAGTTACACAACCATAACAACAGTACTCACATCGTGTGACCTTTGAGCCTAAACATGGACTGGTCCCACATGGCTGGACAAGAAAAGCTTGACATCCATGTGATTTCAGTATCTGAAGGGTTTCCCCTCCCAACATACAGACACCACCAACACCTGGATGGCACAAACACCTGCAGTCACACACTGCAGCATTTCTGACAGAAAATAAAGCATTTGCAAAATCTACCCTTTCAAGGACAGTTATCCCTCCACCGCTGCAGTAAAGGCATTGAACAGCTAGAAGTCGTTTTTTGAATGAAAGCTGCAGCTTTTCATTCCCATTAATATTATAAATTTTCTCTAAGGCAAGTGAGGAGCACACTCAGCTCAAGACACTGAGGAGCACTTGGGAAGATAACCCCCCACTTTCAAAAATCACAAATGAGAAAAACTTTGATATTATTAAAGACCACAACTTCACGTATGGTTCTAAATAATTAATTGCCACTGCCTACCTGAAATGAGAACTGCCAGGAAAGCTGCAATATTAAATTCTGAGCAATTCCGTGTCACACATATCTCACACACCCAATTTCAACCAGGTGTTCAGAGCAGGAAATTCATAAAGGCAGTTCTTAACTCCCCTTTGCACATACCCATAGCACACACAAACCCTGTCTAGTTTAGCTTTACACATATTCAACCCTGAAGTAATGGAATATAATCACGTTAGTACTGATATGCTCAACTATAAACACAGCAACAGGAAAAGTCAGTGGTAAAAGTATGTGTGGAAGGGGCACTGAACAAAGTGGTATAAAACACAGGGGGCTGTATTTTTTTAACAGTACAATTCCTTTAATGGTAACTTTTGTTCAATGATAACTTTTTTTCACGCAGGTGAGATGTTTCTGCAGCTCCCCTCAGGCCTGTTACGGGGACTAAATCCGTTTCTGCAACCTTGTTGGACTTCCCACTTCAGACACTTCTAATAGGGGATCCATGTGCAACATCTGTTCCTAAAAAACAGGTACCCGCTTAGGAAACTGAGACTAGGAAAGGTCACAGCCCTTCAGCCATAAACGGAAGTCAACGAACAAAAAGAAACTTAAAAATGCTGGTGCACCAATAAGTCCCGGGTAAAGTCAGCACTTCTCTTTGTACACCTACATTGGCAAGATGCAGGATTCTTCAGGAGAGAAAAACTGAATTTTCCTTGATTTCAGATGTTAAGTAATTCCCAAAACAGCTGCCTGCATTTGCAAGTGAGATATTTGGAGACATCCACAATAGGAAACGCTGATTTTTACATTGTGAGATCCTCCAGACGCTCTTAATTCACTCCTGGCATCATGCAGGACAACTGCACAATGTGGAGCAAAGACTGTTTCTCTTCCTGATTGATGAATATCCTCTGTGGGTAGTTTTCCCTTTCTCAGAGGCACTTTGTTCATTTACATGCTCCACAGCCTCCTGCTTCAGAGGGGACACACGTTCGCTGATTTACACTCTGCCTTTGATTGAGGCTGAGGGCATTGCACATTATTTTATTATCTAGTACATGTACACACAGGGTACTTTAACTGCTGCATCCATACTCTTATTTTACAAATCAATGCTGTGCCTCTCTCTGAATTAGAAGAGCTATCTGAAAGTATTGATCTGTTCATATTTCTTTTTCTATTGACCATGTCATCCACAGCCCCATCAAGTTTCCTTTGGCACAGAGTACATTCACATGGTGCAATTTTCCATGCTCAGTGCAGTGACATCTACCACTAACCTGCCCCGAAGTAAAAAAAGTGAAACTTCCTGACTGTTTCCTACATTACCCTCTGGACACACACATTCTCTCAACACACAAATCATTTTTACTGTGACATCTGCCTGTTTACACTGGGGACATCTTGTCAACTCCAGTAATTTGTCCAGTCTCACAGGATGGCCAGTGAGCTCCCTCCCAAACAGAGCAGCCCAAAGGAGGGGCTGGTTTGCAAAATTTAGGAGCCAAATGACAACACATGGAAATGATTTATGTTTTTATGAAGCACAGAGGGGGCTTTAAAAACCATTTGCACATCTTGCTTAACCTCACTTTGAAAATAACTCCTGTTGAACTCCTGAACTACTTTCAGCGAGTTAAAGAACAAAATCACAAATCTAGCTCCCCTGCTAGCTTCTTCCAATAAAAGAAAGTTACTTTGTTTTTTTATTATTATTTATAAATTATTATTTACAAATTTTTTTTTCTGATATGTGGAAGGTTTTCACTGCAGAAACAACACAGCAGTAACTAAGAAGGTTTTGGGTGTATTAAAGAATCAACACTTGTCACCTGACATTTGTGCCCTTACACATCCCTTGTACCAGAGGGGAAACAACTGTATCCTGTGATGAAGTCTGACTTGAACAGCAGTTCTCAGACTCCAGGCATCAAAAATTAATAGTTTTTTACAAGAAAATACAGTTTGAATGCAAGAAAATATAGTTTAAATGCATTCTTTCTGCTAGAGTGGAATTGAGCTGTGCCTTGAGTGCACAGAGGTGCTGGCAGGAGGGTTCCTTCACAGGGATCCAGCCCTTCCACAGCTCTGGCAGCACAGCAGGGCAAGGTTAAATTGATGTTTTGCAGCTTCACAGAGTGAACAAGTGTGTCCTAGACCGGGTTGTGCCATACAGATCAAAATGTCCTGCAGCTCAGAGAGCATCTGCAAACAGCCAGGTTGTTCCTAAATAACATCAATTCCACCACAGGCAGGAGCTCCAGACAAATTGAAAAAGGGAGAAAGAGGGAGGCCCCCACGAGAGAGAGTCAGGGAAAGCACCATACATAGAGAAAAATGAGCTTTGAATAACCCATTTGATAAATATTACTCACTTCGCATTGAATTTACATATTCAAGCTCACTCCTACTGAAGTCAAGTAGGCTGATCTTAAGAGCTGAACCTCCTTAACACTGAGATCAGGGTCTAAACACAGCTATAAATTGTACGAAATGATCTCTGAGCAGCAGCACAATGTAGATCCAAGGGGTTTAGGCCAGAAGGTCTGTCATAGGAGCCTCACTCACCCTTCCCGTTTTTAAACCACAGAAATTTCTACATTACACAATCTCAAATGATTGCTTTATATGAACTTATCTCAATTATATAAACACTAGAAAAGGCAGTAAAATAAATATCAACAGCTAACTTGTGCAGCAGGGAAGAGAATTTCACTAAATTCCAGACACCATCAAATTAGGCTATCATAACTTTCATATTTAACACTTTTATTCATCCCAGTAAAAGGTTTACTAATTGATGGTGTCATACTGTGGCAAACAGCATATGCCAGGAGGAACAGCTGCTAATGCTGCCCAGCAACAATTTGGAGCAAGGACTAAAAGGAAACAATACATCCAAAAAAAAAGAATTAAATGCAAATACGTAGAATACTACGTTTTATATCCCCATTTTTTTTTCCCCTGAGAGAATCAATAGAAAGCAGAACTTTCTTTTTGAAAGGAGACAATTTTTGCTTGGTTGAGCACAGAAAGTTCATGGAAGTGCAGGATCATTACCAATTAAACAATTACTGATGCACGAAATACAACATGGTTGCAATCAGGTAAACAAAGCAGTAAGACAGGAAAAATCTGTCACAGCCCAGGCACTCTGCACCTGGAACTTTGTGAGAACTTGGGGATTTTTCAGCGCAAAACGCCGTCAGTCATAAAATGAGCAATCTGTTCTCCTCCGAACAAAGACAAACCCAAGGTCCAATTCGTGCAGCTTCAGCTTTTCCACGGTGGAAGATAATTCAAACCAGCTCAGCAGCAGCTTCAATTCATATGCCTGAAACCCGAGGATGCCATCTGCAGCCCTGCATTTACATTTAACATTAAATTGTGCTCCTGGCAAACTCCAGGCTCAGCCTACGGAGCCTCAGCCTCGTACTCCAGCAGCTCTCCCAACATCCACATGTTCACTCCCAAACTGAAGGGACATCTGCTCTTCCACACTCAAAGGAAAACCTGTCACGGACATTGAAGCTGTGTGGCACAGTGTTTGATAGCACAGTGTTTGATGTCCTCACATGTGCAGCAGGAGTGAACAAGGACAAGGGCTCTGTACAAACACCCACACTGTTGTCACCACAGCTTTCCCTGTATTTTCCTGCAGTACAGGGCATGCACATGGGAAAATAGAAATACCACTGCTGTTTGAAGTCATGCAGCCACAGAGTTTCTCTCTCTTCCAGAGCCTTGGATGTTGCCTGCATTGCAGGCTGGGGAATGCACAGGCAACACCGGGAACATGATGTCCACATGACTAAAACCACTCCAGCCTCAAAAATCATCTCTATCAACATCCATTACTGTATCTGTTGACTGTTTATAAAATAATTCTTTTAATCTTGGATTTATATGAAAGTCTCACGCCTGCATAATTGGCATGCAGAACAGCTTATTATAAATCTTGCAAACAAAGACAACTGCAAAGTCACTTTGTACAACTTTCAAAGCTGAGCAGCTCTAAAATGGACAGAAACACCATTATTGCAGCACAGCATCCCATTATTCAGCACTGAGACACGTTCCCAGTGCTATTACACAGCTCATACAGTGCATGAGAATTTCTGTGTCAATATGGATCAGCCCATGCAATGTGCAACTGATTTTCCATAGTCAACTTTAAGTGTAATCAAACCATTTAAGGCCTCAATGGGTATTTTAACAGATGGAAAGAAATCCAAATGAGTAAAGGCATTTTGCTATTTGCTACCACTTAAGAGTTTTGAAGCTTTCAGCACACATATGTTTAATCAGAGAGAGTTGATTGGGATCACGGGTGAGTGATTATTTATTGACATGTGCACAGAGGGATGGAAACAGAACGGGATAATTGGTTCCTTGCCAGAGTAACTGGCAATCGTTATTGACCATTTTTTTATTTTTGGACATCAGCCCAAATATCATACTGCATGTGCCAGAGAAGCTTCACATTTGGCAAAAGTGAAACTACAGGAATAACTTCCTACATGTGATTAATCCTCCTAATTCAGGGCCAAGATACTCCCCAAACCTCACAGTTAGTCAGGGCCTCCATCTGTACATGTTACAGAACAGCTACACATACACACACTTCATTTTCAGCAATCCAAGGAGAAAAACAAGTTGGCATTTAAGAAAAACAGACCAGCAGCACTCAGATGCTTTTAGACCCCTGGTATGAAGCAGTAATCAGCACCTTTCTCTCCCAGCCCAATACTGAAAGGAGGGAAGAGCAAATGTTTGCTTTCCTGAGAAGGGCAATATTCCAACAGACGAGAAGCAGAACCAGCAAATATTGACAGAGCACGAGGATCTGCAATCACAGCAGGGCAAGGTCCCTGTCCCTGCTGGGACTTGAGCTGAGCCCCTGCCCCTCCTCCAGGGGAACCCTCTGCCAGCTGAAATGTGGGTAATAATCCTGTCAGAGGTCTGCAAACAGAGATGCCACACTCACAGGAAGAAAGCTCACTTTAAAACCCTCAGACATATCCGGTCCAACAAAGCTGCAAGGAGGAGATGGCCGTGGGTCAGCTCCAAGGAGTGACCAGGAACTTTCCCACACATGGGCTTTGAGGAAGATCCTTGAGCACAGCTGCTCAGTGGTTAATGCACAAACCTTCACATAAACTCAAAGAATGCTTCAATGTCTCCTCTATACAGCTGCAGTCACAGGCAAAATTCTGCTGCTTGTATTTTATCTGTGAGAGCAGCATCAGTGAAAGTCCAATACATCAGAAAGTCAGATTTTTTCATTTCAAATCTGAAAATTCATCTCCTCCCCAAGCCTTTTCTTAAGCATCCTTCTTACTACACCGGAAATTACCATACCTGAAAAGAGTTTGGCCCATATATGCAAATGACAATCTTTCCACAAACTTTTTTTTTTTTTAAAACACGGTAATTTACCTTTAATTATTAATAGCAGAGAAATTCAAACAAAATCACAACATTTACTTATGGGATTGCTAATCAATTTTTCAGCTTTGTTAGAATTAATAGAACTGTCTTCAAGACCTCCCCCGAAGCCTCTGTCCCCCTCTTCTGCATAAGTCTATGTGCACGAGTGGATATAAACACATACTCTTGAACCTTTAGGGTTGCAAAACAAAGACATAAAAATCTTCAACATTCAGAGCAACATACAAAAGTGCAGAGCAGACTGTTTGAATTATAGGCAGATGCATTATTTTGAGTTTTAAACCCTAAAAAAATGATGGAGGAGGAGGATAAAATCAATCGTAGGATCCCAATTTTTTTCATACAGTTTCTTTTCTGATGTAAAATGTTTGGCACATGGCTTTGTGGGAACAAGGGGGTTATTCTCAGCTTTGCTAAGAATCACCAGCTTGTGTGGAGAGATTTTCTGCAGATTGGTATCATTTAACTCACAGAAAAACCCCAAGAGAATCATTTGACTCAACATCTGATTTGGTAGAAAATTCACACCTTAGCATTTTTCCCCCAGTACAAAATACACAGGGCAGGGATGGGATGCACGTGGAGCAGTGAAACCTGACAAGACCTCCTGCCAAAATTCACCTGGTTCCCAAAGGCAGCAGAGGTTTCACAAAAGCACTTCTTTTACAACACAATTCAGAAATATTTCTACACCCATTGGTAATTCTGACAATTTTCAGCCTGTGCTTATCCACAGCTCAGCACAGATGTGGAAAGAGATTTGGAGGAAGGTGCCAGGGGGAAAGGAAAAAAAGCAGTCAGCTCCATGTGAGAGGCTTTATCTGTATGAGAAGACAGTGCTAAAAGAAAGCAATTTAGCAGCTGACACTAAACTTCCTTACTTTAATACCTCCAAGTTAAAAATCAATAGGTTTTAATTGTTCATTCCAAAGTAATGTTTTGTTCTGAACTGAAGCAGAGTTTCCATGCTTTCTGCTAAAGATTGCTCCTCAACAAGTGCTGGAGTACCGATTCCGATTTCACTCATCAGTAAAATACTCCATTTCAATTCCTACATCATGTAATATAAACTTGAAAGTTTCCCCCAAAAAAGTAAGTAATGCTGCAAGAATACAGTGAAAACTGACACATTTTATTCCTGTCTTGCTAATGCTGCTAAGAAAGAGGTAAATGAGCTATTTTTACCCCCACTTGCACAGCTACAGACACCAGAGGCTCACCTTGTTTCCTTGGGAGCCCTCCAACATGAACCAAAGGCCACAGGAGCCTGCACAGCCTCAGCAATCAGCTCAGACAGGAAAGTCTCACCCTAAACCATCCTTTCTATCTCTTAAAAATAATTTAGGAGTTCCTTCAGACTCAGGCAGGATGAGAACTACACCAACCATGCTGCTGAGCTCGTGGACATGTACAAGTCCAGATAAATGCCCACGCCTTTCCTCACCAAAGCAGGGGGAGTTGAGAGCACAGGAGCCCTCTCTTACCCTGTTTAATGCACACATTTAAAATACACTTCAACCTGCTTCCAGGGATACTTGCAGCGCTTGCAGTTCACACACTACTGCAGGAAGGGGAATATTTCAAAAATTATTAAATTTAACAGGACTGCTCCAAGCAGACAGACAGCAGCACTGTCAAAGCTGTAATGCGACCCAGAGGTGCCAGTGGAGCCACACACGAAGCCAGAGGAGCAAACCCAGACTACCCAGCATGGTTTGGGCACATAGCCCTCACCCACAACACAGCAGGAGTCTGCCTCCACTGAGAGCTCTCACTGCTTCAGCTCCATCAATGAATAAAACACTCCCTCTTTCTCCCACAAAGACTACTCTGCTATATTAAGATGTGATCGAATGCAAAAATAAGTTTCAAAGAGAGTGCTGGCAGAAAAGGGATTTTGGAGGTGTCAAATATGCAGCACTACACTTGGTAGCACCACTCCCGATCAATGTGTTTAGTGAGTTAAACCACAAACAGCCCCAACCCACCCAACATACCACAGCAGACAAAACTGACTTGGTTTTTTTTATAATTTACAAAATGAAACCACACTTTAAGCTTGCTTCTAAGCTAGGTTTAGTCCTAGTGGCCAAGCCACAAGGACAGCAAGGATACATCCACATTTTAATGAGGCCAAGCACTAGAAGCATTTTTAGCTCTCCAAAAGAACCAAATAAATTGTTCAAGAAGCCTTTAAAAAAAAAAAAAACCAAAAAAAAAAAACCCTTAGCTTCTACCAAAAAAAAGTTCTAGATAAGTCAGCGTCCCACAAAAAAATAAATCCTCTAGTATATCGTCTCAAAAAAGAATTAGTATGTCTTCCCTTAAATGAAAATATAACAACTACTGACAGTCTGATTATTAACTTTCGGTACTGAGTGGACAGCATTGAGACAGTAAATCAGGATGAACATAATACACCAATTTATTCAGCAAAGACAAATATTTGAGGAAGCACACACTGAAATTTAATCAAGCAAGGATCACCTGGGAAATCCTGCCCTGTGCATCAGCCACCTCCGAATAAATCCTAAAATATACGTATGTGTAAAATACACCCAGAGAAAAATATGGCAGTACAAACAGGTTTTGTATTGGGATTGATCTGTGCAGAGAGGACTAGAACAGACACACAGACACAAGTATGATGTGACAGACATGGATGTCCTGGTGCAAATCCAGCAAAAGGCAACAACAGTGAGGGGATTGGAGCACTTGACCCACAAGAAGACCTGGGAAAGCTCAGCTTCAGGAAGCTTCATGTGGATTATCCACATCCAGAGGAAGGAATAAAGGAGATAACTACCCAGAGAAGCTGTGGCCGCCCCTGGATCCCTGGAAGTGTCCTAGGCCAAGTTGGACAGGTCTTGGAGCCACCTGGGATAGTGGAAGGTGCCCCTGCCCATGGCTGGGGGGGAACAAGGGCTTTAAGGTCCCTTCCAACCCAAATCGTTCTGTGATTCTATGATCTCTTCCCCCAAGAAAGAACTGGCACCACTCAGCATTCATGAGGTTTTTGGAAGGTGAACAAGTAGCTGCAGCGATTTTATTGAACAGAGGTTCACGGATGACAGCCAAGATCTGAACAAACCTTCTTAAGAAGTTACTATTTGATACTACTGAGAAATGGGAGCCAGCCTGAAAACACACAACTCCATGTCACCTTCCATCAGGAAATCTTCAAACAGGTCACCAACCCACCAGTTTTCGTTAAGCACCTTCAAACTCCCGAGAGATAGAAAAGAAACAAGGATGCTCCTTACAATAGACTTAAGTAAGACATGGAAAAAATTCACTTGCTCGAGGTTATCAAACAAGATGGGGACAGAGTTTGGAACAGGGAACCTGAGCCTTCAAATCCCTGATGTAAGCACAGTGCCAAAGGTCCACCTGCCCCTTGAGTGAACATCCCACAATGCAGGAATTCCTGGGGGTAAGAAGAGTGCTGTGAAGGGAGCACACCTCTCACAAACCACATGATTTCAGTGCAACAGTCACTGGGCTGCTGTGTCCCCAAGGAAAGCTAAAGTTAGCTAAAAAAGGCAAAAATTCATTCTCACCTGTGAGATTACCAAATACAAGCGTGTTGAGTCAGAGTACTTTGATTTTCCTGGTAAACCAGGAGCAAACAGAGAGCTGCAATCTCCTTAAGTCTGAAAGAATTAATTAACAGTGAAGTATCATAAGGGGCTGGGGGAGGCGAACCTTGATTCATGTTCATCTTTAAATATATTTTCTTTAAATCACTTCCTTGTGCAATTACTCATATATTACAGATAATGTTCTTGTACTCGATTTGCCTTGCTGTAAAACAGCAACATAAACATTTTCCTCCTCCCTAATATCTTTGGAATCAAAGTTATCATCTGATGAGAGGTATCCAGGGGAACAGTATTCAATATAACAAATAATTTTTCATTGGTATTTACTTCCTCTTTAAAATATTAAAGGGCAGGGAAGGGATTAGAAAGAGCCAAGGTCAATTCATACATAAATATTTAGCTTGGAGATGCAACTCCTGCTTCCATTACTTTGTACTATTTTATTACTGTGTCCTAAGGATATACACTGCCAGTAAACTGCTGTTTAAGTTTCCAGGCTTTTATTTTGTACTGAGTTCCCACAGAAGAAAAATTCCAAGTTCCATCTATTTCTGAACAATTAACTAATTTCCCATTCTGACAAACAGGCTAGGAAGTGGCAGCCCTGTCTTCCTGCATGAATCAGATGCTAGAAGAATCTCTCTCCACAACAAAGAGAAAATTGCAAATTTGCAAAATGCAAACTTCTTAATCCCACCATGCCTCTCCCAAATTTTTGTGACTTGTCACAAGTGTCTTGCACAACACTGAATCACGGAATTGTTTAGGCTGGAAAATACCTCTGAAATCATTGAGTCAGACTGCTAACCCAGCACTGACCAAGCCACTTCTAAACCATGCCCTCAAGTGCCACATCCACACACCGTTTCATTTCCCCCATGGATGGTGACTCCACCACTGCCCTGGGCAGCTGTGCCAGTGCTTGACACCCCTTTCTATCGTTACAATTCAGGGTGGCTCATGTAACGACATGTAGAACTCCAGTTTCTTCAGAGGGCTTATAGCAAAGTTTATTGAAAGACAGATTCTTTTTATACCGTGTTTGGGTACAATGAATAGGATTGGTCCTTTAGGGCATCACCTTTTTGTAAACATCTCTACCAGCAAACAAGTTGGGAAAACACCAGGGTCAGGAGGACAGTATCTACAAGATTGTTTTGGGTTCCTCCTTATGATTTCCCAGGCCAGACTGAGAGAGTTCTGTCCTTGGCTTTCCCACAGACTTCAAGGCACTGCCTGGAGCCTAAGAATCCGTGTTCAGACCGCTGTCAGTTCCCACACCTTTCCATGAAGAAATATTCCCTGATATCCAATCTAAACCTCTCCTGGCCCAGCCTGAGGCCATTTCCCCTTGTCCTTTCCTTGTTCCCTGGGAGCAGAGCCCGACCCCCCCGGCTGTCCCCTTCTGTCAGGGAGTTGTGCAGAGCCACAAGGTCCCCCCTGAGCCTCCTTTTCTCCAGGCTGAGCCCCTTTCCCAGCTCCCTCAGGAATTCCACAACCCCTTTCCCAGCTCTCTCAGGAATTCTCCAGCCCCTCCCGCAGCTCTGTTCCCTGCTCTGGACACTCCAGTCCCTCAAGGTCTGTGCCATGAGGCCCCAGACCTGCCCCCAGGAGTCGAGGTGGGGTCTCAGCAGGGCCCTGCACAATCACTGCCCTACTCCTGCTGGATTTCTCAGATATTTCAGGATCCTTGGTGTGCATTCTGAGCAGATCTCTCCAGCAGGCAGCAGCCCCTAGCAGGCCCGAGGTGAAGCACTTGTGGCTGGGTGGGATGAGCCCAAGGAGGAGAAAAGCAAAGCCCAGATACCCTTCAGCACCCCTTCTTGCACCAACAGCTTGGCATGAAGCACCACTTTCCTGTCTTCCCTCCAACAAACGTGTGAAAGCCAAACACAACACCAAAGACTGAGAAAAATCGGCTAAAACATTTTTAACCACTGATACTTTTTTACCTTTTTACTTCTCTTAACGGAGTTGTCTCAGTGGTAAATCTAGATATTTCCTAAATAACTCCAGTCACTCTGGCAGGCTCAGAACAGAAATTGATCTGCAGATTTGGGCACATACCATGAGCACACAAACACCTGCTGCTGTGCACTGTAAATTCCTGCAACATCATTTAACATGGGTGGGCATTGCAGGAACACAGCAGGAATGAACAGCCACTAAATGCCTTGCAAAAGGAGAGAGCAGAGTAAGGAAAATGGATTGGAAGCCTAGGGGCACAAAGAAAAAGGAAAGTTTTGAAAAAACTCATTATAATTTGTTCTCTTTAACTCTACAGTAATATCAATGCTGAGAAAAATAGCAAAAAAATAGGACTGAAGCTAATTTTCAGGAGACATGAATTCCCTCAAGTTGACTGATAAATAACAGTGTTTTCTCTCCTCCTTTTTTTTTTTCTTTAATGGAATTCAAATTATTCAATTTAATTGCAACAGCACTGGTTTTCCCACCCAGCTTTCTACTACTCCCGTCAAGGCAAGCAAAGCACAGGGTGACCTTAATTGTGTACATGATGCTGATTTTGATTCAAACAAGAAGTACAAGTGCGCCACATAGCAAATATAAATATAAATTTAAACAAAACAATAAAGGCTCTAATCCCAATTCACTGCAGTCCAACTGCCTCTCTGCAAGTCTAAACCACAAAAAAATTCCTGGCAGCCCCTCAGGATCACCTCACAGAGGAGCTGCCTGCACAGCTCTATGGACACGTACTGCCAATAAAATACAAGTGAGGTTTCCAGACTCCTATTTTGTCCTGAATTCTCATAAAAAAAAATTTCAAGTGCCATCTAGTTCTGAACAATTAACTAAGTCACCATCCTGACACAGACAGAGCCTGAGAAGTGACAGCTTTGCCTTCCTGCACGAATTAGGTGCCAGTGGAATCTAAATCTATGACAGCAGAAAGCAAATCTATTAATTCCAACACACTTCCCTTAAATTTTCACGGCTTGTCATGAGCTTTCACAACATAGAACCCTACAATTGTTTAGACTGGAAAAGCACTTCACTCTGCCCACATCCCCAAACTTCTGTTCATATCCCTCCTTTATCAGTTCTGGGGTGATATAAAAGAAGACAAGGATGTTGCAGAGTTACAGACAGAGCAGCAAATTCCCTCCTGTACATTCATGCAGCCAAAAAGGGAAGCCCACAAATTCCTGAACTCAGGTGATGGGCTCCCCTGCCACAAAGGGACACTAAGAAAAGAGTAATATTAACATCAATAAATAATCAAGATTTCTCAAGGGTATTAGTTGCACTAGTAGAAGGTCATCCACAAAAGCCTGTGCCAATCCTCTTGCAGGTCTGACTGAAAAAAAATCACCTGACCACACACGTCTGCCATGGGACCTTTAGTTGTTTATGCAAAAGATGGATGGCCCTGACTGGAGGGGCAGCTACTCAATATTTTGTTTTATTCTTACTGTTAGCTCCGTGGGCCCATGCATTATTTACTGCACACTATGCAAACTGAGCTCCACAGAGAGAATTATTAATTTCCTCTCAGGTTTCGCCACAGCTATAGAATTTCTGGCCCTTCACCAGCATTCAGACACACTCACCACCCCACACCAGAGCTCTGTGTTCAACCCTGTTCTTTTAGGCACTCAAAGGTTGAGGATTAACCCATGTTAACATCATGCTCCCCATTTGCAGCTCAGGGATTTTCAGGGTTCTCTGCACGAACCCATGACACAGCAAACACAGCAGCACAGACTGCAGGTGTGATGTGACACCCAAAGCCCTTTCTGGGGCCTCACCTCAGCCCCCCCAGGGTAAGAGCCTGTTATAAATACATATGATTGGCTTTTTGCAAATATTAAAATGAATAGTGTATGTGTTATGTTAGAAAGTTAAGCTGTAATAATAGAGTAGGCTTTTTTAAATAGTGTGATAAATATTTTTTAGGCTATAGGATGATATTAAAATAGAAACTATATGATGTAAGATTCTTTCTAGTAACATGTGAACCAGCTCAAGAAATGGGGAAGACAACTAAGAAATTCCTCACATCCTACATGAATAGAGATAACAGCAAGAACACCAAGAACTCCAAAAGGAAGAATTTATTGCCCCCATTATCAAAGAATTTGCAGCTTCATAGAGCGTAGAGCCACGCAAAATTCATGTGCAAGAAAGAATGGTGGGGGAGAAAAGTTGCAATTAAGCAGAAACACCTGAAGTCAAAAAGAATGTTTAAATCACGTATGAAATTTATGAATATGCAATAACCTATAGTATTTAAAGGAAAGATCTTCTGTTAGCAGGCTGTGCCTTGGGTGGAAACGTCAGGCACCCAGACATCTGTAATTTTGCTTTCTTATGTCTCTTATTTTCTTATTTTTATTATTATTAAACTTCTAAAATGGTAACAAAAAGTGAACCGTGTTTTCCCCAGAGCCGATGCTCCTCTGCCACAGCTCTCCAACGACCCACCCACGAGCACTCAGGAATTCTGACACAGAAATAAGGCATCACATGCTCAACACTCCTCCTCTCTCTGGCTGGTACATTATGTGCTTCTTTAGCACCCACAAATCATATATTGCACTTCTAATTGGCTTTTGTTGTATTGTTTGGGCTGGTTTTCTGTTTGCTTGGGGGTTTTGGCTGAGATTTTTTTGTTTGTTTGTTTGTGGTGTGCTCTGTTGGTTGGGTTTTTTTAATCCCACACTCACTATTTGCCCCCGGATTAGATAAAGTCTAAATGCAGATTTGGGGGTGAGGGGGATTTGGAGGGGCACATGATACAATCTTGCCTTCACCATGACACTGTTGACATTTAACAGATAATCAGATTAATTTAAAAACAGCAGAGAAGCATTAGTATGTGTTATCACTTATGCTAAATACAGCATCATCACTTTTTTTTTCTCACTATACCTCCTCTTCTTTTCCCTCTTCAACAGCATAATAATAAAGTCAGAAATTTAGAGGGAAAAAGCCTGCAGTGGATCGTTCAATTTTTTTGTCCTGAGTAAATTAAAGTGACTCAGACAACAGCGTTTCCACCATTTCCTCTGGGACACAATTCCACAGCCTCATGGATCTGCAGTAAGATTTTCGTAATGTCCAAAGTAATTCTTTCCTTGTTTTTTATCTCGTTCTGTTCCTTTCACTGTACATTAAATATTTCTCCCTTATTTCCCTTCCTTCCCTCTGAGATACTCTCCCCTTCACAGCTCCATTCTCAGTTAGAGAGCTAGAAATTAAATGGATTTAGATACTGTAAATCTTGGTTCAAAAGAGGAGAAATTGCTGTCACTTGTGTGCACTCTCAATATGTTAATTTGTCACTCCTGGAAATAAGAGGATGTTCAGGAGGAATATTCCAGGCAGAAAAAACATCCTGACATATACTTTTTAAAATACAAACACAGCAGGTGGGATATTCTGCCCTCAGTGCACTTGCTCTTCAAACCCACGTTCAGTTGGATGCAAATATGCCATCAATTGTCAGTCAGTCCTCTCAACAATCTCAGCATTAATCACCCCCAGATTTCTCTCCTCCACTCAAAAATCACTTTGTATACACCTTCACTCTGGAGTTACGCTGCAATACTACTCAGGATTTCTGCCTGAGAGTCTCAACTCCAACTTTTTTTTTTTTAAGAACTGAAAATGTGAAAGTTTACCATCACTAAGCAAAAAACCTATAAAGGAACAACTTCTAAATTTTCTCAGCTTTAACTGAAATTGCATCTGAAGTTTGAATGAGTGATCCTGCTACGCCCCGCCCCCCACCCCCCACACGAGGAAGAACTCTGTGAATAATCCAAACACTCTCCTGTATTTTCTCCAGTGATTCTAGCATGAATTACACTTGGCAATCAGGATGATACAAGTTTGGCGTTTATGTATTGATAATGCTGTTGTTGTTTCGTATTTTTAATACCTGCAAGTCACCCGAAGTCAGTGACCACTGGGAATTACACTAAAGGACACAAGGAAATTTAATATTTCTTTCACTGAAACGTTCATTTACTGATCATTCTGTTAGCAGTAGCAGCTCATCAGCATGGAAGAAAAACCTCTTAAAAAATCCAAACAAACAGAAAAAAAAAAAAGAAGCAAAAAAAACCCCACACCAAAAAATCACACCAAAACCCAGGAAGGATTCAATACAGCCAAGTGACCTTCAGAAATCAAGTAACATCCTAAAACATTCCCTCCCAGCCATTATCAGAAATATCTTTGCATTATTACTAGAAAATCAAAGTGCAAGGGTAAAGCAGATGTCCAGTGCAGCTGTACTCTGTCTGCTATTTTTTTTACAATAAATATGCACAGAAATATTAATAAACGCATTATAGAACATAGAAATCTTTGGCACATGGAAAAGCTTTATTATAAAAGATGCAAAGTTGAGTGTTTACTTTAAAAGGGCTATTTTTGCTTGGTAAGTTCATTTAAGGACAATTAATTATACTTTCTTATTTTTGCAGGCTCTGGCCTTGGCAGTCTCCAGGGTTATCCCTGTGCCAACAGAGACACTGTGTTTATTTCCAAGCTTTCCACTTCTCTGATCATTCCTACCACGTGCTGATAGCTGTTAGTACATACAGCATCTCCCATGTTTTAATCANTTCTGTTCCTTTCACTGTACATTAAATATTTCTCCCTTATTTCCCTTCCTTCCCTCTGAGATACTCTCCCCTTCACAGCTCCATTCTCAGTTAGAGAGCTAGAAATTAAATGGATTTAGATACTGTAAATCTTGGTTCAAAAGAGGAGAAATTGCTGTCACTTGTGTGCACTCTCAATATGTTAATTTGTCACTCCTGGAAATAAGAGGATGTTCAGGAGGAATATTCCAGGCAGAAAAAACATCCTGACATATACTTTTTAAAATACAAACACAGCAGGTGGGATATTCTGCCCTCAGTGCACTTGCTCTTCAAACCCACGTTCAGTTGGATGCAAATATGCCATCAATTGTCAGTCAGTCCTCTCAACAATCTCAGCATTAATCACCCCCAGATTTCTCTCCTCCACTCAAAAATCACTTTGTATACACCTTCACTCTGGAGTTACGCTGCAATACTACTCAGGATTTCTGCCTGAGAGTCTCAACTCCAACTTTTTTTTTTTTAAGAACTGAAAATGTGAAAGTTTACCATCACTAAGCAAAAAACCTATAAAGGAACAACTTCTAAATTTTCTCAGCTTTAACTGAAATTGCATCTGAAGTTTGAATGAGTGATCCTGCTACGCCCCGCCCCCCACCCCCCACACGAGGAAGAACTCTGTGAATAATCCAAACACTCTCCTGTATTTTCTCCAGTGATTCTAGCATGAATTACACTTGGCAATCAGGATGATACAAGTTTGGCGTTTATGTATTGATAATGCTGTTGTTGTTTCGTATTTTTAATACCTGCAAGTCACCCGAAGTCAGTGACCACTGGGAATTACACTAAAGGACACAAGGAAATTTAATATGTCTTTCACTGAAACGTTCATTTACTGATCATTCTGTTAGCAGTAGCAGCTCATCAGCATGGAAGAAAAACCTCTTAAAAAATCCAAACAAACAGAAAAAAAAAAAGAAGCAAAAGAAAACCCACACCAAAAAATCACACCAAAACCCAGGAAGGATTCAATACAGCCAAGTGACCTTCAGAAATCAAGTAACATCCTAAAACATTACCTCCCAGCCATTATCAGAAATATCTTTGCATTATTACTAGAAAATCAAAGTGCAAGGGTAAAGCAGATGTC
The DNA here is from genome assembly GCA_013399915.1 of Illadopsis cleaveri. Lineage (NCBI taxonomy): Eukaryota > Metazoa > Chordata > Aves > Passeriformes > Timaliidae > Illadopsis > Illadopsis cleaveri. The sequence continues at coordinate 46,422 of VXBB01007634.1, read as the reverse complement.
CAGTGCAGCTGTACTCTGTCTGCTATTTTTTTTACAATAAATATGCACAGAAATATTAATAAACGCATTATAGAACATAGAAATCTTTGGCACATGGAAAAGCTTTATTATAAAAGATGCAAAGTTGAGTGTTTACTTTAAAAGGGCTATTTTTGCTTGGTAAGTTCATTTAAGGACAATTAATTATACTTTCTTATTTTTGCAGGCTCTGGCCTTGGCAGTCTCCAGGGTTATCCCTGTGCCAACAGAGACACTGTGTTTATTTCCAAGCTTTCCACTTCTCTGATCATTCCTACCACGTGCTGATAGCTGTTAGTACATACAGCATCTCCCATGTTTTAATCATAAAAATATTTACTGTTTGCGTAGGAAACCCTATCACCAACAAAAAATTTATTCAGGAAGCTGGGGAAATGTTTCGACCAACATTTGCAGAGCAAAAATCCCTTTTAAAATGAGATTTTTATTTTTTTTTTAAACCTATTATTTTTCACTAGATCACATGGATTTATTTGCCCTGATTCACCCTGGAATGTTTGAACCTCAAGAACTGCGGGGAACTGCCTGGTTTAGAGCAGCTCTTTTTCAACAAAATGATTACGCAGATCTTATTTGGGGGAAACTTCGAGTGGGTCTAGATTTAATTTATACAAATGAATAAATTCCCACTTCCCAAAATGAAATAGTGGGTGCAGTGCAGCAAGCCTGGCAAGTACCAACTGCACGTGTTTGTGCACAGGAGTGCCATGAAATCAGAGGGATGCTGGCAGCCACCCAGCCCTGGCTCTCTTCACCTGCCTTGCCAGGCAGAGGCCCCAGGGCACTTTCCAGAGAGGGGATGGATGAGTCAGTGCTGGCACAGCAGCCACACCACAGGGAGCTGCGAGTCACCTGGGAAAAACCAGGTTCACTGTCCTGGTAAAATGTAAGAAGTTTAATAAAAAGATAATAGGAGACAGAAATAAAGCAAAGGGTTAAACAGACAGGTGCTTGGCATTCAGCCAAGAGCACACCTATCATCTTGGTGAAATTCCTTAAATACTTCTTCTACTACATCAGCTTGATGCATATTAATAAACCATTATGCATATTCATATTTTTCCACAAATTAGTTCACATATTCTAGGAACTGTTTAGCATGGCCCCTCCTTGGGTCCACCTTTTAGAGCTTGCGTGTTTCTTGGCTGTGGTTTTAATTCAACTTCATCATCATCTCCAGTTTGGGCCTTGGTCCATACTCTCCACAGACAGTGAGGGTTGATAGTTGGCATGTCAGCAGCAGGGTCCTTTATATGTTCACTGGATGCTATCCCAACCAAGCAGACAGTTCAAGCATCTTAGCTATCACCCCCATGCCTAATTTTGCTAATAGCAGAAATAAAAACTATATCCATACAGCAAAGCTATTTGAACATTATACATATAGCATTTATCTTAATACCTGTGAAAAGCCAACAGTATAATATGTATTTATAACAAACTCATCTGGAAATCAAATCCATCAGGTGACTGTGCCCTATGCAGCCAGACCCAACAATGCAACACAAAATATCTGTCCCAACAGTGAAAGGCTCAAAACCAGCTTTTAAAAGGCAAGGAGCAAAGATGAGTGACTGGTTTTAGGTGGGTGATGGCTCCTGGATGTTTAATTAGGGTTGGCTGCTGCACAGATTGAGGCACATCTGGGCTGCCTGGCACAGGCTCTGACCCAGGCCCAGTGATGCACTGAGGTACCCAGAATATCCTAACCAGCCACTCTGATGTGGGCAGCAGTGTAAATATAACAGGCTTTTCCTTTCACATGCTTATTCCTTTCCATTACTGAAATAAACAGTGTGCAACTGTCGTGTGAACACATGAACAGAGCTATGAAATACCAGCTGAGCTGGAGGAATAACAGGGAGAACTGCTGCTGGCGTGGTTAAGGCTCTTAAAATATTAGCAACTGGCAAATACAACAGAAAAATATACACTTTTCTAAGCAAACTTAGAATGGGTTGCTGGTAAATTCAAAATATTCATATCAGTTTCATTTGTGAAGGGAGATGCACAATCACTGTGAAATTAAAGACAAGAACTAGGTGCTGTATCCCACGTTTCAGCCTAAGGAGCAAAATTTGCAGCCATGAGCTATCTCACAATGACTCTGGTGGACATTTAGCTTAAAGAAAGGGAGATTCTATCAGTGCCAGCCACCCTCCCAGCCTGAGAGCAGCCAGCAGCCCACTTCAGAGCTTTATTTTATGTCTACCTTCTCACTGTTTTGTTCTAGCAAAGGCCCCTTTCCCCATTTCTCTTCATACCTGCTCTCTTCCTACTGCTAAAAATGTACCATATTCTCCTTCCCACCACACTCTCCGTCACCAACCCCACCCAAACACCAGGATCCTGTCAGCTGCCACCCTTCTTGCTTGACTGTGGCACTGCTCATGCTTCTGCTGCTTTTACAGCTTCTCCCTTATACAACCGCAAAGAAAACGTTCCTCAGGGTATCAAAAAACCGCAGTAATTTGTGCCTCTAAAGCATTTAGCAGTTGCCTCTTCAAGTGTTCCTAAGTTACTACACAACAAAGCCATCCCTTCAGGTTCAATAAACAATTAAGAGGGAAAAGGGAGTCTCTATTAAAGAGGCTCATTAGGAGAGACGAGTTGGTACCACTGCAAAACTGGCAATTGCCTCTCAGCCCAGAATGAGAAGGTAACAATGAGAAGGTAACGAGCACTTCTGCTCAGCTACTTGACAAATACAGCCAAGCTGAAGGCCAGAGAAAGCATAGAGCAGACTTTCTGGAGAGATAAACCTCTTTTAAAAACAGGTGGATGTGAATGGAAAACACCAGGAATAGTTCATTATTGTTTATCTTGGTGTATTTCTTAACAACAAATTAGTAAAAATTCTTGGTCCCAACCCAGAGTAGTGGTGTGGAGTGAGATGGACATAGCCTCCTGGCTTAGCTGGTTGGGGTTTTTTAAATCTACATCTCAGCCACATGCCTCTGCAGAAACATCAAAACCACGAAATACTTCCCTAAGAAATGACTGTGGTAGAAACACACCGCACTTTACACTTTCAGCAACTGCTCCCATTAGAGCACTGAATTCCCACCTAGAAATGCAGGATGAGATTTGGGCTGCCCGCAGTAAGTGGGTACGTGTTGACAGCAAATCCCTTTTCTGCAGAAACGAACCATCAAGCTCAGCAGCTTCCCGCCTTGCTGACAGGAGTGCTCTTCCGCTTATCCAGCAAATGCTGCCGCCCTTCCAGTAAATATTTCTAAAGGAAGAAAGGCCCATTATAGAGCAGTCAGATTGCTTTAATTCCCTTCTTCCTCCCCTGCTTTGTGCCCTACTTTGTGACTAGTTGGTCACAATCACACAAGCTTTTCACTCCTACAAATCATCGTTATCTTCTCAAATAAACAAAACCACGTGGCACCATTACCATCCCCGACTCCACACATTGCCATTAAAAAAAAGATCATGAAAGCCCACTTCACAAAACCGGTATATTTGCCTACTTAGAATTTCTTTTCTCCCCTCTGCTATCGAGGGCTGACCTTTGAGTCAGTGCCAAGGGAAGGAAGATTCACACATGTTCAGATTAAGGCAGCAGCAACAAATTCAGCAGTGCTGAAGTCAAAAGCACAACATTCCCAATCTATCCCCAGCATAGCACGAAGCCCTACTTCTGCTCACACAGGTAATGATACTTGCTTCAAATTCAAAGAGTGAAGGATTGATCCTCAACATAAAAATGGATAAACTCTGTCTGAAGTGGTAATGCTCTTGATTTTGTTGTTCTTTACAGCATTGCAGAGGACAAGAGTGGAGCAGCCCTCCTTCACTCTACAGCTGAATTCACAGCCAGGAGCTGCTTCCCAGTGATTCAACACAGTCACTACCAGGAACGAAACTGAGATTGACAAGGATGTATGTGGAAAAAAAAAGTGATAAACTCTGTTTCCTCTGTAAAGCCAGATCTGAAGCCGTTTCAGCTAAGAAAACATGAGATATGGGACACTTTGAGCACTTCCAGCACAAAGGGAACAGCATGGCTGAACAAAGAGCTTTGCGTAACCGGAGGTTGCTCAGGCTGCAGCACTGATCTGTGCCCACACAACATCATCAGCTGTCAAACCCCACAGCCTTCCTGAGAGATGAACTCAAAAATATCAAGGAACAAGAGCCAGGTCCCATCTTCCCAAAATTCATAAGCAGCTCAATCATCCTTCAACTACATGAGCTGCACCACTTCAAACGGCAGCAGAATTCAGCAAGTCGGTTTCAATTTCCAAGGCTGCAGTCCCAGGGGGATCCAGCTGGAGAAAAGAAACCAAACAACTGGCCTTGGATTGATTTACAAGCACTACTTAAAAGAAAACAAGAAAACCAGAGGAGACCAAGCACTAAGCAGGTTCTTTCTTCCTGGGGTTTCTTGTCCTGTTTTACCAGGACTTCCCAGAATTACATCATCTTTAAGTGGGGCATTAAACAACACCTTAACAGCCTTCTTTCTCCAGAGGTCCTTGTTTTCTTTAGCTGAAATGTCTTTCTTACCAGCATTTTCCTCTGGAACATGCAATGCCCTGACATTCAGTTTACAAAGTATTTGACATCTCTGAACTGCAGTGATGGATGGGATGTATTTACTGGATATTAAAAAACAAGCAGGACTGATTAAATGATGCATGGTCCGATTAAGATGCAGCAATTGTCTCCTTTACCATGAAGATGTATGATCTTTAGGGCTCACAGTAATGAACCCTTTTTTGTTGTGTAATGACAAGTTCACAGGAAAGATAAGACCAGGCTGTGAGAGGTCCTCACTGATGCCACCAACCACACTCACCACCTTTGTGTACCTGCTCTTTTGCCCTGGCTTTGCCTGGAATGGCATTCAAAAGTAAGCGACAGCACCAGGCCAGGAAGGTGGTAGGGTAAGAGGTAGGTAAGGATGTCTCAAAAAAAAAGCAGAGACCATCTAAATGAAGGTACACCCACGTAGTACCATCCAGCACAAACAGGGGAGAGCACTGGCTAAAGAAAAAAAAATAAGAACATTAGAAATTGTGAATGGTATAAAAAAAGTGACTCCAGGCCAAATACATCAGCTTAAATGAGCCAAGTAATGCTACTCCATAAAACGTTCCAGAAATACCATAAGAGCCATATACCATCTTCTGATCAAGGAGATGAACACAGAGCCAAGGAATGTCAGCCCACGAGCCCTTCCTCAGGGGAGTGGAGCCCTCTGCTATGAGGCAGAGGGAGGCACAGAAGGTTTCCTGCATCACAGATGGAGACCTGGACTACAACTTGTTCACAGCAGCAGGTGACCCCTGTATGCTGCTGCTATTTCAAAAACATCTCAGGAAAGTCTCATCTATGAATGTTCCTATGAGCGTATTTTGGAAGCTCAGTTACATATTTAATCTGTGCATTACAAGACACTGAGGAAACAGACTGCAGCAGTTTCCATTAAAAATTAAGGAATGTCTCTCTAGAAAGACAGAGGGCTTTATATAGCAATGCACACACGCATGCTGCTGCTCGTCACCCAAACTGTAAGAGTTTGTGGGAATGTCAACCAGGCTGCAGGATTTCTGTGCCAAAGCAGAAGTATTATCGCTCTCATCAGTGAGCAAACCCATGTGCACAATCGCATTTTGGTAGGTGGATTTCAGACAACATCTGCTATTTTTATTCTTTTTTTAAATGAGGGCCATGTTAAATCAGTCTCAAATTTGCCCATTGCCAAAATATTTAAGTTCCAATGCACAGCTCTCCATTGTACATTCACCGCTTCCCATTCAAGCAAAGAACAATACCTGCCAATACACATTCGTGCACCTCACTTATAAAATCACAATGAAAATCATCGGAGGCATAAAACAACTATTATGATAAATAATGAGCTTTAAAAACCCACACCATACACACAGAGAGAATCAGAGACACTGATCCTTCTGTGCTGAATGTTATTCAAGAGGATTGTCAGAGCAATGCTGAACGGATCAATTTATTTCCCTTTCTTCTCTCCACTTAACTGGATTTCATATACAAAAGTAATTGTTCCTATAAGAAACAACCCTTGTCCATGGCTTTCGAGGTTCAAAGCCTCAGACCTACATCTTTACTACTATTCGGGTTTCCATGGCAACAGATGATGGTGCCTTCTCAAAAAAATATACTTTAATATTCTACAGTAAGTGCTCCAAGTCATTCCCATAATATTAATGAAAACTAGAGCACGTGGGCCTGCACACAGAGCATAACAGACTTTAAAAGTACAATTAAACAAGAAAAGCAGAGCTCAGGGACTCGCAGGAGGGTGGATGGTTAAAAAGGGCTCTGCATTTGTAAAAGAGAAGGATTATCCCTCAGAGATTCACAAACGCCTTTATACACACAGTGACCTTTCGTTGCCGCTGTTGAAAGAGGCAGTCTCACAACATCACCTTCTTAGGATTAATTGTTTATGTATTAGAAAACAAATCGAGCCAGCCGGGGATAAAAATAAAGTGGAATTGTGCTGCTAACAGCTCCCCAGAGGGAGAGAAAAGTGATTATTGAGTTAAATGGCTGCATTGTTAACAACTGCCACACAGAGCAGCTCGCTCAGAAAGGCCCGTTTTTCACCGCCAATTTACTGACAGCGAAACCTGAGCAAATGAACTCCTACCAAATTAAAGCTTCCCCCAAAAATCTCCTTGCACTTTGCTCCCTTTTCATCTTCTCTCCTCCCTGGCCGAGCCCTGTGTAATGAACTCTCAGCTGCCGTAACTTTGTGAGGCGGCAGCAGCCCTTGGGAACAGCCAGCTACACCATCCGAGCGTTCGGCTGCTCTGCCAACACAAGGAGCAGGACGGGGGAAAGGAAATCAAGCACTGCTGTCAGAAGAAAAAGTGTTAAATAATCTGGTCAAAAAGTGTTAAATAATCTGGTGTTCGGGTCAACAGCCCCCATGTAAACCCTCTGTCCTACTTTCCCACTTCGGATGCTTTTTCACAGCTGCAAATGACTTTAATCTCTTTATTTATCCCCCTGCTGTGCTAAAAACCCTCACAAAACAGACAACAGTAAAGCCTGCTGCAACTGCAGGAATATCCCACATGGTTTGGTGGGAGAAAAACCGCACACGGACTTTCAGGAGAAGAACTTCCCTGTAAGTAATACCTCCTTCAGTTCCAAAATCCTGAAAGAACTGGAAACCACTGTCATTACCTGGTGCTACTTCTATGTCTTGCACGAAAAAGTAAAACATTTAAATTAGCAGCTGACCCTAGAGCTGACAAAAAGTTTAGAAACACGGAAAGCATATGTTGAGTTACAAATAAACACAGAGACTGCAGGGAAGGGGAAGTAATTGCTGGGGAGAGGAGTTATAAATAGAGTGATAGAGAAATTACATAAAGAAATGAGTGTCAGCCAGCTCCCTCAGGATGGAACGAGGTATTCCAGGGAGAAGCCATGAGCACTCTGCTGTCTCTTTGTAGTATTCCTAATTTTCCGTTGGAGATAATACCGAGCAAGCAGCAGCTGTGCAAATAAGATAGGAACTGACTACATTTTGTCTTGCCTTTCCTATTTCCTAGTCCAGAGATCACTTAAGAAAATAAATGTAAAAAAAAACCAACCAAAACCTAGCCAACAACTTGCACAGCGATTTTTCGGGATGTTTAACAAAAGGCTGCTGTATAAACGCAGTAGGCTTTGAAAAATAATCGGAGATGGGAGGTATCTGCATCCTAAAAGTTATGGAGAGAGCACCACCTGATGGAAGATGCGGAAAGATACCGATGGCGTTAACTGGAGTCACTTCAAACTTCACCGAATTTTCAGGGACAAAGTGCACCTGCATAACTTTGCTTTTCACCGTAAGAAAAAATTAAATCAGCTGTAGGGACACAGTCCAAACCGATACACTTCACAGCAGATATTTATTTTAGGAGTAGAAAGCTTTCTCCTAATTTCAGTACTACCTGCAGCTGAGAAAAGAATTATTAAAATCAGTGCCTCTTACTTTGGATAGTAGGACACACACTCAAATAGGAGGGAGAAGGGGAAACTAATGATTAAAAAACCTCACAGTTACTATTTCCACCGAACTGATAATTAAAATATTTCGTGGCTTTCCTAAAAATAATTGAAATATGATAAATTTTCATGCGTTTAGTTCATATTACATTATCTCCCTCAAACACAAAGTGTCTTCTGCCCCCTTAAAACTTTGCTATTTTCACAGAACCCTCTTCTTTCCAAGCATCTGGCTAAATGATTCATCAAAAGCCCAGGATCTAATCTCAATTGATATGACAAGTGTCAAGAACACGAAAACAGTTGGAAGGGAAAGAAAAAGGGGGGAAATAAACAGCTCCACATATTGCTTACTCAAGGAAGCAGTTATTTAACTAGGTTAGATTGCCCAGCCTCTCTAATAAATCTGTGCTTTGTGCAGTTGCCTAGCAATGTAAACAGGATCCCGGAGGTGTCAAAGCCAGCCGGGTTGGTGACAACACCTCCTCCGGCGAGGGTCTGCCCGGCCCTGTGCCCAGCCTGTACCCAGGGGCTCGGGGGAAGGTGTGCACGGCGCTCAGCATCCCCAACATGCCACTACTGCTGCTTTGAAACAGCGAGACACAATCATTCGAGCTGCTTCAAAAACCTTCTTGTGTTCGAGATAAACTCAACTTAGTTCCGTGCCTCCAGCATGGCTAAGTCACAAGCAGTGAGATATATCCTTATATTAAGCAACCTAACACAGGGAAATTTTACTCGTCTTAAATACACAGGTAGTTTTAAAATAGTTGTTTGGGTTTTTTTCCTAAATCAAGAGAGAAGAAAGCTATAACTGCTCATTTTCTAGCGTGAGCACAAACTGCAGTGAGAAAATTAATGTATTGCAAAATCCAGGAGAAAAGCAAGACCCATGTAGCTTTGGATTACCTAGAGAATAGCAGAGGAGAAAGCCAGCTCTGTAAGCACCTGTCATCTTCGAGTAATTCAAACTATGCCTAAAGGAACTCGTAGGAGTGGGAAAATAGCCGACTACTATTACTGTACACATGCCAGGGAGCAAAGTACTCCCCAACATCAGCGATAGAGAAAGTGACAATGAGGAAGGAGCCGATCCGAGTGGCTGAGCCCCCCGGGAAAGTTCCTGGAGCTGTGACATACAAGTGGTGAAACAGCTGCCACCAAACTTTCCAGAGCAAGCCCTGAGCCCCTTCCCTGTCCGGAGAGGCAGCGGCTCCCTCCGCGCTGCACATCCCGCAGGAGCCAAGCCCTGCCTTGGGCTCGCAAACGCTCTTTACCACCCAAAAACGCCTCGCGTATCGCGAATCCCAGAATAAAGGCAATGCTGTCAGCTCTTGCCACACGCAACTTTGGCAGGAGCGAGCCCCTCCGGCCCCCAGCCCTGGCGCTGCCCCCGTCCCGGCGGACCCCCGCACGGCCGGGCAGAGCCCCTCGGATCCCCGTCGCCTTCGGAACCGGCGGGGACCGAGGCTGCTCGCTGCTGCTGGCCAGCGCCTT
>VXBB01007634.1:7883-36328 GCA_013399915.1 Illadopsis cleaveri | reverse complement strand
GGAGAGCCGCCCGCGGCGGGGGGACCCGAGGGATGGAAGAGCGGGGCACCGGCCGGGCGGGCATCACTCACCTGGGAAGACCTGTCCGTCCGCCCTGGGCAACAGCTGCAGGAAAAAGACGATCGCGGCGACGCCGGNGGATGGGATGGAGGGAGCGACCCTCTGCTGGAGCCAAGGAGGAGGTAGGCCCCCCGAGCCCTGCCGTTTGATGGGGCGGCGCTACGAGCAGCTGAAAATAGTAATGCCCATCCTCATCCACTTTACTTTCGGGAGTTCACTGCTGAACACCGAGTCACACCGCGCCCTGGGCACTCCTAGGGCTTCGGCACAGGCAGGGAGACAATTCCAGGCACAATTCTAAGAATTGCTGCACACAGGTAACTTCTACACCCAAAATGCATGGCTGCCCTAAGGCGGGGTGGGGGAAAACCCAATGCCGTGCGTAGGGATCAGATCAGTCACCTGAGCTGGAATTCACACAGGAAAAGGAGAGCAATGACCAGTCGGACTGAGCAGCTGTGGGGCCAGCAGCGCATAGCGGCCAGTCCGGGGGGCTGCAGCGGGGATGGCAGATTGTTGCTCCCCGCCGGAGCCATCCCCGCTCCCCGCCAGCCCTGCGCTGTTTCCGCCGCTGCCGGCGCAGTTTCCGCCCGCAGGGGGCGGTGTTGGAGCGGCCGCGCGCTCCCGGGGTTGCCGCGGGCACGGGCCGCGCTCCTCGCTGCGAACCAGCAAACCCGCCGGGCAAACGCACCGATACGGGTTTAAAACAACCGCCTGGCGTTTCGCTTTAAATACTACGAAAGTTATAATTACCGCAGTATTTATAATTACCGGAGTGTTAATAATTACCGGAATATGGAAGTTTCTGTTAGGGGACGGGATGTCCTCAGGGCTCTCAGCCTGGTGGGATAATCAGAAAAAAAATTTCTTCGTTGAAAGGGTGGTCAAGCACTGGAAGAGGTTGACTTGGGGAGATTTAAAAGGCATGTGGATGTGACACTTGGGGCATGTTGGTGGGCTTGGCATTGCTGGGTCAATGATCTTAAAGGTCTTTTGCAACCTGAACTGTTCTGTGGTTCTGAGTATCCACTGAGGAATTGTACATTGCAGTTCTTGACTGGCGTAGCAAGAGCACCACCCTGGGAGCCAATGGAGACAGCATCAGTTTCCAGCTAATACTCCCCCCTCAGCTGTTCACAGTCTTTGCCAGAAAGGAGCTTGAGAGGTCCCTGTATCTCAACAGAGAAAGGTTTGGGTTGGAAACCCTTACAGATCATCCAGTGCCACCCTTGCCATGAGCAGGGACACCTTCCCCTATCCCAGTTTGCTCCAAGCCTTGTCCAGCCTGGCCTCAGACACTTCCAGGGGCAGCCACAGCTTCTCTAGGCAACCAAATCCTCTGCCCAGTCCTAAAACCCCTCCAATCGACGATGTGTGACCTTCTCTTTAGGTGTCAGCATCACTTCAGAAATGAAGGCACACCTCTATCTTTCATTCAGCACAAGGACAATCACAAACAAGTACAACTGTAGATTAAGGGAGAGCAGAGAACAGAACAACAAGAAGAAAACCTCACTAAGTAATCTGCTAGGCAGCAGAAAGGATCCAGCCAGCACAGTAGACATAGAAACCACTGGAATAATTCTTAGATCAGTGCAAATTGCCTGGGCAATAAGAACAGCAAGTCTTGAAGCACAGGGATGATGCTGGTAAGAAGTGAATAAAACAGTAACAAACAGCAGCTGTAAAAAACAAACTCTAAATAAAGTTGTTTTCATATAAACTAAATAAGAGGGAAGAAACAGAAACAAGTCTCACATTCATGTTCAGAATGACAGAAAATTGGTGAACTAAGTGACTTCCTGAGGTCCAAGGAGCTCAGGGAGTGAAAAGTAGAGAAACTTAACACTTCTTACAGGGGAGATTTTCAAACCAAGAAGTGTACATCATAAGCAAGGTGAACAACGGTGGGAGGGAAGATCTGGATAGAGAAGAAAGGTTAGAAATAAATTGCCTACAAGAATCCAGGAAAAAACTGACAAGAGACAACTGTCTTGGGCAGCAAACAGTGCAAAAGCAAACATTAGGCTGTACTAAAATCAGGCTAAAACGTTATGAAAGACTGTCTGAACTCAGTCTTGTGAGAAAGAAAAACAAATATAAGATGCAGGATGACTGCAGTAGGAACAGGATAAACTAAAATTAGGCAGATGTAAGCACAAAATCCCAAGGTCTGAAATTATTTCACTTAATGGGAAAGTCAATAGATATTTGTAACCCAGGAGGATTAAAATAGTCTTCCAGACAACAACAACATCTTTGAGGACTAGATATATAGTGGTGGGATGAAATCCAGCTATTAAAAGAAGTTGTAAGGCTGGAGAAGGGAAATGAGGAAACATGCTGCAGATAAGGAATGTGTAATTTAAAAATAAAGAGACATGCCATCAGTATAACTCATTTACAGCTAAGGGAACTCCTGAAATTCAAACAGGGCCATAATGTTGGTTCATAAACCATCAAGCAAGACAGGGACAAGTTGTGCTCTAAACCTCAGGTGCTCACTAAGCAGTTACACTTGCAGAGGCTTTTATAATAGGTGACTTTGGAGCTGGCATGAAGAATTAAAACCCCTACAAAAGGGTCTTGTTAGACTTCTGCATTTCAGGGCTAGTATGTATGACATGACATTATTTTCTAAAAATGAAGAAGGAAAGTTCTAAGTCTGATCCCATCCTGGTGTACAACACCACAGCTTATTTTGCTTTAATAACTCTCAAGTGGCTTAAAAAAGATAACACTGACATAAGTTTTAAAGTTTTCTTGAGCCTGTCGCTTGGGGCTTCGTGACTCTGTAAAACTGTTCCCTCACTGGGTCAGATGGCATGAAAAAAATGTAATTCTTTGTTTTCCAGGGACAAGCTGTACCATTTGTGGTGAGGAAAATGAAGTGCTAAACAACTGAAGGAACTGTCACATTAGGACAACAGATGCATTTAATCAGGGAAACACATTAAATAAGATCAGCTCACAAAACTGCATTAGTATATATGTTTTTAAAGTATTTAACTGAAAAGTTAGTATGCAAATATCCAATCCTACTACCAGGCTAGGACGGGAAGGTAGAGGAACTCCTCCAGTCTCCAGCAGTGTGTACAACATCTCCCAGCTCCAGCAGAAAGCTGACTCACAGAGCACAGCCAGGCTGCCTCTGCTGTAGACATCACAGCTCCTCTGCCTCAAAATAAGTACTCCACAGCCCATGGGCTTTTTTTGGAAGGGTAGGAAAGCATCTTTTTGCAGTTCTACAGGATTCTTTGAGGGTGCACCCTGGGCAGCTTTCTGCATTCGCAGAAACACGGCTCTCACCCAAGTCCGGCTATGGGCAGAGTCCTAGAGGTACAGGAGAAGCTTCATTCCACACACCAGTGGGTGCTGAAAGAGAATCTCAGCTTGGAGAAGTTCAATACACCTAAGATCAGTTTGCTCAATCCAGCAAACTCTTTTTTCTCTCCCAAGGCAAGCAGTAAACATGTACTTACAAATAAATGCACACACAACTTACAGCTTTCATTACAGAGCTTCCTGTTAGGCAGCATCCTGGTTAAAAAACAGGATTGATGGGTGAAAGTTTTAGGTAAATTTCAAAGGGTAGATGAAAGTTTCCACTTCCTTATATTATGCACTGAAGGTTTGGGTCTAGAATATGATCTGTTGAGCTTTTGTTGTCATGGTGTTCAAGAAAGGAAACTTAACACCTCGGGCCATTCTCCTGATACCATTTGCAACTTCACCATCTGCCTTCCTAATTTCAATTTTTTATTATTAACTACAAAACTGTCTCTCTAGCACTGGTTTCACTTCTTTGTGCAGATTCATCCATTTTTATAGGTATATATGTACACATCCAGACATGCCATCCCCACAGGAAAAATAAACTCACACCACATCTGTGCATCACCTTAGCCACTGAGGAGTTAATAATAAGCCAGCTCAGTGAGAATCAGGGAGAAGACCTCTGCCCAGTTCTCTGTACCCTTTAAGTGGTGTCTTACCTGTTTTTCCACTCCCACCAAGTAATCAGCACAATTACAGATAATTATGTGCTCAAATACAGAGCCCAGCTGCTTTTTCCAACCTGGTTACAAGTTGAAATCATTAATCGATGTCACACACGTTGGCATTGATCTCTCATGCATTATCCTCATTAATAAGTTTCTTCCTTTCTGCAGATAAAGAAATTAACTACCAGCCATCAATTATTCAGAAATACAAGTTCACCTTTAGGCATGAACACAATGACACCTTCTGGGAAATGCTGAAAAGACCTGGATCTGGCAGTTTATTTTAACAATGCTGGGTCATGGAAAAGCAATATATTAATACCATAGGCAGACACAAGTAAATAGGTACAGCAAGGAAGTTGTCATCAAAATAGTCTGAAAATGTCAAACAGCCCAGCAGTTGCTCATCAGCAGCAAATTTGAATTTAAACTTTATCTTCCCATATAATAGAATAAGAGTCAGAGGACCTCGATAAGCATCTTTCTAAAAGAAACCACAACTTTCTATGGGTGTAGCTCAATTTATGGATCACAACTGATGAAATTCCAGAGACAGCTGTGACACACAATGTTTAGCTTGCCTGGCTCGTGACTGAAGAGCAGAAGTGGCAGCACCTGCAGACTCAGGGTGGGTGGAACTTGCACTAGAAGAGGGAATATTCCCTCTGGAAAACAGAATATCCTCTGGATATTCCCTGATTGTGCTCATTGGGGAAAGCTCCCATGCACAGCCTGACAAGACAGGGACAGAGAAATCAGAGCTAGGCTAAAGAGAGCCCAGATCAGCAGCACTGCAGATCCACAGGCAGGCCTTGCAGGGAGCAGAGAGGCTTTTCTGAGCACCAGGAATAGCTGGTAGCTGGTGCAGCATTTGCACTTCTCTGTTCCATAAGGGGTCAGGCTGACTCTGGAGGAACAGAGTGGGCATGGACAGATTGCTTAGCCAACCTTTTCTTTTTGTTCAATATTTTTAAGATCCCTCTGAGCTCTTCACTATTATCCAAAGTTTGCAGTTCTTGCAGTGCCAGCTATAAGTTATTGTCGAGGCAAAGCACAACAGAGCAAAGTCAGTGTCATTGCTGCCACCTTCTGACTCACTGGGACCTCGAGTGCATTTTCCTGCATGGAATATTTCCCCACTAATCCGATCCTTTTTAGCTGTTTCCAAAGCACTGAGCAGGTAAAACTCCTGCTTTACCCGAGTTCCGTCACGTACCATGATACATCTCAAGCTGTAGTACTTGATGCTGATCACTTTCCTCATTGAAAGCTTCAATGCAAGTTTTGCTGGATATAGAATTAACCTGAATTAACACTATGAGGTGGGGATCTGGATGACATTTGTATCATCAGGTAGGTGTTCTGCACAGGTTTCCAGAGGATGCTGCCATTGAAAGGGGAATTAAGTACCTTTTCATCAGCCTCAGGGAACAGGACAGCTCCTCCAGGCAGGGGACATAAATTTGTTGCTGCCTAACTCAGATAACTCAAAAATTCCACTTGCAATAGGAAACCTCAGCAAAACATCTGAAAGTGATATTCTATCTTTATATCTATCGGGATTCAGAAATAGCTTCTGTATATGACAGCTATAAAAAAGAGAGCATTCCAGTTGAAGATTACTCCAAGCCCAATTTATGGAACAGACAATAGCATGCATGAACAAATGATTAATTCTAAAAACTTTAAGAAATCACTTGATTTTTTTTGGGGGGTAGAAGGGAGAATAAACAACTATGACAAGTTTTAACTCCAGCTAGCATATCTGAAAGTTATTTTTCCTCCCAAATACATCAAGCTCAGTATGACAAATCACAGACACTTCTTCCACTGCTTCACTTTTGTCTTCCTTCCCTGAAACTGCAGAATCCTGATTTGGAAGCTAAGGTTCTAGGAGGTACATTTCACACAAAAAAAAAATCAAAAACAAAAAAGAGACAAACACAAACGTAAACAACAACAACAAAAAAAAACCACTACACCAAAAAACCATGAAACAACAATGTAAGCCGTTAAGCCATTTAGGTTAATCAATGAAAAATGGCAGACAGAGCTGTCTCAACCACTCCAGCTTGTGAAACTTTGGGAAGCACAATTTGCCAGAAAGGAAAACCAGAAACATTCAGCACTTCATACACACATGAACCTACAGCAGGTTTTTCACTTCTATTTTGCAGATATAAAAGCAGAACCTGTCACTATGTGGATGTACCCCAGAAGTACAGAATAGAGATAAGCAGGAAAATTTTCTACATCAGTTGGGTAGCCAGGCATTGGGATGGGCTGCCCTGAAAGCGGGGGAGTCACCATCCCTGCAAGTGCTCCCAAAATTCTGTGGATGTGGCACCGTGGACGTGGATTAGTTGAACATGGTGTTGCTGCTGTGTTGACACAGTTGGACTTAATGATCTTTAAAGGTCATTTCCAGCCTCAGCAATTCCGTGATTGGAACTTCTCTAGAAAGTGCAAGAGGCCTAAAACGTTAGGAATTACTTTGAAAGTAAACCAGTTCTGTTAAAATTTATGACGATGTGCATTAGCTCAGAGTAAACCATAAATTGTTCCCTTATTCTCATGAGCTGTACCCAGGGGATTTGAGCCCACATAAAGCAAGCAGCTGAGCATTGGCAGGAGGTGGAAGCCTTTCTTCTTCCTGCACAGCATGCAGAGCCCCAGCCCCTGCAATGTGCCAATGAATTGTGACTGAAGAGACCCATCCATTATGCACTCATTCCGGAAAACGTGGAAGTTTTCAAGTAAACTACATGGAAAACTTGCAAATTCTACAGCTCCTATTTTTTATTGGATTGCTCATGAAGCTTATCTAATAAAATCTACAGAGAAATTTATAAGCTAACATAATGATAGCAAATATTTTTTGTTAGGAATTTACTGCAGTGTTACAGCCAAGCATAAACTTTATCAGTTATTTGGAAAATACAGAGTGCTATAAAATAAAAGTAATTAGAATTAATGTATCTTCACTTCCCCCCCCCCTCAAAAAATATCACTTAATTCCTTTTTAAGACATAGCCATTCATCAGGGTTCATTAAGGCCATATTTTCCTCAGTGCTGTGTCATTAAGAGTCATTAGCAGAGAGGCAGGAACACAGTGCCACACAGCAGAGCTTTATCAGCTTGGGAAACAAAGGAGAAATTTCCTCTTCAGGCCAGTGTGGTGTTAGGGTTGAAGGACCTGTAGGAAACAAAACCCCACCCACCCATTCCTTCCCTATTTAATTCAACTTTCCCTCCTCCTTTGACCATCCCATCCCATGGCACAGTCCATCTAAAGGTGTTTGGGTGAACAATTAACATCTATAGGCACGCTCCCCCCTACATTTCCCACATAATGGTTCTTCATCTTCCCTATTCAGGGGCCTGAAACCTTCCCTAAAGCCAAGTTCACCAAAGCCCCTGGTCCTGCCATTTCAGTGGCCAATTCGTTGGGCCTCTTGGACCAAAACAGACCCAAAGCCTGGGGGATGGAGACAAGGACTGCTCCCATTTCTCTTTTTCCATTAATGTTCTCCTACAGGCTCTAAACTGGGTTTGCCATAGTCAGCACTATCAGCGGATGCAGGATATCCTACAGTAAGGACTTGCCTTTCTGTGCAAGCCTGTATTCCCCGCTGAATTCCTACAGCTAGCCTAAATTCAACTTTTGGAAATAAAACTCAATAGCTGACAGCTGGTCAACATCACAGAATCCCAGAATGGTTTGGGTTGGGAGGAAATTTAAATCTCATCCCATCCCACCCCTGCCATGGGCAGGGACACCTTCCACTGTCCCAGGCTGCTCCAAGCCCTGTCCAGCCTGGCCTTGGACACTTCCAGGGATCCAGGGGCAGCCCCAGCTTCTCTGGGCACCCTGTGCCAGGGGCTCCCCACCCTCACAGGGAAGAATTTCTTCCCAATATTCAGTCTAAGTCAAATCTCTTTCAGTTCAAATCCATTCCCCCCCTTGTCGTGTCCCTCCAGAGCCCCTCTCCAGCCCTCTTGGAGGCCCCATAGACACTCAAGGGCCTCTGAGGTCTTCTGGAGCCTTCTCTTCTTCAGGCTGAGTAACCCCAGGCCTCACAGGAGAGGTGCTCCAGTCCTTGGAGTGTCTTTGTGAGTCCAGGAGCTTCCCTTTCCATGGCAGACCCGTGAACAGAGTTGCCCATCAGATACAAAAACCTTTTAGTGGGCCACTTGCAGTATTTTAAGACGGGACTTGATAAGGCTGCTGAGAGCTCCCTGTTTCAGACAAGTGTCATGTGAATAAATCTGTCTTTGCAGCTTCCTAAACAATCACATAAAGTGCCTTTGCCTCGGTAAGTGCTTGTAAAGCAATCAAGAACTGATATGATAACCGAATGTTCCTCTAATAGTAATTATGATTCTTTGAAAAAACACTCCTCTAACACTAATTTAGTTTCTACTTGAAAGCCAATCTTGCTAGTTATTAGATATTCTCCTTCCTATCACAATCAGTAAATTATTAAAGAGCTGACCAGGCTTTGTTTTAAAATTATTCTCTTATGAAGCTCTCTGATATATTTACCCTGAATACTGAATGATTTTGAGGCCTCTAAGGACCCATGAATGATTTCTATTTACTACCTTTAGCAAAAAGCCTGTGTAATTAGCAGCAGGAATTTCACTTGAATCACAGCTACTGGTGATATTTCCAGCTCACTTACACAGAGTCTCTTGAAAAAAATAATAACAAAAATAAAATTTAAAAAAACCTACACAACCAACACAAAGCTCTAAGCTTTTGATGGGAGAAAGCATTTTAGCCTGGGAAGTTACTAAGTGGCCATGCACTCAAAGATGCATGAAGAATCAGTCCCCTACTGGGAACCTGGCAAGGCTCCCCGTGCCCAAACACATCAGCTTTACCACCTAGTAGCAAAGAGCATTTGAGAGAGTTCTCTGAAAGCACCTCACCTCATTTCCAGCCCTCCTGCCACAGCAGTGTGTGGCTATCACACTCCCACTCAAAACAAGTGCACAGATCCTCCTGATTATCTACATGACATATAGGCACACCTAAACTTTTTAAAGCTTTTTTTTTTCAGCTACCATCTTTTTTATACATATTCAAGTACCTTATGATAACTGTGCTGAGCAGAGCAGCGTCATTATCTTCAGTTTACAGACAGGAAAACAGACAGAGGGGTCAGGTTCTGCCGACACACTGAAGAGGTGCAGAGCAGCACTAGTTCTAGAACTAAAACATGTAATTAATACCACATGATCAGTATCCTTATGGCTCACAGCAGTCAAACAAAACCCATGGATGGGAAACTTAGTGAATAATCACAGTTTCCTTCCAAAAGCCCAGCTTTTAGTAAAAATATATGGAAATGTTTCAAGTATTTGTTTAAACCAGCTTCAGACAGACTTCCCACATGCCTGATTCACTGGATGTGGCAGTGGGTTTGTGCAGTAGTCCTGCCACCTCCCAAAAGCAGCTTATTCCAGAGCTGGGTGCACAGCCTGGCTTCAAACCCCCCAGACTGCAGTGCCAAAACTGGCCTTCCATTAGCCCTGAGCAAGAATTGCATTAAACCATTAAGAATTGCATTAATATCAGGTTTATCTGCTGAAATAGCCATGCCCAGCTGAAATATCTCACTAAACAAAATCCTTGAAAACCCCATGGAGCAAGAGTCACATGACGGAGCTAAATGGAGGCAAGGACTCCACAAATACATGGAGAAATCAGTGTTTGCACAAAGATTTGAGAATTCATTCAGCGTTTATTGCACTTTTTCTATGCCTGTAAGTAACCAAAGTCTTTTGAAACCACCAAGTTCTGAGGCCAGGAAGCTGACACAGGATTGGCACCAGTTTGGGTGGATACAGGACTGAATTCAGACTGGACACCTAAATAGGAAACAACATCCTCAGCTAAGATTTCACCTCACCTTTAATTTAAAAAGAACCAGTCTACCACCAAATCTACAGCCAGCCTTCATACATTAAAACAAATCGGTGTAAGACACCATTGTACTAAAATCAAAATCATAAAAACCCATCCCAAAAAAAACCCACAAACCCAGTCTACTCTACACCATACCAACAAAACCCACCTTGATACACTTTAAGTCTCAAACCATAGTTTAGATTTTTATGGGGTTGGGGAATTTAGGGGTGCTTTGTTGTTTTAAAATCAAAACAGCATATATCCAATTCGTCCTGGTACAGCAGCACCAAATTCTGCTTCACCAGAAAAAAAAAAAAAAAAATCCAGAAATTCTCAGGCTGAGAATATTCTAGTTCAATACTCAATGTTTTTGTAGCTGCAGTAATTGCTTTCTGCTAAAGCCAGAAATAAACCTGTTCAGTCTGCAGTAAAAGCAATATCCCAACAAGTGAAGTTGTAAAAGCACACCTTCCAAAGCCTATGTAATCAGGGAAATCTTACATGGGAAGGGTTTACTAATTGCAAGACATGTTCCAGTGGCTCCCAGTTAGGAAGTGTTTCACCTCACCCCTATTGCTTGGGCCAGGACTGGCTTTCCCCTCCTTCAGCCCTCTAAGCATTCCTGCCACTGGGGAAAAATAAAATGCAGGTTATGTAGTCCAGCACTTTCATGTACATGACCCCCCCATTACATTCCCTCCTAGCCTTTCCCAAGTACTAGTTAATACTATTGAAGTTTCCCTTACATGACAGGTGAACTAATTTTAGCCTTAAAGCTTAGGCAAGGCAAAGATTAAATTTCACTGTCCATGTCATACAGCAACAACACAGCTCATACAAGGCAGAAGTGTTCAGCTCTGCTTCCCTCTGCAGATAAATAGACAAGATTTCCTCTGAACTTGAGGGCACAACCATAGCAA
The DNA here is from genome assembly GCA_013399915.1 of Illadopsis cleaveri. Classification (NCBI taxonomy): domain Eukaryota; kingdom Metazoa; phylum Chordata; class Aves; order Passeriformes; family Timaliidae; genus Illadopsis; species Illadopsis cleaveri. Next base: position 25,426 of record VXBB01007634.1, on the reverse strand, counting down.
AATTTATAAAAATCCAGTTCACTCAGCAAGAACATCAAATTAAGCCCTCCCAGTGATCACAAGCTGGTGCAACCTGAGCTCTCTGCAATATCTACTATCTTTCCCCCTCCAAATCCTAAGTAACCATGTCCCTGATAATAAGAAGCACACGGCATCAGGCCTAGAACACAATCCACTTCTGTCTGGCACACATTTTGTGCTCCATGGTGTTGGGTAATACACAATTCCACTTCAGCACCAACACCTAACGATTTCTAGAAGTGGATTGTTACAATTTTGTTAGAAATACCAAAGGCAATTTCTCCTACAAAGTCAAGAGCACTTACATATATATTCATGACACTTAGAAAAAAGAAATCAGGCTGGGAGTTTAAAGAGACTCAAAGGTAGCATTAAGCTTCCAATAAATCCCAGTGAATTTAAAATTAATTCCCTTAGGTGACACAAAAAAAAATTTAGAAGTTGATTTGCTCTAAAATAAGCATCAGCTTTCATTGGCTAAATCCCAGGTGGCTCACATGCAATAGGTCAGTCACAGAGTTGCACCAATGCTCAGTTTTCTGAGGAGGTTTATCCTCATCACCTCTGATGGGGTTAACGTGGAGCCAGCATTCCTCACAGCAGGAGATGGGAAACTGAGATATTATTACCAACTAACAGAGGACAGTCAATGGACACCAGACTGTCAAATGGAGAATAACTGATAGAACAATCAAAAGGCACCAGGTAAGACCCACAGCAGAAGGGCTAAGTATGACAAAGGGTTGTTGTTTTAAAGTGTAATAAGAATTTTATCATTGGCATGGGCCTATTGCTGCAGAAGAAGGGCAAAATTATTAATAATGACATAAAAGTTCAATAAATATTTCTGGTTTGCATTTTGAGCTAAGGAGGAGGATATACTTGTATCACTTGAAAAAGACAAAGTACTTCATGCTGCAGCTGCAATCAAGAGCAACTCAAAGGATAACAACAGGAACTTGCTAAAAGCACCCTGGGACATGGTTGACATGCTGGTGCTAATTTTAATACATCTCTGAAGACTGATAATATCATACCAATATCCATGTAAGGCAAGGGAAGTGACTCAGCTGCACAAAAACTGGTTTGCTCTGGGCTAAATCTTAGGCAAAAAAAGGAAAAAACCTGTCCAGCTTTGTAACTGAGGGAAAATTATGGGACAGGAATTTATAGAAGGTTGGGTTGATACCCCTTCATCAAGCTGACCTTGACAGATGTGAGGTTTTGAGTGCTTTAAGGTGTTTGATTTAATAACACACACAATTCCCTAATAGATACTGTAAGCTATAAGGAAATTAAAACAGGGTGAGGAATAGGGAGTTTGTTGCTCCACAGTGGTTGTCAGGAGCTGTGATCAGACTTTTGTCATGGAATAACTCAGTGTGTCAGATCTCACCTGTTTGTCAGTAGTCTGGGGTGAAGCTCAGCACCTCCACTACAGAGGTTTGCTCATCAGGGAGGTCTGTCCCACCCAGCAGCCTGAGGGGCTTCCACAGGGACACATCCACTCCCACAACAGGGATCTCAGTGCAATTCCAGGCAGGGCAGGAGTATTTGTGGAATGGGAAATTTTGGTAAGGAGAGAAGTCGAGAGGGATTAATGGTTCATACTCTCAGTAACAATACCAGTAACAAAGCAAAAAACCAGGAGTAAAGCACTAATGACCTGTGCAATTTTAAGGCTTTCCTGGATTTAGGAAACAGGAACAGCAGCTCTTCCCCCCACTGCATATGACAGATACTGGTATGTTTAAAACCAATCTTCACATTCACTGACAATATTGAAAAAACACAATAGAAGGAAGTCAAGATGCTTTGGAAAGCATCAGAATATTTGTTTTAGGCCCAGAAAGTGTCTCACAACAGACAGTAGGCAAGAGATCACTCTGGTTCTTTTATCAAGATTGAAAGGGACTTGATTACAAGTGTGTCTTTAGGGATAAGATACCAGCTCCTAAAGAGCTTCTTAATGTAATAGAGAACAGCATAACAAGGAGCAATGTCTGCAAGGCTAAATCAGACAAGTTGAAAAACTTGGCAAGTTTTCTCCTCTTCCCAACCACAATGAGGGGGAAAAAAATGAAGCAAACCACAAAACCTCAGCAACATTATTTCCACCACCACCACCCTTAATAAAAAAGTTACACCACTTGAAGCAGTGAAATAATCATTGGGGATGCTGAAGACCAAACTCACATGGCTGAGCTCTTGAATATGGGATATTGCTGAATTTCTAAAGATACCTGTCTGCTGAAACAGTGCCACAAAAATGACAGCACGGGAAGGATCACCTTGATTAACGAAAATCATTTCCAGATAAGCTTCTCTTAAGAAGCTAAACAGGATCTTTTAATTCTGTCTATGGGTTTATTCTCTTCTCTGCCATAGTTTGTAAACACACACCTCTTTGTCTTCCTCTGCCCAGCATGCAGCTTTTTCAGCAGCAAAACCAAAAGGAGCCCATGACGTTTCTACACCGTCCTGAAGACATATTTTATACAGCTAATACCAACCCAGTGGGAAGGCTCCCCAGAAGTGGCAGGTGATAAAGAGCACTCAGAACATAAAAGTTCACTCCTCAGTGCTCCCCTGGCTCACTGCAGTGCCTGCACAGCCCTGCTTCCCCTCACCCATCTCCCCCAAAGCCAGCTCAGCTTGCTGGGAGCTGAGGGTCTGTCCTAAAGGCTTCAGCTGAGCCCATGGGGCAGGTGTTAACTCACTCAGGTCTCCTACATCTTCCAAGCAGGTCTTGGTTTATTTTACAGGGTATTTTGCATCTTTCATAGCATCTTTCATCCGAAAGGCTTGAGATAAATTGCAAGCCCTGATAAGCACAGAGATAGCTATTCATGTACCTTTGTTCTCCAAATTCCCTCTATTCAAACCGGGGCTGAGGAGAGAGATTGCAATTCTAGGAATATATTTGGGTAGGATACAAGCTACTCTCACCAGAACTGATCAATCATTCCTTCCTCTCTCTCTCTCAGCCTTCAGCTGGGATGTTGTGCAAATCAAGTTCCAGGTAGGAGCAAGTCCTTAATGTCAGCTCTGGGAACTGACAGTGGTCAGAACACAGATTCTTAGGCTCCAGGCAGTGCCTTGAAGCCTGTGGGAAAGCTAAGGACAGAACTCTCTGAGTCTGGCCTGGGAAAACCCAAAACAACCTTGTAGATACCGTCCTCCTGACCCTGGTGTTTTTCCAACTTGTTTACTGGTAGAGATGTTTGCAAAAAGGTGGTGCCCTAAAGGGCCAATCCTATTCATTGTACCCAAACACTGTAAAAAAAGAATCTGTCTTTCAATAAACTTTGCTATACCCCCTCTGAAGAAATCAGAGTTCTACATGTCTTTACATGAGCCACCCTGAATTGTAACGATAGTCAGCAAGTTCCCACTGTTTGCATTGCTGAAGGAAGTTCCCAGAATGGCAGCACTGACCTGCAGAGACTTTGTTCATCCCTAAAGACTCTCTAAAAACAACCTGGAAACACCTGAGCCTGCACCTGTAAGGCCCCTGCTTTCAACAGAGCTAGAATCACCAGTGATGAACAATTTGGTTTCCAACTGCTTTGTAGAGCTCTCCAGATCCAAAGGTTATTTCAGATGCATCTCTAAAACACAGTTTAACATGCCTGTTATCATAGGTACTGCTACTGCAAGAGGTTACAGGATTTACAAGTTAAAATAAATGGCAAATTAGTGACAAATATGAGAACAGTCCCTGTGGCAGCTCAGCCATTTAGACTTGAATATGACACACTTCAGTGCGCAGTCAAGAAAAAAAAAGAACATATTTAATAGTATTTCTGAATTCTTTTTAGAACCCCATAAAAATCCACTACTCTTTCAACAGCTACCCACCTCACCAGAGGTACAAGAAGTTCTGCTTGCCACTAGCCACTAATTAAGCCATCCAAATTAACAGTAATTGACTTAGAAAAGCCGATTTACATTTCCACTTGCTGTAGGAAGCAAATTTACACCTTGGTCAGTACTTGACTGATCCCATTTCCTCTGAAAATTTGCATTTCAGACACCCTCTTTACATGATGCACCCGGAGCAAAGGTGCTGTGAATGAAAGCACTCATTTCAAACCTTCTTGTAGCCGGAGTTGTGCCTGAGGTCAGCAAGTTGAGGAAAAAACAAGCTTATCTTGCCCTGAAACTTTAAAGATGCACTGTAAACTATTGAATTAGAGGAGGATAAGACAGGCAATTATTCTCGGATAAAGCCCAGCCATCCTAACTTTTGCTGACTTCCTGAACTCCCATTTGAGAGGAGGCTAATCTGATTGAACCCACAGTGATGAATTCACACCAGCCAGGGCACACAGGGTCCTTGCAGAATGAGCTGTTCCTTCTGGAAAACCCAGGAGTGGGCATTGCACACAGTTTGCTTCTCCCCTATGCCAACCAAGAAACAGTCAGCAAGTACAGGATTCGACGGTACCACAGTAAAATGGCAATGCTGGAGAGAATCCAGGGAGAGAAAACTATCTGTGGAATGTGGACAGGCGCTGCTGTACCTTTAATTATTCTCCCCCTATAAAAAGCAGCAAGATAAGTCATCAGTTAAACTGGCAGAGCTTATAAAAAGCAAAAGTACATTAAAATATAAATTATAAGGACAATGAAAATATATCGTGCATGGTGCACGGAATCATTCGGCATCCTTAAAAAAAGCCATCTAAATAAGCCTCAGGAACACTGAAGAGCTACAATTCAATGTAATCCATAAAGAGACATTAAGTTAGTTGTGCTTACAGTCTGTGAAGAAAGCAGTTAAGATTCCCAGGCTCTCATCCTGCATAAACAGTGCTGCCCCATAGACTTATTTTTGCCTAGAAAAAAATCTATAGTTTCTTTCCTCACCAATGAAGGAAGCATAAAAGAAAATGGTCAAACAGTTAATCTATTAAAGAGGCATCTAAATACTTGAAACAAATAAATTTGACAAGTATGAGGGTTTTTTAAAGTGGTTAGAGGGAAATAAGGCTTGGTTTGAGAAAAAAAAAGACATTAGGAAGTGTTGATATTTTAAGACATTAGATTTATGCAAGAAAATTAAAAGGAAAAACTGAAGGCTGCCTTAAAGCAACAAAGGAGGAAGCGTGCAGCAGGCTGTCACTGAGACTTTCAAGTCCCTTTTGTCCCAGATGCAGCACTAACACAGCCAAGCAGCTGCTGGCTGTGGGATAGGGGTGGAGGCATCATCCCCCACAAATCTGCAGGGCACAAACACCCAGCCATCAACTGCAGGACAGCTGCTCCACCCCATATCTTCCATTTAATTATGTCATTAATAAAACTGATCTAGCCATGATACCAGAATATCATGACCCAGTTCACACATGCAGATACACATCTATAAAATTCAGTGTGCAACTCCACATATGTCGGAGATAGAGAACAGAAACTTGCAGGCAGCTCCTTGATGCAGGATATTGTGCCCACCAATCTTGGTTCAGATGTACTAACAGGGAACAGAGCTCTGTGCAAGTTGCCTATCAGTGTCCTGGCTTCAGGCTAAATTACACTTGCAATGGCATTTGCAGTATTAAAGCACTAAAAGAGTACTTACATCTCCTGCTTTAATTTCTGCCTTGCCTAATTTCAGAAGGCACAGAGGAGAATAATCCAGCAGCACAGAGCAGCCTGCATTAGTCAGGGTCTGGGCAATTAGCATCTTTAATAAAGACTGCTCCAGGATAAGGTATATTTGGAGGCAAAAAAAAGGAAAATAATTTAAATTATCTCATTTTGATATGCTTGGGATTCAAAGCAAAGCTTCCTGCTGTCTTCAAAGCATCACTGAATGTCAGTAAGAAAAGTATCACTCTGTCTCTTGCTACAACATTCATTTATTACCAACCATTCACTCATAAATGTCAATGTTGTTTCACCCTCCCATTCCTCCTCATCCCCTTTGCATCCCCACTCCAAAAAAAGTATTTATGGCCTTTCCTAATGAACCCAGTGTGATTTTTTTTTTTTTTTTTTTTTTTTTTTTTTACTGCTGGAGGCTTAAATAAGGCGGAGTTCTGCAGTATCCTGCAGTGCAAAGGAAAAGCACATACCAGTGTGTATGCATACATTATAGAAAACAGGCTGTGGGTCATACAGGAGTCTTCATGAGGGTTAGATTTATTCCTATTACAGCATAAAAGCAAAAAGTTGTATTGTGCTTCTAACAGATAGCACCGCTTACACCTGGGAATGTGTATCCCATCACCATGGAATGACAATAATTGCATTACTGTCATTGCTGCCCAGGCTTTCCTCAGCTGGCAGTGCCACAATGCCCGAGTCTAGCAACAGAGGAGTGTGGGATGTATTCACTACTACAGAGTTTGGAAAATTTACTGAATGTCCTTCCCCTATTGAATTGTCATAAAGAGCTCTGCCAGCCTGATAACATTCATCAGATCAGCCTGATCTGGCAAATTTATACATTATCCTTTCCCTTTTCTTCTGCTAGCAGAGGGACATGAGGAGGGATGGAGAGCAGACACACACAGATGGGCACATTTACACCTGAGCTCCTCTAATCCTACCCACAGCATCAGGAACAAGAAAAACAGTAGTAAAAGAATTGTCATAGAAATTTGACTGTGTTCCAGTGAAGCATCTCCAAATTCTGCTTGTGAACAAAAATCCTGCTTTCTAGGAAGGGGAGGAAGAAATGAGAATTATGATATATGGTAATAGGGCCAAGATCACACCTTGCTCATCCCTCCTGCTGTTTAGACAGGTTAATTTTGAAGGAATGGCCTGTTTATTAGCAGTGCTCTTTTGAAACTGTGGCAAATGACACTAAGATCATTTTTTTAATGGCCTAAGAAGTCAAATAACTTATCCATTGACAAAGGAGAGCAACTGATGGCTTCAAAAGAGTACAAATCTACAGGTTTGGCACCTGAGCACCATGAGTACCACGGTGACACAGCCAAGCAGCTCCATCCCTCATGCTGGGTAGCAGTGAAATCCTCATCCCTGCTGAAGTCACAAGGGCCCCACTGAAGGATTAAGGTCTTCTCTGTGCCAAGTGCCACCTCCTCCCCCAAAATGGTCAATTTACTACAAGACAGAATGACTCCGTGGAAAGCAAGCATGGAGGGAGGATCACAGGAGGATAATGATGTTTTCCCAGCTCATCTTAAGTTTTCCTCATCCATAAGAAAACTCTGCCAATGAAGTAGTAGCTGTATTTCAGCACCCAAGCTGTTCTTTAGCAGGACAGAATGCCTTAAAAAACACTTTGCATATGCAAAACTCTGCATCAGGCATTTGCAAACAAGCAGCGTCTTGGTTTTTAGGCCAACTCTGTGGCTTTTGTGGATGCACACTGACCGTGGCTTGCCTGGGCTGTGGGTCGTGTAAACACCAAGCCTTGTTCCATACACAACCAGTGTTTGGGATATGGAGACAGGAGACATCACTGCTCAAACCTCTGGGAGATAACGCCCATGTGCACACTCAGTTTGGCTGTGAGGATTTCACACAGAACAGAAAACCCAACCAAGGGAAGCTCTTCCAACAAACGTTTTTGATAATTGCATACATGGCAGGAGAAGATAAGGGAGCATGAAAGCTGACTGCAGTTATCAGGGAGGATGGAACAGTTTGAAATGCTTCCAGTTATGGAAGTTCTACTGTAAGAACTTTGTCATTTCAATTTTGCTCGTACACTTTGTGGTGCTCTACATTTCTGTGAATTCTTATCTCTTCAGCCCAATGCCACAGGCTACAGGTCTGGAACACAGCCCAGCTCCCACTTTAGTCATCACAGAAGGGAAGAATGCATCTCATGTCACAGCAGAGCTGAGCACTGCCACTTCCAGCCCCACAAGACTCTGCAGGATCTTCTGGCTCACCAAGCAAATGTGAATCTGAGGGGCATCTTCTTCCAGCGCTGCTGCCACTTCTTTCTCCATCATCACTTCTGTTTAGTTTGTCTGAGGAACCTCAGCTGAGGAAAAGGATAGTAGCACAGCAAGTTGCTGGCTGCCAACCAGAGAAAAACAGCTCTGCAGCTGACAAAGCCCAGGGTCTGTCTGTTGCTCCTCCAGAGTAATCCACTTCTGGCTGGTTGACAGAAGCCAGTGAGACTCTCCCATCACAAGCCCACACCTCTCTGTAGGATGCAGGTGGTAACTCACACCAAGTTGGCTGCCCTCACATTTGCTGTTTGGTCAGATGGGCTCATTTTTAAATAGCACTCTTGGTGAGGCTACAAGTTCAAAACTCAGCAGGATCTGCTTGGCACCGTTTCCTTTAAAGGCAGAATAACCCAGTGTCACACTGCTTTATAGGCTGAAAATCCTAACAGCATCCTCTGGGGGCTTCAAATAAGCCCCCACACATTTGTTTTCCTGACTACAGGAAGCTTGGGTTGGTCACACACGGCCTCCCCAGCAGCTGTCAGGCTGCTGTTGTCTCTGTCACCAGTTCCTGATGCATGAAAGAAGGATAATTTCTCCAACACTTGATAAAGCTCTTGAGATCCAAGTGCTATTTTATTCATGTAAAGACTTTTCATAAACTTGGTGTGCACAGACAAAGTTTTTCCTCTCTTTGCAGAGTTTTCTGCTTGCTGATTGCCACATTTAACTCATACTACACACAACTCACCCAGGTCACCCTTTCAGGGGTGCAATCTGCAAGGAGCTAAAGCACCAACTCGAAATAAAAGTAGCATGAAACAATATTGAGGAGAAAGAAGCAAAGGACTGAACAAAGTAAGTGTCCTTGTGATGCCACAAAATTATAGTCTCACTCTTCAGTCTTTGTTTCCTTTTGTATCCATGCTTGTGGGGAGAGCTCAGGGAAAGAAAATAATTGAATAAGTGTCCTTCCTAAGATGCTTGCAGCACAACAAAAAGCTGTGCTGTGGTGGCTCTGTTCACCCACGTGCAGCCCAGCTATTTCAGACCCTTCAAGCTGTTCTGGCACTACACAATCATGACTCAGGCTCACTGCTGGTGTAAAAGCCCCAGCTCAGGTTACAGATTAATGTGCACCTTGCTGCTCTGTAGCTCCTGGAAGGCACCACATAAACGCAAGGAGAGGATCCAGGCTCAGGCAGGTGAGGAACTCTCCTTTCAGTCAATGCAAAGCTAATAATTTTCCTAAGAAGCAGTGGCACTTGAAATTTTTCTTGACATTTTCATTTTCTGGTTATAGACAGACAAAGCCACCTCTTTAGAGCTACACAGAAAATGTATTCAGCACATCAGAGCCCGTTTTATGCATGGCACTTTAGCATTGCAGCAATCATTGCACTTAAGGACATACTATCAAGCAACTTAACACCCCGTGTGTCATCCATCCCCCACCTCCCAGAGCCATCCCAGTGCAGGACCACATCCAGTGTTTACTGCCTAATGGGTCCCTCTGGGATGCTCATGGATTTCTCCGCAGCACAAAGTTTTTATTTCATCAACACAGCCCTCCCTTTTCCCATGGCTTCTGCTGTGCTGTGCCTGCCAGCTCCCTTTGCTCAGAGTCACCAAAAACCTCTGCCCTAATTGGAGGCCACTCTTTAATGCCTGCCCAGTTTTCTGCCACTTTGTCCAATTTGTTGCCTTGTGAGGGAACACGTCTGCCCTGTCCTCCATGAGCAGCATTCCCTCCCTGGCCTGACACAAAGTCTATCACATGATGCATTGGCCTTCAGCTCTGCTCCTCTCTTTATGTGCTTTAATAATTCTATATTAGGGAGAAGTGACAATATAATCCTTGGTCCAATTCTACCGTGGCCATATTTGAAATTCAGTAAAGGTTTTTAAAGCTTGTCCAGCATTTTAAAGACCAAAACACAACACTTGCTCCTAATAGCAGCTGCACAGTCTAATTTGTGGCTGATTGACACAGAACTAAATGAAGTAAAATCAGAATATGAAGTGAGTTAGTCAGTCGGGTGTTGGCATGTGAGAAAGTTTTTGCTTTGTGATTTTTTAAAAATCATGACTATCAGCTTACACAGTACTTGCAAAAGAGAGACATTTCAAAAAACTGGTCCTACCTCCGTGCAAAACATTGAGACTCTTGAATTATAACACATTCCTGACCTTTTCTTAACCAATTAAGCACACCATTACGGGCATCTTTGCAGCACAAGCCGCCAGACCTGCTGAGAACCTGGCTTCCAGCCTCCACAGTTTTCTAGCTCTTTAGACACAGCCACAGTAAGTGAACATGAAATGCCACCTGCAGCCACAGATCCAGCAACATTAACAGCAACATCCTTCAGCATTAACACCACATCCTTCAAGGTACCAAACAAGCATGAAGAGGAGCTGAAACTTTCTTCCCAGTACCTAGGATGTTCCACCCCATTCCCAGGACAAAAACCTTTTGTCTATTCAATGTCCATTCAGTTAACTTTACAGATAATTCAAAAGCAGCAGAGTTTTGAATGCCAAAACTTAATGTAGGATGTGTTCCTTGAGTGGGTTATTTGTCATCGCTCCTTCCACAGACTCACAGAATTTGTCATCTCTGATGTTTTAATGCAGGTAAGTGGTCAAGGTCTCGTCTATGATTTTTACCATTTCTGTGCTTGTCCCATTTGGCACTTATGTGTCAGTTTTCCATGAGGACATTGTCCACCAAAGAACAGATCACTCTCCATTCTCCCCTCAAAGCAAGTATGCACCACAAACCGTCAGCAGTACTTGGTGATACTTAGATCCCTTAAGCAAGGGTCATAAGCCTTTAAACCTAAACACCACCTCTAATTTAAACCCTCTTGTACACTAAAATATGGATGAGCAAGAAAGCATTATCCAGTGAAAAAAATTTTAAAAGGAAACACAAAACTAAAGAGCTGCAAGAGAAAATAGAAGGTAGTACAGACAGAGCTGAGAAATAACTGGTCACTGAAGTGAAAGGCTTAAATCGTCTCATTAATGCTTAATAAAAAATAAATAAGGACAATCAGGACCCCCTTGGTGGCCTCAAGATGTGCACTTCAGAGTGCAGGGAGCATAAGCATCTTAGCAGCAGCTGCTGTAATCTGTGTTACACATCAAAACATTAACACTGTTCCTGGGCTGCACTTCTCATCAACCTGCAATTTGGAGAGGTGTCCCAGATTTAATATAGGCCTGGGAGATTACTGAGAACATCCTGGCTCATCTGTAATAAAAGAAGCTGCTTCTATGCCTTGCTTCTCCCTGTAGTGATTATAAAACAGCACATAATCTCTAAACGTTGGGGGCAGGGATCTGCTCAGTTCTCAATTAGGGGATTTTTTTCAGATTTCTGTAGGGGGAATGTGGCAACAACAGCAGGTTTGTACCAATTCTTTCCTATTTAGAAGTGTTCAAGAGATGACTTGAAAATAAAAACAAACCACCTAAGTGTTCAAATAAAAAAAGACTGTCCCCAAGGCAAAACATCCCATTTTGAGGTTCAGAATTCCTCCTACAGCTGAAATGATCAGCATGAAATGTTCATCCTGCGATACAAAAAGAGGGAAGTTGTGCCAAGTGTACATTTTCCTGAAAAACCTATTCAGACGACACTGTGTCTCCTCCTGCTCCTCCACACATCCAACCAATGCTCCTTCATACAGAGAACCAGGACTTGGATATGCAGGACAACAGCTCTGGATACAAACAGAACATGTTTGTACAAGTGTTTTATAGTTCAGATCAGGGACACTCCATCCTTATGGAATAAGGAATGGCACAAAAAGGCTAATCCTGGAGCAAGCTGGGAGTGGGCAGCATTTCAAACTGACCCCTGGTATCAATAAGCACCATGGCATTGTTTCACTGCCAGAGCACAGTGGGGACACTGTATCCATGGGGAAATGCCACCTTAGAAACCTCCTCTCCAGCCTCAGCTGGCAAAACCCTCCATTTAAACACACAGAGCTTGCCCAAAAGCTCAAGACAAACCAGGTGCCCTCACCAGCAAGAACAGAAAAAAATCACAAGGTTGGAAGAGACCTCGAAGTTCATAGAGTCCAACCCAGCCCTAACACCTCAACTAAACCATGGCACCCAGTGCCACATCCAGTCATTGTTTAAATACATCCAGGGATGGTGACTCCACCACCTCCCCGGGAAGACTATTCCAATACTTTATTGCCCTTTCTGTAAAAAACTTTTTCCTGATATCCAGCTTATATTTCCCTTGGTGCAGCTTAAGGCTGTGTCCTCTTGTTCTGTCAGTTGCTGCCTGGAGAAAGAGACCAACCCCACCTGAGCACAGGCACCTTTCAGGGAGTTGTAGAGAGTGACAAGGTCACCTCTGAGTCTCCTTTTCTCCAGGCTAAACAACCCCAGCTCCCCCAGCCGTTCCTCACAGGGATTGTGCTCCAAGCCCCACAGAGGTGCTGGGGCCAGGCAGGTCACACCTCCCAAAGCACCAGCTCACACCATTCCATTTATTTCCCATCCCCCATCTCCACTTGGGGCAAGGACAAGCCTTTTGAGTTGTTTCCTTCCTCCACAACACAACACTGCAGCCCCCTCCCTGCTCCAAGGCCAGTGCCGCGTTCTCCCGCTGTCAGCACCAGGGCATATGTGCTCCTCAGCTTCCTCAAGTGTGCTATTCTGAGCCCTGCTAAGAAAAATCTATGATTTTACACCCTGTCTGAGCCTCAGCAGCAATCACTAACACTCCACATTTTCAAATTTAATCTCATTTCTGATTAAACTTTCCTCTCTGCCATTTGTAATCTCTCTTGGTGGTGTGCTTTGTGCAGCTCAGTATAAACATGTGCTTTAGAATTAAACTGGTTCAGCAATTTTGACAATGATTTCTTGGAAATTAAGCTGGGACAATTTGTTTGGCTGAAGTGGAATCATCTGAAACATATGACAGAAAGGCTATAAAGTACTTTGTAGTGTAGCACACTAATAAATATCAGCAATTCAATCTCATTTATGCCTGGTTGCAGGGGTGTTAGGCAGAGGATTGTGACTATGTGGTATCCTCTGACCAAATGCAGAAACAACATTTCTGCTTAAACTATAAACTGCAAAGCAAAAGACCACACAGAGGTGACAAATACCCCAAGGAATAACCTGATTAATAATAACAGTTTAAAACAGGGCTGAACAGCCAGAGGAAGGGCTCTAAAGGCCAGGGTTAGTCTCAAGAATGATGACCCCAAGCTCATGTTATCCCATTGCTCAGCACAAGGCCATTGGATAACTACACTGCAGCAGCTGAAAAATAATACCTAGTTTTACAACACGCTGAAAACATCAGAAACTCTCCTCCAGCCACCCCAAAGTCCGTGGCAGCACAAAGAGAGACAAAGGGCCTCAGCCCTGCAGCTCCTCCTGCCCCCAAACCTGAGCTCCCCTCGAAGCTCTGACACAAATCCAGGCTCTGGGGAGCTGTGAGACAGAGCTGTGCCTCATCCCTCAACAGGGACTACAGTGCCAAAGTCCTCAAGAGACTCCTCAGCCTGGGAACATAAAGATTTCATCACTCCTGTGGGAAATATTATACACATGATTAAATTTAAGGAAAATCCTTGCCAAATAACATTTTCCTAAGTCCTCAAGCTCTCCATGCCTGCCTTTGTGTGATATTTGTGGTAACTACTTCTTCAATTTCATGACTGCTTAGTTTTATAGTAACTTCTTCAGTCACTCCACCTAATTTTAATTCTTAAGCAATTTAGCAAATGTTATTTTTGCTCCAAAACACTTTTCTCCACTCTTTTTCCTCACACACTTTTAAACTCCCATTCTTCTGTTCCTTAGCGCTTAAGAATCTCCGTTTTCTGTTTCTTCCTCACAACCTACTTTATTCCTACATGTTCTCAGTCACCCCCAGACATTTCTCTGGTGGCCTGACCCTACCACATCCTGACTCATCTCAGAATAAACAAACAATTCTCCCCAACTCAGCATTCACTCAGATACATCCTGCAAAGTTCACAGCACATCAACACCCTGACAGACATCACTCCTCTGCAGTGCTCGTCACCAGATATTTGACATCCACTTCCAATAACCATCGCTCATCTGAGATTAATTTCCAATATGAATTAACACAGCAGGGACAGAGCAATTATCTCAGGACCTAAGGAATGCACTGGGTGATTACACACAGGGGTGGTGTGTGTGCCATGGAAGATGGAAAAGGAAGAGGAGGAGGATGGGCCAGAGGAGCTGTTTTCACTGCTGTGCAAGCTGCCAACAGCTTCACCTGAAGGTTCAATGTCCAAAGTAATCTCAGCACAAACTCTGCCACTGCTCTTTCTGAGTGCTGATGTGTGTGTGGCTCCCTGCTCTCCAAATGAATCAGCAGCACTCATGGGGAAAGGAGAGAGAAGATACAGGGCAATAGCTGAGCATTCAGTGCAGCAGATGGAGGCAACAATGATCCATCCCCCAGAGCAGCTATTGGAAAACCAACACATTCCCTGGGTGCTGATCCCAAAGATCTCCTCCTCCTCACTCCTCCTCCCTCCCNAGCATCCCCATGCTGAGTACACAGGGCAATATTCTCCCCAAGTCCCTGCAGGCATCCTCTCCCACTCATCTGCAATACTGATGCAAAACAAGGTGGTCTGCTCAGCAAAAATGAGGCGTGCACAGAAAGCCCCAGCACTGTTTTCCAGGACTTCAAACAGGAGGAAATGCTCAGATCTACTGTAAATACTTCCTTTAAAATGTTTCCAAAGTGCCACTGTCCTGTGGCACAGACTTTTAAACACACCAAACCATTGATACCATTAGACCAGGGAATCTTCTCCCCGTGTCATTTGAGGCTGAGCTCCCATTCCTAAATAGAGCCTCAGAAAACTAAAGAAAATGTGCATCCCTAATGAATCTTGAAACACTCAGATTTTTATTTTCCACTTATCTCTGCTCTGGTGGTCTACTGATCTAGATATTTAACAATCTCTTCTAGCATAGCCAAATTGCAATTTCTCTCCCCATAATTAATCCAAGGTGCTGCTGGACTAAGTAAAACAAAGGGACTTATTTAATCCTAGCTGAAACTCCTCCAAAATTAGTAATAGCACACTTACAACATTATTGAACCATTATTATTACCATTTTTTTTCCTTTTTATTTTTTCTTTCAGTGCTGCTGAAGGGCTTCTTCATTAGCTTTTAAGGAGAAATATATACAATAAACAAATCTTGGCTTTTTGCTGTGGTAACCATTTTCTTGGACAGTGAGACAAAGTAAATTTAATTTTGAAATTATCTGCAGAAAACACCCATTCTGAACTACCTGAGCTGGTATAAAGCCCAATTATAATCCCCACACACCTTCACAGAGTTAAACCAGCCATCTTTCATGAGCACCCCTCCAAAGCCCCCCTGTTCAACCACATACTTTGACTGCAGGCACGAGGAGATATTTTCCCAACTCTGTGAAGCAGCAGGAGAGACCATGGCAGGGCCAACGTGCTAAGGAACGTGTAGGAGGCAGCAATAACAAACTGACATGCAGAAATAAGGTTGTGGCTGGAACAAATGGAGCTCTGTGGAGAAGTTTGGGGGGTTTCTCTCTGATCTAATGTGCCACCCCACCCACCCCTAGACCTAGATATGCCTCCCATCCCCCTGACATGACCAAGCCATTCTGTGCAAAGGAGGCTTGAATCTGGGTTACCAGAGCTCTTCTGAAAAGTGCTTTTATTCTTCAGCAAGCACCAACAAGGCCTCATTTCCAGCTGGCAGAAATTATCCAGGGTGAAACTACTTTCTGTATTGTCATTATCCAACAGTGTTTTCTCACTAGACATCCTGAATTTTCAAGTAGTGCAAAACATTTACCGGGGCCTGCATGAATACACTAAATTATGGCTTACCTAACAGCACCACCTCCTTCTAGCTTTCCACCTTCAGGCCAGATTTCTGTAATTTAGCAATAACACCTCATCTAAGGCTTGAAAAGCTTTCAGCTGGCTGAGCAGAGGCAGCAAATAAAGAGCAATAAGGCTGCAAACATAACCAAGCTGGGACTCAGTTCAGGAAGAACACAGGGTGGACTTTTGCTCTCCAAAACTCAGAGGTGCACATAGCAGACTTTTAACAGGCTACATTTTAATTTGCTTTTCTACATCCAGTCTAGCAGCAGTGGGAATTCCCTTAACTCAGGCACTCATTAGTCCATGTCTGCTTTAGTCACACAAAACACATCACCCCTTTAGGAAATGGTCTGGCTGTCTTGTTCACTTCTTGTTATTGTAAGATAGGTCAAATAATCCCAGTATCTCTCTCTGTGTCCCAAATCTACAGTGCACAATGAACAGGGCTGGGCTCTGAGAAGTGTGAACTAATTTAGCATCATCCGAAACTTTGCCTTGTTTCCCTTTCCCCTGTGCCATGGACTCTGAGGCTCACTTCCTTTCTGGGTTTCGCTTGGTTTTTCACTGTATGCTCCTGCACTGGAACACCACAATCAGCTCAGGATTGGGAACATGGTTGAGAACATATCCCAGCCCTTATTTCGGTGCTCACATGCTGTACTCAGATGCAGTGTTGTACTGCCATGAGGACTAGCAGTGATATGGTACAGATCACACATCAGCCAAAGCTCTATTCACAGCCTGACAACCAAACCCTGGGTGTATCCACATCCCACCTCAGGGACTGGAGCCTCAACATTTCCTGTTCCTCCATGTGAATCAAGCTCCTCTCACGTTGTGTTTAATCAGAGGAGAACAGAAACAAGGATGTTCTGACAGGAGAGTTAAGTGCCTTGGCTCCCCCATCTGGCAAATGTCCCTCTCTGTCTGTGTGCAGAACTCAGGACTCCTGTTTACCCATTGATTTTTAAATAACATTTCCCAACCTGGATGCACAGAATGGCTCCCAGTAAATCTTCCTGCTGATGCCTTCCTGAGGCAGCCAACAGCCTGAACCAACAGCATTACCAGGGGCTCTGACCTTCCCCATCCATCTTAATTAGGTACTAACTTCAAAAGGCTTTTTGCTACACAGCTCCTGCCAGCATCAAACAAAAAGACAAACACCAGCCTTGAGTCGTCAAAAATGTAATTACAGGGTCTCTTGGAGTTGTGGCTCTGCCTGCTTCTCTGCTTTTCACTCCAGGAATTTATAGCAGGGAAACAGCACTTTAGCAATATTTAGAAGAGCCCTACAATGAGAAAATACACCAAGAGATACTTGCACAAAGTACAGCTTTATCTATCTCAACAGCCCTATCAGAAGCACTCACATGGCTTATTTAGTGTTCTCCCACCTAGATTTTCAGATGTTCTCTCCTGTCCCTTTTTCTCAGCACAGGTGTGGACAGCCCATGCACACCCTGCAGCCCGATCTGCTGGCACCCATCCAGCTATTTAACTACAACCTGGGGTGAAGCAGAGGATTCAGGGGAAAATGGTTAACAGGTAAAGTCACTCCAGAGCACACGATTGCATTTGCCACAGGAGTTCCTCGTGCACTACCAACACAGCCCCTGCACCTCACACACCAGAAGTGCAAAGTGGCAGCAGATGCTAAAATGTGTTAAGGAGGTTCTGCTAAACCTGTAGCACCCAAAGTACCTTAATCCACATATGAAGTA
>VXBB01007631.1:344351-488303 GCA_013399915.1 Illadopsis cleaveri | reverse complement strand
GCAGCCTTGGTTCGGAACTGCAGTGTGAGACGGCACTTGGAACCCGGGCTGTTCAGCTCAGCGATATGCACTTCCCGGACTTTCCTTCGGTTCTGATTAGCCTCTTGTGAAGGTTTCACTGACTTTATTTTAGTGACTATGCCACAGACATGAGGAAACTCTTACCGGAATGATGCAGCTATCTCATCATAGCCTGTAGGTTAGGTCAGTGTAAAATGTTGCATAAAATGGTGCCAGTTTCAGCAGAGACAAAGTGTGAGAAGTCTCAGGAATTCCAGCCATCTTCTCAAAGTTGTTTTCTTTTTGCCTTACCCAATTTCACCTTTCGGCATCACAGTAAATCTGACCTCTCCTTCTTGCCTCCAGGCTTGTCCATACAAGCTAGGCCCTCGTACCAAGGGTATGTGTTTGGGCACGTTTGTCCTTTGGTTGGGATGTAGCTACACCAGGGTAAAAAAGGTCTCCTTTTTTCCTACTCTGCTGTGTGAGAATGAGAGATTTTTTGTAAACTTTGCCCATTGTTGTGTTGCAAGGTACCATGCTCTCCCCACAGCACATAGCCAGTGCCAAGAGGAGAATGAGCTCTTACCCATGGCCTGTGTGGCCTCCCAGTCTAGCCTTGAGAGATGATGGACCAGCTATGCAGGTTCCCAGCTCGAGTTTCAAAGTGTATTGTCCACTTCAGTGATAGTTTCCAAATGGCTGCAATCAGTGGAAGCTGAGCCTGGAGACTAAAGTCTGAACTTCAGCAAAACTTACTTTCAAAAGGGCAGAGTGAGGATTTTAGTTTTAAGAGTAGGATGCAAGCTGAAATGGAACTTCTCTGGGTTTGACTTTCTGTATTCTGATATGGAGTGTGATAGCATCTAGAAAATCAACATAAACTCTTTAGCTGAGGGCTTTTTCGTCTCAACTCTATGACTCTGCTTGCCTCCTTTTTTGGATGACATAGCAATGAATGTGGAAGGGCAGGCTCTGCTCTGTCTGCCTGTGCCTGCTGGTTTGTGCTATATAAGCATGCAGCCCTGACAGTGCTGGCTTGAGGCTTCTCACCAGTGTTGGCAAATTCAAGCGTTGTACTGTCGAGATTAAGGGCCTTGTCTGAGCTGCAACAAAAAGCCTTGGAGGCCTGCTGGAGGCGTCTGGGTGGAGAAAGGACTTCTGCTGAAGAAGGCCAAGTAGTACTTACCTCCAGCACAAAGAAAGCAGCTCAGCCTTCTAGGGCTATGGTGTTGGCAAAGAAATCCCGTAAAGAAATGCTAGAGAAGTCTCTACTTTGTCTGGATGTGGCTTAACTCATGCAGTGATAGTAATTTCTATTGCTTTGGGAAGTACACTGAAAGGCAAAATGCTGACCAGAGTCAACCACAGAAAGGGAAGGAGAGCATAGAGGATGTACAGAAGAACTGTATTAAGATGTACTTATTTCCTGCCCAAAGGCTTGTTGAGAAATACACTGAGGTATGCTTATCCCATCATAAACTGATGGAAGGAGAGAGTTTAATAAGTTGTTTGAATCCATAAACATATGGGTGACATAAATGAAAGTGACTTACACTTGCCTATGCCTCTGGAGAGACTATTAGGGAAGTTCTCTTTTTCACAGGTCTAGAGTTGATTTTTCACTGCTTGAAAAGTGACCATTGTGTGTATTGTGTCTTCCTGCAGGTAAAAGGACACAGAAGATGGACTGGGGAACTCTGCAGGATGTTTTAGGAGGTGTAAATAAGCACTCCACCAGTATCGGGAAGATATGGCTCACAGTCCTCTTCATCTTCCGTATCATGATCCTGGTTGTGGCCGCAGAGAGGGTCTGGGGAGATGAACAACAAGATTTTGTCTGCAACACGCTTCAGCCTGGCTGCAAAAATGTTTGCTATGATCACTTTTTCCCCATCTCTCACATCAGACTCTGGGCCCTGCAGCTGATCTTTGTCTCCACACCTGCGCTGCTGGTGGCCATGCACGTGGCTTACACCAGGCACGAGAAGAAAAGGCGGTTCAGAAACGGTGAGAAAATTGATATTCAAGAGCTAAAAAATGAAAAGTTTCACATTCGGGGTCCCTTGTGGTGGACATACACTAGCAGCATCTTCTTCAGGATTGTGTTTGAAGCTGTCTTCATGTATGTGTTCTACTACATGTACGATGGCTACCAGATGCCCCGCCTGGTCAAGTGCAGCGCCTGGCCCTGCCCCAACACTGTGGATTGTTTTGTGTCTCGGCCCACTGAGAAAACCACATTTACTATTTTCATGCTTGCTGTATCTGGGATCTGCATGATGTTGAATCTGGCTGAGTTGTGCTACCTAGTGATAAAAATTTGCATGAAAGAATCCAGGAAAACAACAGCTTTGAAATAAGTTCCCAGTTTCAGGATTTACTGGCTCCCCATTTCCCTTAAAACTTTCTTAGGTATAAGGAAACAATAATCAATATTTTCACACTCAAGGAAAAAGATAAAAAATGAATGTTCTTTTGTGTTTTAAAACTGATAGCCTCTCTGGGAAGCTGATGCTGAAGCAGGTTTTAAAGATCATAAGCTAATTTGGTATTCCTGCATCCACAATTAGAGAGAGCAGCCTTCTGGAAGCAGCTTCTCCAAGTATGCCTATTGCTGGGATCCTATTGCTGGGACAGTTAACTTTTCAAATAGTGGGAGTGGAAAGGACCAGAGAAGGCTCTAGTGCCCAGAGGAGATCCAGGAATCACAAACACACTGTGTTGGCTCAGAGGCAAAACAATATCAAAGGTTTTTGGTTAAAAGTGAGCTAAAGGATTTTTTGGGGCACATCACAGCCTTTGAGAAGGAACAAGACAGGGAGGTGATTGTGTTTATGAGGTGTCCTCTCTAAGTAATCTGGAGAGCAAGAAAATGGTGTAGGAACACAGATATTCTGGCAGTGCATGCTATCAGATTTGCTGGGCACCAGCATGGTTTTCTTCTTTTTTTTTTTTTTTTCCTTCTTGCCTGCACTGGGAAGCATTTCTGTAAGAGTTAGGGGTGGCCAGTCTCAACTGCCTGTGAATGCCATTAGGTCAATGCTGCCTCCCCATAATCACAGAGACTACAGCAGTGGGAGGCATGAAGTTCATTTTTCATTCTCTTGATCAGATGAAAAAAAAGATTGTCACCTCTGGGAGGGTGGAGGCAGTGCAACTGTCTTCCTCCTTCTCTTGTTCTTCCCCAGTATGTTGTGAAGAATCTCAGTACAGTAGACTTTATCTGATGAGGACATGGTTTACCACCTGACTGTTCCTCACTCAGCTGTTTACATCTAAAACATTTTTTTTCAATAAAAAACAAGAAAAAAAAAGCCTTTTTTTGTTCTGTTCATTATCCAAAAGAAGTGCTTCAACTTACAGCATGATATCCAGTGCTCCTTCCATTGCTCCTTTTTTTCTATCTAGCCTGCACAGCTTTTCTTCATAAAACCTTCTCCCTATCTGAGGTACCTTTCAAATGAGTTGAGCAAACCACTCCTAGTCTCTCTGACATTCCACATTGTGAGATTAAATCACCATTCCTTTTTTTAGAGTTGGTCTAGCAGGAATTACAAACAGCTTGCAGAGCTAAAATAGGGGACCCAATCAGAAATGAGGAGGAACTTGATATTTTTCTTAAAGTTCACACTGCTGTGCTGTGAATTCTATATTACTAACTTGAAGTACTATATGAATCAGTCTGGTCTTGTCTCAAAGTAGTCTCAAAAGATGTTTTATGCCTGTAATGGGCAGCATATGGCACTTACGGCAACACAGTTTATCTTCCAAGTGCCTGTCTATTGAACCCACTTCTAGAAAGCTGTTTCTCCTCCTTAGCTTTAATAACTGGCTTTTCCCCAGAATGAATGAGCGCTATCTCAGCTTCTCTATTTGCATTCATCTTTTACTGCACATTTAAATTTTGCACTGTTGGAGTCAACAAAGCTGCATGAATTAAGATCCATGACCCTTCACTGTGCACTGAAAGTGGTGCATAAACAGACAAGGGAACTTGCTTGTGAGCTACATCCAATGTTACACCTTGACTGCAGATGGAAATCTGTCATCTAACAGCGAAGCAAGAAAATCATAAAAATACCATCCTCAGAACCATGAAAAAAAAGATAGAACGTCATTCATAATGAGCTGGACTGGAAACTTGGACTGTGAAAACATCCTTAATTCAACTCCAAAGAACATAGTTTGGCACGTATCAGGTTTGTGCTTGATAGAGTTCCTGCATTGTTCCATGTACAAGTATGAAGAGAGCAAACTGGTCCCAGTGCTCTAGTATTACATTTCTTTTGTAACAAGATTTTTTTTTCTGAAATTAAAGCACTTTTGTGGTGTCTGTTTTCTGTATTACTTGTACTGCTGTGTGTTACCTAATGCATCTAATGAAAATCTGTTTGCCATAATGGAAAATATATGCACCAATACTACACTCAATAGCCAAGGGCTAGTGTAAGGATTTTAGCCTTCTGCTGCAGGTTGGTGTTTCCATTAGTTACACTGCCTGTTACCCTGAGGTTTCCTGAGCTCATAGTGGAAGGTCACATATGTGCTCCTCTTGAAATCAAATATGCTGCTTAAGACAGCCTTGCATCTGGAAAAGGCCAGTGATAAACTTAACCAGGTCCATAGGGAAAGAGTTTGTTTTTGCTACCTTTGAATTTAGCTGGAACTTGGAATGAGACATACCAAAACTGTTAACACTAACACTATGAAGTTATCTTCAACTAGCAGTTTGGCAACCAGATTATCAGACAGGAACAAAAGATAGAATGGGGGAAATTGGATGTAGGCAAGAGAGGGCTTTGATCCAGAACTGCAGCATCAGGCAGTGATAGCTCTGAAATCTGTGTGTATTTAATTTGACTGAATAGCTGCTTTGTCTATGACAAAAAAATCAGATAATTTATAGGAACATGGGAATTGCACCTATTTCTACATGTGCTACATTGCATAGCTGACCTTCTACAGATGGATTTCATACAGATTAAAATATATTGCTGTGTTGAAATTGTGTGTGTTCTTTCCTGAAATGCACTGGTAGTGTCTGATTTCTGGTAGTTGGTTCCTAAACTTTCCTCAGAATAAAGATTGCAAAGCATGTTGAAAACTTAAGCAGCAAATCTGAGGTCATGACAGTAAAAGAGGCTGATTGCTCATTCATTGTTCAGTGTCCAGCATAGCCAGGACATAAAGTGCCTAATAATGTGGTATCAGAATTGGGAAGTGTAGGAATGGCACTGGCTGAAATTGTTCTTTGAAATTGCTAGGAAAAATCACCATTGGCTCAATCAGGTTAAACTTCCATCCAAAACCTTGAAACCAAAACTACAAACATGTTTGTCAGATGAGTAAGGAGATGAGGGGAAGCAAACTTCATTGGTAACTCATGGACCCAGACAGAGAAAAAATCCTAACTACCTTAGGAGAAAGACTGTTTTAAAAGGGTATCAGAAGATCTTCTGTATTTATGACTTCTGGATATAGAAGTATCTTTATTAAAGGTTTTCTTAGACAAAAATAAAAATATCCTTCAGTTGTTTACAGTTATTATAAGCCAATGTGCTAAGTTATTTTATAATAGGACAAATATAAAAGACAAATTATATGGTCCATACAGAGAAGTGCACTCCTGTACTATGGAGGTTCAATTCAAAACATCAACTATGTCAAAAGCTGCTTTATTTTGTAAAAAGTGTACAGCAGTAGTAAGGATCAGCTAAGAGCACTTTGCTAGAAACTAAACTTGGTGAAAATTAATCTGGTTTTTTTCCTCTAATTATAATTTCCTCACCTGAATATTAGGCTGATGGGGTATACCCCGCAACAAAATCACATTCAAAGAATTGTACTGTATTTTTGTTCACCTGCTCTGATATTCAGGACAGCCACTACCCTGACAGTTAATTACAGGATCATTTGATTTTTCGCCATCTTATTATCTACACAGTCATTTGAACTTGTTTGCAGAGAGTAGCAAGAGTAATGGTAACTATTTGAAGCTTAATGAGCTAAAACTAATGGTAATGACTTTCAAGATAGTTCAGAAGGTACCTACACTTTTGTCCCCATCTGACCAACCTAGCTTGTCATTGTCATTTTCTCTTAGGATTATATTTCTCTTCTATAAAGTTGGCTTAGCTTTGACTTGGCTGTTTTCTATACAAAGTTTCCTACCCACAAAAAGAAAGTCTATAAGCTAGGCTTGGAAATGCATTGATCTTTAAATTGGAAGGCCCAGATGATGAATTACGTCACATCTCAGACTCTCCATCTCTGGGAAGATGCTTGCTCTTGCTGTGGTTGGTCCCCCATTCTACTGTAGATTTAAATGTCAGAATTGGTCACATTGCACTTACTTCTGCTTTTTTCTATCAATTTAATTACTGCCACTAACTCAGAGATTATTTCATATCTATCTGCTCTATGTATTTGAGTAACCAAATCCATTGTATTTGAATTAGCCATCCACTAAAAACAGCCTCTCCAAGAATACCACCAGGTTGACAGATGCTTGCATAAGTCTTTCTGGTAAAGGAGTGATACAGTATCAGTGTGCTGTACAGTTTAGGGAAGTATGTTTTCAGTGAACTGAGAGAGCTTGTAGAGTTGAGCCATGAATGACTGCAGGTTGTAGATGAATGTTTTGAACAGCAGCATATATTCTGTGTGCAGCATTTCGGTCATAGCCTGGCACAGTCCCCAGGAAAAGGAATACTGTAGTGTGTGGTGCAGACACGCTGGTCTGAAGCACAAGGCATTTTTCAATGGACAAGCTGTGCTGAGCAGGTTTACTTGCTTATGCAGATGTGTATTTTCTGTTGTCTTGGCAATTATGGCAATTTAGACACATTATCTGGGAAGGACAGTAGCAGGCTTAAAACTGTGTAAGTTGAGATGATGAGGTAGGGTTTAAAAGTGTTCTGCAGATAATTTTCTGTAGAGATTCAATCTTTATGACAACATAGAAAAACTCCTCCTACACCTCTCAGCAATCCACACATTAGCCGGAGGAATGCTGCATTTCTGTTGTGATGATTGGAAAACTTGCTATCTGTTTGGTATCCAACTATCAATATTTCCTTCATCACAAGACTTCTTTCACTTGATTTGAAAGTGTAATGGCAGTCCTGGTACACAGAGTCAACCCTGACTCTCATTGTTCCTGACTTTTCCCAATTGAAAGATAAAGGTGACAACTGGGTCATGTTCACGGGGATCAGACCAGTTTAATCAAGCACTGTTTGTTAAAACCATTGCAACAGATGACAGAAAAAAATATATTGTGTGGTAAAGATTTCAAACCTATTGTATGTTGCATCATTAATGTAATGTCTGCTTACAGTTTGTCATGTCCCTGCCCTAGGTATTGCATCCTTTCCAAGGACTGAGTGTGTAATAAACAGTTTAAACAGTTTCCACAATCTGTCCAGCACAGATTAAAAAACCCAGTCTATTCCTTTACACACACACATGCACAAAGAGACAGAGCAGCAAAGACTAAATAATTTCCTCCGTGTTATCTGATAGAAGACTGAATGAGACATTGCAACATGGATTTGTCAGGCATAATTTCTGCCTATGTCATGATAGAAGCTTTTGTGTGTTACAGTAAAATAGTTATTAATGACTCATTGTCAGAGCAACAGGATCCAACAAATGGGATAAACTGCAGCTGGGAGAAGCTGCAGGTACATGGGAAGATAAGCTTAGGATTTAGTAAGATCTTTTATCACCCGGAGAGATGGTTTAACAGTAGCCGTGTTAGAAGATAGGAAGGTCTAAGTGCTTCTATTGTGAAACATGAAGCACTTGCAAAACTGTCAGATGGAGACCTGCTCTGAAGCAAAGAACAGTTTTGTAAAGAAGAGCTGGAGTTTGTGGAAGATCATCCGTGGAACATTACACAATTATGTGATTGACTTGAAAAAACATCATACTGGTATGCATTCAAGGTTTGTCAAAGCCAGGATGTTTGAAATTATGTTTTAGTCTTGTTAGCACCCAAAAGTCTATTTGCCAGTGCAGGGTTTGTCCAGGACAATCTCTGTCAACATGTTTCCTTTGTGCTTTTAGCAACTGTAATAAGACATTGGTGTGCTATAGTATGTTCCACCTAAGTAAGTATATGAGGTGGTATTGTGAGTCAATAAAATTCCAATTAATGTAAGTGAAACTGATACTGGATGGGGTTTCTTTCTTCTCGGCACAGTTTGTAAAAAGCTCCTTATGCCTTGGTTGTGTGTCTCACAAAACAGGCATTCATCCAAACAGGAGAAAGACAGAAACCCAGATCACTGTTGGGTTTTGATCACTGTTCAGTTTTGCTGCCCATTTTACTATACGTGCAAACACTGGTGGAGTTCAGTGAAGCCTGGTCTGCAGCCAGAAGATTATTTCCCACCAATAGCATGCCATTTTGTGCTACTGATTTCTTTAATTCCAAAGGCAGACCATCACATCGTGCAGCAGTTTGCATTTTGTAGAGGAATTTTCCCTTACATAATACCGTTTTTTCTGTTTTAAAGCAAGATGCCTATTGCAGTTCTTTTCTGTGAAAGGCAGTAATTATTTGAGGCCTTTACAGGTTCATCATGCATGACACCCAGGTATATTCCTGGTAAAACATACTGTATTTGCTCTTATCCTGAGCACAATGAAAAAAAGAGAACATCCTTGTTTAGAAGCCTTGGTTGTGGTTTGGCACAATGAATTGCCCACTGGCAATACTAGTTTAGGGCATTAATACTGATGTCATTCCTTCCTGCTCATTCTTATCCTGTCTGAATCTCCCTCCCACCTTGTTCAACAAGGTGCCTCCAACTCCAGGACCTGCACTGAGCCAGCACAGTTGTTTGCGCAGCTGTGCTCGGCACTGGACTGGCCCACTGTTTCAGCTGATGAAGAAACCAATGTTTTGCTTTGCTGGATTGTTTTTCAGATGGATTCATTATTTGATCTTCATTACAGGGAGGCCATATGAACTTCCACACTGACAAGACTGTGGAGCAGCAGGCCACAGTGTTGGGCAAGAACAGCTGCAGGGAGTGAGTGGGAGGGGTGGAGGGAATGGCAACATGAAGTTTATTTGCTGCTACACATGCTGCGATTTCAAACCACAGCCTCTGGCTGTATTTTCCTGAGTGACTGCTACTAAAAAGGCAAAAATCTTAACTGCCTTTTCTCCCTTTGCTGCTGTACCCTTCCATGTTCCCTATTCCTCTTTCCTCTCAACTGGCCCTGCTTCTCAGCTACTGGCCATCTTCTTCATTGCTGCAACACAATCTTTTCTCAACTTTTGTATGAGTTGATTTAACTCACTAACTCAGCAGTGAACTAGTTGAACTCTGCATTTTAGATTTGATATCTTCAGCTCAGATTTCTGCCAGATTTCCTGTTGTGGCAGGAATCAATGTGTTTGAAACACCAATATTTTTATTTCATATTTCTGTCTGTAGTGTCAGAAAAAAAACCAGCATCACACCATGACAGAATGATAGCAGGCAGAATTCCTCTTAGGATTCTGTATGACCTGTGTCTCTCTTTTTGATTCTTCCTCCTAACAGATGCCTGGCTTGTGCAGTTATAGTTCTTCCTCTGCTACATCTTACATGGAGCTTTTGATTCCATGAAGACGAATGGAAAGCATCTTGCTGTTCCATATCCCAGAATATTCAGGTTTATGTTGTTGTTTTGTTGTAATCCTAGGAGATTTGCCACGTTTCCAAAGGAAAGAACCAGAAAGGACCAGAGGAAGCTGGTTCTGGTGGGTGAAACACCAGCCTAGAGTCTCAGTGCCATTCTCAGAACCATATAACCTACAACGAGATATTTAGTCTTCCTGTGCCTCCATTCTTACAAAGTAGAACTCACAGCATCGTCCTACAAAACTAGAAATAACATTTCCTGACACCAGTCCTTATGCTGCCTTCTCCGATGTGCTTAGCAGTAGCATTGTACAGAACAGAACACTAATCGCTCACTGGTACAATAATAAAAATTAGTGTATCAGATGAGATCAAACAACAACTTCAGTATTTTTATTGTCACGTTATTTATTATTAATTAATTCTAAAGTCCTTCGATTCATCCATGTAGAAAACAACTAGAGATTTTAATCCTCCTTGCTTCAAGCTGTGCCTCCTGTAGTAGCAGTGCCCTTTCCCAGAATTTAAATATCTTTAGTGCCATCTTCTGTAGGGCAGTGGCATGTCAAGTGCAATTCTCTTTACTGACATACCGTAGAGTGCCACAATGAGTTGAACTGAAGGTTTTTGTAGCTCTTCTTTTATGGCTGACTGTGTGGACAAAACTGCTGCCAGCACTGCTGAGCCATGTGTCACTTTGGCATGGCTTATGACTGAAGACATGTACCACAGTTTAGGGGTCTTTCCACCAGACTGTGCCTGGATGCACAGTTACATAACAGTGATCCTCTTCTGTACGTCAAAATAGATGTTTAAATTAGAAAAAGCAAGGTGTAAAACACTGTTTTAGATCAATACTGATCTGAAAAAGTCTATTTTTCTTGTTGAGCAGCAGCTCAGGTTCAGACTAAGATCAATCAAGAAATATCTCCTTAACTTATGAGATCTTTTTATCATTTCATAAATCTTGGTGTCTATTTTTTATTTTCTTTCCAGGTACCTTGTTGTGAAAACCTGATTCATATAATCTTAAAAATACCTGCCTGACTGCTCTGTCTCCCCACTTCCTGAATTCACTTTGTTTCTGTGCCAGCCAAATCGTGTACTGCTAAATGTCTGTCTACATGTGGAATAGGGGTTGTCACCTGTGTGGAGGCTTGGATGGAAGACAAAAGACTATACTAAAGGAGATAATTAATCCCTCTCTGGAGACATTCAAAACCCAGCTGGACACGTTCCTGTGTAACCTGCTGTAGGTGACCCTGCCTTGGCAAGGATGTTGGACTGGATGATCTCCAGAGGTCCCTTCCAACCTTAATCATTCTGTGATTCTGTGTTAATTAAAGGAAGGCTGAAAAAAATGTAAGTGTGCATTTTAATGTAAATATTTAAACGTCACCTTAAGTTGTGTGTTGCTATCTAGTGTTAATGCCAACTCTTTAAACATAATGAGAACTAGCAATGCTGTGCTTCTTTAAAGATAAGTGAGGAAACTAGCAGAGTGGCTCTTCCAAGGGAATTCTTGGAAAGGAAATTGTTAGCTGATGAGTGTAGTCCCATGGCAGGCAGGCACTGCATCAGCTTCTCCTAGTTTGAAATATAAAGGATTCTATCATAAAAACCTTCTGTGGCACTACTAAAAGGATGCTCTAGGATCTCACTGCCCTCCTGAGTAAGAATATTTTTCTTAAAAAAACAGGTGTCAAAACCAGTTTGTACAGATAGTGGGGAATACCACTTAAAACTTCCAGAGAGTGAAAAAGCCATCAGAGAAACACCCAGTGCTTCATGCTATTAAAACTTATGAGCTGAGAGACTTCACTGCATGAGGAAAGTTTTAATGTTAGGAGTTACTGTGGCTGCTGGGATTCCATCATGTATCCTAACACAGCCTCTCATGCCTCAGTGCTCCAGGATCAGCCATGTGATGTCTTGTGATACGCTTACAATCATGGCAGCACTGTGTTTTAGATATATCACCCATCGCTGACCAGTCATTTGTTCTTGTGCCACCTCTGGTGCTTAGGGTTGACAGAGATCTTCCTCTCTAGTATTTTCAGCTGAAATATTTATAGGGACCAATCAAGCAGTGCAAGAATACAAGAACATGGGCATGGTCGGATTCAGATTCTCAACAGTTCTCTGCTACACATAGCTCCTCAAAGTGTCTCAAAAATTTTATTGGATTTTTTTTTTATTTTTTTTACTAAATAAAGCCTTGGGAATGACTGGTGTGGTTCTGTTTCCAGCTCTTTGTAGAGTAGCTATCAAGAGAAACTCATATGTTACTGCTGAAGAGTTGTTGAGTCGTCCTACCACTTTAAGTCATTCTTTCACAGAACCATAGGATGGTTTGGGTTGGAAGGAACCTTGAAGATCATCTTGTTCCAACTCCCCCAGCCAAGGGCAGGGACACGTTTTACTAGACTATGTTGCTCAAAGCCCCATCCAACCTGGCCTTAAACACTTTTGGGGATGGGGCATCTGCAACTTATCTGGGCAACCTGTTCCAATGACTCACCACCCTCACACCAAAGACTTTCTTCCTAAAATCTGATCTACCCCTTTTCAGTTTTGAGCCATTCTCCCTTGTCTAGTCACTACATGCCCTTGTAACTAGTTCCCCTCTGGCTTTGTTGTAAGCCCCTTTAGGAACTGGAATGTTCCTGTATGGTCTCCTTAGACACTTTTCTCCAGGCTGAACAGCCTTAACTCCCTCAGTCTGTCTTCACAGCAGAGGTGCTCCAGCTCCCTGATCCTCTTCATGGCCCTCCTCTGGACTCACTCCAACAGATCCACATTCTTCTTACGGTGGGGGCCCCTTGCGTTGGATGCAGCACTCCAGGTGAGGTATCATGAGAGCGGAACAGCAGGGAAGAACCACCTCCCACTCTGCTTTAGATGCTGCCTGGGCTGTGTGGCTGTTTTCCTTTCACTGAGGCAACACTACAGAACACACAAAAGCCTAACCAAAATATAGGTGATAGTAATATTTTTGAGTACTTACGCTGAAATTGTCAAGAACTACTTTTAAATAATAACTTTCAGAACAACGACTACTGATCTCTATTTTTGAGGGGTTTTGTTTTTTCTTTTTCCAAAAGTTCTGCACACAACAGCTTGATAGTTGATCCCGACTGAGGAGGGGTCTGAGGGGAAAAAAAAGGGGGCTGGCAGCCCTTTGGGGCTCTTCACGCAAGACACACAGGCACCACCTGCAAGGTTCATCTGCTCTCAGAGAGAATATTCTCGTTGTGGTGAAGAAGTTGTTCGGTTGTTTTGGTGGGGTTTTCCCATTTTGCTCAGGTATCTCTGACACCTGACGGAGGGCCGTGCATCCGGCGGCCGGGGCGAGGCGCCCTCGGAGCGNGCCCGCCCCGCCGCTTCTGCCACAGCCCAGCGAAGTTTGGGGGCGCCGCTTCCCCCCGCTTAAACGACCTGCGCGCCACCTCCGCCCGAACTCTTCCGAAGGAGTCGCGCCTTTGCTGCTTTAAAAAGCCTTCCTCCCGCCAAGCGTAAGTAGAGCGCCCTGGGCAGCCCCCCTGGGCTCCAGGCAGGGTCGCACCGTCGGCACAGGGGACGCGGCCGCGGGCGCGCTCGGTGTCGGCGCTGAGGGCGGGAGCCCGCCCCGGGCCTCTGCCCGCTCGCCGTGTCCCCTGGCCGTGGGATGGGCGCTAGGGAAGGGCAGGGCGGGGCCGAGCCTGCTCGTCCTACTGAGGAGGAGTCGTGGCAGGGACCCTACTGCTCTGAGTACCTTCCTGAGGGACCCTGGCCCGGGTGTCTTTCTGTTCCCGCCCCACTGAGGGAGCCGTCTGTCGGCAGCGGCGCTCGCAGATGGGACGGTAACTGAGCCTGGTGTGACAGGGAGAAGTGTCCAGACCTCACCCAATACCTCAGAAGATGCAGTGGAGGACAAAGCAACAAGTATTAATATCCAGGATGGTCGTGTAGGGACGTGTAGTATCTTCCTTAGAAGTTGCCACTAACGTGTGAACACTGATGCGCATTTCAAGCCAGTTTTGTACTTGGAGTAAAGTTGAGTCTTAAATACAAAGCAGAGCCAGAATTTCTTTCAGCGTTGTAAGTGGTGCCGCACAGAATGATGGAGTTCACGAGGTTCCGAGGTTCCTTGAGGTGAGCTCTGCGTTATCTGGCCCATTCAAACACTTTCTACTGATAGCGGGGAAAACGGCCGGGTGGCCTCCCCGCAGTGACCAGACTGTCACCTCACTCTGTTCACATGTCTGGTCTGAGAGTTACCAAAACATGCCAGTTACTCGCTTGTTCCCTTAGGACTCACAAGTGATGCAAAGTATTGAGATGAGTAAATATTCTTAGGATGGTACTAAGCTTGATGAAGTAAAAATTTGCCAGTGTTATAGACAAAAATGTTGTTTCATTTGTGTCCTTTTTTTCCTGTAAGCAAAAAATAGGGTTCATTGCTGAGTCACTGAAGAAATCATACAAGCCTAGCATGTTATGAGAAATCATTAGTGTGTTAGGTCTTTAAAACACTGACATAGATACGAGAAATGAATTGAACTGAATAGTCAGAGATACTAGAGTTATTTACCTCTTTTATGTAAAGGGAAATGAGATAATCCTATTGGAACATTTTAGAATTAAACTAGAAAAAAATTAAATTGTTTCCATAGTACAAAAGTGTGTTTTAAGGGTCTCCCCTGCAGTTACTTTAACTTGCCTGAAGTCTTCTCAGACAGATACTCAAATGTTGGAGTCCCTGCTTCTCTGCAGTGAAAAAGGGTCTTGAGTGTCTGAATGCTGGAAAGGCTCATCTTTCCTTTGTATGTCTGGGGCGGGGGGCGGGACGCTCCTCACGGTGCAGTTTTTAGATCTGTATGGCTGATGGTATGTGGGCACCTGACAGCTCTGTCTCATTCATGCTTCACTCACTCGGGATGTAGGACTGTTGCCCTCATGCTCCACGGCTGTTCTGCAGTCTCCCGGTAGCTCCACACCCTTCCCACCTTTCAGCGTTACAGGTAAGTCACTGTCTTTTCCTTCCCATGTAGAGCTCTAAGATGGCGTTTGAATATTGTGGGGGAGAAAAGGGGTTGCTTTTTGTTCCTGTTTTCCCCTGCAGCTAATGAATCAGGGCAGGGGTTCCAGCAGGGATGAGAGGAGTTTAACAGGTGGGGTGTAGCTCTTCTCCTGGGATCAGCCCTGCACTCCTCGTGCTTTTCCTTTACTCAGGCCAAACTTTCACTCAGAGGTCAAGTGGAGTCAAGAAGAAGTCAAAAGAAGTTTTGCCTGGGATTTAAGGAGGAGGCTTCATAGCAGTACAGTAAGTTCAAGGTAATAACAAGATCAGTTAAGGAATTAATTTTTAACAAGTGTTCAAAATACGAGAGTGGTGATACGCATGTCTGAAAGTATGACACTGGGAGCATGAAGAGAGGTATTTTTCAAATCCTCACCTAAACAAGTTTATAAAATGAGATTTGTGAAACCTCTATTTTGATTTATGAAACACTCACCATTGAGTTTCATATATATGTACATGGCCAAATACCATTAAGTTTCATTGGAAACTATAGTAGCTCATTCTGTGCCTGCACATATGCCAGTTAGTCTGGAATTATATGGTCACACTGCAGATTTTCTGCAGGATGACTGCTTTTGTCTGATTTAAGTTAGCAGAGTTAAGAACCTGATAGTGGTGGAGATGCCTGATTGTTTGGTGTAAAAACAAATTAAATATTGCGAGTTGTTTTAACACCTTTTTTGTCATACTGCTTTTTAAACTAGAGATAAATTTGAGAAAAAATGTAAATCCCAAGTTTTTAGACTGTCACGAGAAATTAAAGGAAATGTGGGCTGAATTTAAGAAATTGTATTCAGATAAGGATATCTGTTAAGTTTCTAAATATTTGTTATGGGACATTTTTTGGATGTACAAGTATAATGAAATTATAAATACATCAAATGTCATAATCTGGTAATGTGTGTAATACAGCTGTGTACTTATTTGTGTGCATATGTGTATATAAATACATAAACATGTACATGTTTGAGTAAATTTATCAATAATAAAATGTCAAATTTTGCACACCTAGTGCACATAGTGCACATGAACCTCTTCATCACCAGAAGTAAAAATAACTGGAAAGTTTATAGATGTCATATATAATTCTTTTTCTTCTGCAGAGGGATAGATAGGACATTGCAGCTTCTAAAATTTATTCACGCTTGCTTGTTCTCTTTGTAACATGCAAAGTGTGTTTGTGCATCTACTAAACTAGTAATTAATAACACAACATTGATTCTTAAATGCCATGCCAATTTTTATGAATGTCCATTTTTCAGTGTGGTCTCAAAGGAATGATTTTCTATAACAAGAATTACAATGCAATAAAATACACCAAATAATACAAGACTCCCAGTTCTTATTAAATGATACGAAGGTTCATGAAGTCCTTGCTTTTCATACCATTGAATTAGATTGTTTTCTGAGACAGATTCTCTGTCATGCCCTTGTGGGTATTCATGGACATCATGAAATGCAGATAAAGATGTTTCATTTCGTAATCTGCATTTTTTTTCCAAGCACAAAAAGAAAAAATGTCTTCTTTCACAATCCATGTTGAAGATTAGGTCTTAACAGTTGCCTGTCTCTGTAGCACTGAAAGTAATACTATATTGTTGAATTTTATGTAATACTACAAAAGCAATCTTGGGATTATTCTCAGCTAAAATGTTGAGTTGTGGCTGTTTAAATTTAGACATAGGTATTGTTGAACTCAATAGGGAGAAATCAAATATTCTCTGAGCTTTGTGAATCTTCTGTTTTCGTTTAATGTAATTTAATAATGATTTGTATCAAGGCACCCCTTTGCAGTTGTTGGTGTGATTTTTGAATGAGTTGCATTGCCCTTAAGAATTGCTCACTGAAGAATGTATTGACATTGAAGAAAGACACAGGACCTGGATTTCTGGGAACTCTTCAGCCAATGGAGATATGTAACTGCATTGCTCTTGGAAATTGTGTCCTTCCAGTATTTATGTACTATGGACAATGTACATTTGTGGTGAAGACAACAGTTGCTGCAATTCATACTAAGATGCACACTGAGATTTTTCACCTCTGTGCTGTTAAGATGCTGTGAAGTATCTGCTCACAGCTTAAACACTTTCTTGGTGTGCAGGATGAATTTGCACACTCTAATACACAGAAATAAATATTTTAATTAATGTAAGCATGAAAATAGCTTTTTTATGTGTATTCTCTGAGAAGTGCATTGTGTCATGTCTTTGATGTCCTGAATTAACTCAGCCTGGGCATTGCTGACCTGTAGTAAAAGGAAAAAAATTCTTTGGAGATTGAAAAATTATTAAGTTAGATGGATTTATTATTTGTCATCTTCAAATTCTAGAAATTGTTCTTGTTCTTCTCTTAATCTCTAGATGAATCCTCAGAAAAGTACAAAATGTCCTGTTTTCATTATAGGCATCATCACCTGCTCATTACCTGAGCTGCCTATTTTGTTTGATTTGGATGGAAATGAAAGAGTGAGGCAGAGAATATTGAACTGAGAGGCACAGAATAATGTAAAGAACAGTAGAGAAAGGAAATATGCTAAGTTTATGCTAAACTTCTTTAATCCATCCAATATCAAACATTATTTATTTTTCTTTTGTACTTTTTCTGCTTTTTCTACATTTTCCCACTCATAATGAAAACATGCCCGAACAGTTTAGTTCTGTTCAAAGCTGGAACTAAACTGGGTATATCTTCAAGTGATTTTGAGTTTAAAAAAAAAAAGTGTAAAATTAATTCATTATTGCCTTAAAGATTTTTATTTGTCAAGATTAAAGTTACTTAACCATCCAAAATATTTTAAACCTTATAAAATTAAGATAGATGATTAAATTTTAAAGTAAAATAAACATATTCAATTAAGACTATAAAAATACCATAACAAAATTTATTCAGCTTTGGGCTACTGTCTTAACAGGAGAAAAAATACATTCTTCAAAAAGAATCTGAATATATTTAAAAAAATATTTCAGGACAGGGAACATACATACACAAATTCAGTATTTCGTTGTTAGTATCATTGTTTGTAGTTTATCATGTTATACTGGAAAAAGAATTCACTTATATTAAAGGGCGTTTTTGAAAAATATCAAAGATGTATTTTTAGGGGGAGTTTTTGTTAAATTAACTTCATGTGATAAAAAATGAATTCGTACACCAGGATTTAAAGAACTGTAGAATACTAATGGGCGTGTTATTGCTTTTTGTGTGAAAGCATACTACTCTGCAGTTATAGGTATTTCATTGCATCACAGTAAAATTAAGTTATAAAAAAATACCTTAAATAAATTTAATTTCTTTAGTTGCCTTAACTAAAAGCCTGAAAGAACTTTAGGACAGACTTTGGAAATACTTTTTTTGAAAAAACAGTGACATAATTGCTGGAAATTACACTCATATAATGATAAGAATAATACACTTCATTGGTAAATTCCTAGCTGTAGTGACAGACACCTTTTTTTTTTCAGGAATTGTAAGACACCCATGTGTTTGGATAAGAAGTATAAGCATAGTAAGATGCAATTAAGTTATATATAAAATATTCTAAGATTTTTAAACAAGAAGATAATTACTTTTCTGATAGTGTTTTTTTGTATGCAAATTGTTCAATCTGAATTACAATTATGATACAAGTGTTTCTGAAGGTACTGAAGTTAGCTGAAAGCAATTTTTTTTTATTTTGTTTTTAGTTGAAGGTTGACATATAAAATATAGAAGTGAGTTTATTAGGGCAATGAAATGTACTTCTTACATATATTCCAATATTCTTACATATAATCCAGTTAGGAACAGGCCAAGGATAACAGAAGTGATACCAAGAGATTCCTCTTGTTCCTTAATTGGAGGAAGCTTGTGAGGAATTCTGATATTTAAAAAAATCTTGCACTTCAAGCTTTCCAAATCAGCAATTGTGTCGCTGCCTAGAATTGGACATGGGGGGGCCCATCATACATGAATTGGTGGAAACTGCTGAGAATATATGCCAGTTGTTTGTCACAGAAGTAAGGTCGTAAGATGTAATTCTATTTTTTCCAAGAAAATCTCTGTATATAGTTGCTGAAATGACCTTGAGTTTGTTGTTCTGTTTTTTGCTTTGTTTTAATGTTGGAGTAGGTATGGTTCAGTAACACCAACTGCCAGAACAGCAGGGGAAATGGCATAGAAACTTTTTCACCATTCCTTTCAGAATTTGTCATTCTTCCCAATATTTCAAGTTACTGAAATGTCTGGGTTTTTTTAGAAATAAACAAATCTGAACATGATTAGGCTTTGAGAACATGCTTGCTGAGTTGTACAGATTCCAAAAGTCAGCTGTAAATTCTGTAGGTTTTGAGTAATTATTTTTCTGTGTTTGTACAGTCTGAAAATAGCAGAGACCTATTACTAACTTCCTGATCACTGGAGTAAATAAGTTCTGATAACAGTACAATTATTAGAGTTAGGCAAACTTTGCATCACACTCTGAATACCAGTGCAGTTGCATTAACAGTAGGATTATTCTGTTTAATTGATCTGATTTCTACTTGTTCTTTTCTAAATATAAGCAGGAGCAGTTAGAGCCATCTCAGACAGAGGAAACACAAATAATGTTTTTTTAAATATTTAAATTTTGTAGAAATTCTAACTTACAAATCCTCTTGCCAGTTGTGTATAGCACTTAAGCCTGCATGGACTCTGTGAGAGCATTAAACATCTCCCTTCTGTGCTCACCAGAACCCTGGGTTGTGTGAGTCCAGGGTTATCTAGTTCTTAATGTATGTGTGCAATATTCTGCAAAAGCAAGTGCCCTTAAGAAATATCATTTGTCGAGGATCAATCTGTCCTGCCCCAGCATTGTGTAATTATAGGATGTTTTAACATTTCTCTAATTGCTCTGATATTCTTGTTGTAGGTTAGAAATCTGAGACAATGGGTGACTGGAGCTTTCTGGGGAGACTGTTAGAGAATGCACAGGAGCACTCCACGGTTATTGGCAAGGTTTGGCTGACAGTACTGTTTATCTTCAGGATCCTGGTGCTGGGGGCTGCTGCTGAGGAGGTCTGGGGAGACGAGCAGTCGGACTTTACATGCAACACTCAGCAACCTGGTTGCGAAAATGTTTGCTATGACAAAGCCTTCCCCATTTCTCACATCCGCTTCTGGGTGCTGCAGATCATTTTTGTCTCCACTCCAACCCTCATCTACCTGGGCCATGTCCTGCACATTGTACGCATGGAGGAGAAGAGGAAAGAGAAAGAGGAGCTGAAAAAGAAGGGAAGCAGCAAAGATGGCAACTACTCAGCAGCAGCAGCATCTGGCAGTGGTGGTGGAGGAGGCAGCAATAACGTCAAAGATCAACCTATTGTCAAAAGGGGGAAAGAGAAGCCCCCAATCCGTGATGAACGTGGTAGAATCCGTATGGGGGGTGCCTTGCTCCGTACCTATGTCTTCAATATCATATTCAAGACGCTGTTCGAGGTGGGCTTGATTGTGGGCCAGTACTTCCTATATGGCTTCGAGCTAAAGCCAGTCTACCAGTGCAGCCGCTCACCTTGTCCACACACTGTCGACTGCTTCATCTCAAGGCCCACTGAGAAGACCATCTTCATCATCTTCATGCTGGTGGTGGCCTCAGTCTCCCTGCTGCTGAACATGCTTGAGATATATCACCTGGGGTGGAAGAAGCTTAAGCAGGGCATGACAAGCCAGTACATCCTAGAGATGCCTGTCGCAACAATGACACCAGTTATGGTAACAGGGGAGTCCAAACCTGTTTCCCTGCCGCCACCAGCCCCACCTGTGGTGGTCACGGCTGCCACGCCCGCCCCTGTTCTGCCTGACACCCGTGCTGTCACACCGCTGCTGGCCCCAGTGACCATGGCATCGTACTATGCTACGGCCGCTCCGAGACCACGGCCCCCCTCCAACACGACGTCCATGGCAAGCTACCCTGCTGCTCCACAAGTTCCTGAGGAGAAGCACCGTGCTGTGACTCCCACACCCATCTCCACTCCTGTCACCATCCCGACCCCCATCCCCACGCCCACGCCAGCCGTCATCAACTACTTCAACAGCAGCAGCCGTGCCCTGACGTCCGAGCAGAACTGGGGTAACATGGCAGCTGAGCACCAGGAGAAGGTTTCCTCCAGCTCAGCAGGTTCCTCTACCCCCAGCAGCGTCCGGCATCCCCTTCCTGAGCAGGAAGAGCCACTGGAGCAGCTACTCCCGCCCCCAGCTGTGCTGCCTGTCGCCGGGGCCAACAGCGGCAGCAGCACCAGCCTGAGTGGGGCGAGCGGCGGCAAGTGGGATGTGGAGGGCGAGGTGGAGCTGTCGGGGCCACGGCCCGTCTCGGCTGCCTGCGCCACGGTGGAGATGCACGAGCCCCCGCTGCTCGTAGACACGCGCCGCTTGAGCAGGGCCAGTAAGTCGAGCAGCTGCAGAGCCCGGTCAGACGACCTGGCCGTGTAAGGTGGTGGCCCCTGCTCGGGGGAGCAGGTGCTGGAAGGCAGAGTGGGCAGGGGAGCTGCCTGGGGAGGCCAGGCCTGGCGTGGGTGAGAAGGCCTGGGCTTCAATCTTAGACGCTTGCTGTTTTTTGCACTCTGTGAGTTGTAGTGGGGAAAATTATCAACAGTTTCTAATAGGTCAGGGGTGACCGAAGCGCAGCCCATGGGCTGGGGGACCAGTCCCACTTTCCTTCATGTTCATGACAGATCCCTCAAGGGCAGCCACAGGGGAGGCCTGCACAGATAACAGGTGGTGGTGGTAGCTGGTCATGTGTCCTGAGGCTGACTTTTATCCGAGAGAAATGTTAATATCCCTAGTGCCCGTGCGCCTGGCTGTCATCTCCCTCTTACTCTTGCCCTCACTTCAGCTCTTTCCTAGAAGCTCTACATGAGCAGATGCAATGACTTACTTTCTTCCTCTTAAATCTTACGTAGCCTTATGGCAAACATCAGTGTGGTATTCTGCCTGTTGGCACCTGTTGTGTCTACGGACCAGCTTGCCATATTAAAGGTAACTCAGTTTCTTCCATATAACATGACTTAATGGAGCCTTTGGGCTCATGGCAAGTCACCAATGCGGTCCTCGGCCAGGCAAAGTTTAGGGAGCCCCTGGAATAGATTTTTGAGGTTCTTCTTTCCATAATTTTTTTTTTTTACTCTTGACCTGTTAGGAAGTGTTCGGTTTGACCTTCTATCCAGTGTTTGCCAACCATGATCACACCATGTTTATAAGCCTGCAAATATGTTTGAGCATGTTTGACTATAATTTAACTGACTTCTAAAATTGCTTACAGGAGGACAGGAATTCAAACCACACCTCTGAAATTATTACACAGAACAATTTCTCTTCAGAAAGCAAGGATTATGATTTCAATACACTTTGGCCCCATACATTGCCCGTGGACAAACAATTAGGATAAAGTACAGCTCTGCATTTTAGACTATTAGATATCAGCTTAAGTTTGTTGGAAAAATGCTTTTTAGAAGTAAACTTGAGTGCTTATTTTTAAGTATTTGAACATTTTGAGAATAATCTGTAGTTTAAAGTTACTTGACTGTGTACTTAATAATTTTAGTTTGATCTTTGATCTTACAAGAAAGTGTAAAAGGAGAGAAACTGACTAATGGTGAAATTCCCAAAGCAACATTATTTCCTGTTGTGTACTCTTTAACATCAACCTGTAGTGTCTTTAGGTCAGTGAAAACAGGTAATACTGTATTGCAGAAAAGGTGGCTAAAATATCTGGGCTACAGCCAGGCCTTATTCAAGCAAGACTAACATTCACATGAAGTTTTGGGAGCCAGAAGAAATTTAGATTTTGAGCCTTAGAAGAGACATTGGAATCCTGCTTGTGTGTGTCCCTCAAAAATGAGTGAAGGAAAGTACTGGGTTTTTTTTCTAAGGTGCAGCTTTCCTTTCAACAGGCTGTCCTTTATTCCCTCCTGAACAACATGTTAGAATTCTGCATGCCTGAATAGGCTCAGGAGAGTTTTGGTAGCTCAGCTTCTGTTCTAAGCAAAATGCAAAAGAATTAAAGCTTAGAGTCAGTCCTGTTGCTGCTACCAATCAAAAGTACTGTAACTGGAAAAGAGCAATCAAACACACTGGGATAGCCCTTTGCATCTTCAAAATGTTTGGCCTGGCAGTGCAGTCCTTACTCAGGCAAAGCAGGGTCACCCTATAGCAAGCAGTTAACATTACCAGTTATTTCTGCTGTCGTGTGTTTTCCTGAGTGTGCTTATTTTATTCAACAGTCAAAATATATTCCCACCACTCAAGACTAAACATTTTTACTGCTTTCTGAGTAGTCACAAAGAGCTTCTCAGGATCAGAAGCACTGTTCTGCAACCTTTGGGCATGTTGTCTCACGACTTCCTTGTCCTGCTTGTGTTGAACCGGGTGAGGAGAAGTCCTTCTGCTGCCATGGATCTTCAGGGCAGCCACTGCATTAAAAGTCGACGTGTAGTAGTACAATAAACATATTTATTGTTAGGTATTCAGCTTCAGGCATGCTCTCATGGATTTTCTGTGTTATAAGCCATAAAAACCCTTTCTGCAAGAAAACTAAAAGCCAAGTTCTGCTTTCTGTTGTATCCATGCAACTGTGCTGAACATAGACTAAAGCTGATGAAGTTGCCTAGATGTAAACAAAAGCAGAGACTAAGATTCAAAATTTTTAGATTTACTAGCATCTGTCATAGCAGTTTTGTAAGTTTTGATAAATGCCAGTTAACTACATTGCTGAAATAATGCAATATATGCATCTCTGTATTTTAGTACATTGGAGTTTATAGGCTACATTTTCCTTTGTTCTATGCTTCTGAAGAATGAAGTCAAAGTCTTTCTGGAGTGTATTTATATAAACCAGACCACTTGGAATGTGTGCTTTTTTATATCACTTCCTGAGAGCAAAACTGATGTTATTTGATGGGGCTCTGCATCTTGTGGCTCTTACTTCAGTACTACCCTCACAGAGTGTGTCCTGCAGGATTGCATCCATATTGTATATAAAAAATAGTAAGAGAGAGAGATTTAACTTAGGATCAACTGAGACCTAGTCTGACCTTTTCAAGTTAATGTGTGTGGTTAGACCTGCAGAAAGTTCACATGCTTTTGTGAAACATACGGTATTTTCAGCCAGAGTAACTACTGGAAAGCTCTAAAAGATGATTTTTTCTGTTAGGTGAAGCTCGGGGGGAGAAATGTAACTCTATTGCAACCCCTAAGAGAAGTCTGAGAGAGCAGCCTCTGCATCCAGGCAGTCCTGGCCTGAGAAAGCAAAGCTACAACTCACAGGTTGCGCTTTTAAGATCAGCTTAAGTTCCATCACGTAACTGTGCAGCGTCAAGCCTCTTCATTGCCTGCAGTTTCATTTGGAGTCCAGTAACTGTTTCTTCATTTAAGCCCAGGTAACTGTTTTGGCACAACTCCTCCTTAGTGCTTACAACTCCTTGTAGTTGCTGCATCACATCTGGATTCAGATTTGTTGAAAGAAAAATCTTACTGGCATGGCTGATTTTGAGGACTTTAGTCATGAACGATCGCTGAATTCAACATCCTGTGAGTCAAGTGTCCAATACTATGCAGAATTCCACAGTTCTAGAAAATATGTCCAAACTCCCACTGACTTGCAGAATAGAGTCTATTGGCAAAAATTATCTGCTGATTTCTAAGTTGTTGACTATTTCACATCACTTGATTACAAAGTTTCATGGGAGCTGGTAGCCAGTGATACCCTGATTTAGCCCGGTCATGTGGCTGTTCAAGCCGCAATTCTGAAAGACCTCAGGTGCACAGCCAAGATGAAACCTGTAGGTAAGTTATCACAAAAGCAGAAGTCAGAACAGAATCATGCCTGATATTAAGCAGACTGAAAAAAAAAACCCCACTAATTTTTGCTCTTTGAGTAGAATAATTGTGGGAAAATTTGTTCTCTCTCTTACTTGGAAGTTAAAAAAATATGCTGAGGTAAACTATGGAAAACTGAAAAAAAATACTCTTTGAACAAGTTACCAGGTGTATGATGTACTACTCTTTTTGCAGTATATTTGTTGTTCAGCAAGGCACTTAGAGCTAATTAAA
Organism: Illadopsis cleaveri; assembly: GCA_013399915.1. Classification (NCBI taxonomy): domain Eukaryota; kingdom Metazoa; phylum Chordata; class Aves; order Passeriformes; family Timaliidae; genus Illadopsis; species Illadopsis cleaveri. Next base: position 463,535 of record VXBB01007631.1, on the reverse strand, counting down.
TGTCTGACATTTTGCATCTCTTAAGATTATTTTCTGGTATGAATACATAAGTGTAGGATCAGTAAAATGATAAAAGCAAGCTTTAAAAATCACATCACTATTTAGGTCCTTTTTTGGTTAGGCATGAGACCAGCTCCTCAGCTACTACAAACTATTGTATTCCGCTGAGTTCATGTGGGTGACAGCAGTCTGCAGGAGCAGAGTGTTGAGCCCCCAGGTCTTTTTGTTTTATACAGACACTAACACCATGGATTTGAACAGGCTGGGTTGGTTTTGTTGTTTTTTTTTTTAATTCCAAATGTTTTACTTTGATTTTTCTTGTGAAAAGTGTGCTCTTGTAATTCTGATTTTCTGAAGTTTACATTCAGTTTTTGATTTCAGATTGCACATTTGGATGAAATAAACTGCTTTCTAAGTTTACATTTGTATAAGAAGCAAAAGAATGACTCTGCCAATGTGTTAAACATGAGAGAAGTGTCTTACTATAACACAGGAACTCTTCAGACATAAGACAGTACCATTAAATTTAACCTGATCACTGATGCACAGTATCAGCTTTCTCTGTATAATTGAAATATGGGTGTTGGATATATAGGGAGCACACCATGAAAAAAAGTATTTTTCATCATGGACTCAATAATTGCCAAATAAACTAAGGTTCACTATTGTTCATATGCCCTCTTCTGTGTTTAGAGCTTCAATGACAAAAAATAGCTGTGACATATGTCCTTTATTTTTTACAGCCTGGTTTAAAATTCCAAGCAAAGTACTTGTGAATAAACACTGCACTGTTACACTGTAGAAGATTTTACAAAAAATAAATATTTTGCTTTCTAGGCAAAAAATATGGTTCTGAGCCTGCAAATACAATTTCATGCAAGTTATTTTAACTTTTGCAAATAAGACCATTAAAGGCAATGGGACTATTTGCATAAATTAATAACACTGATGTGATAAAGAAATTGTGGATTTGCATTTTAAGTTTGCTGTAAGATGCCAACCTAATTCTAGAGTTTTCAGTTCTTGGAAGAGTTATGCAAGATGTGTGAGCATATTTTAAGGTGGAGAGTGCATTGCTATTTGCATTGCCACTGTTTCACACAGTTAAAGGGTTCTAAAGCATAAGAAAACTTACTCAGAACTTTCTTGTTGCTTTCTGGATGTTTGTCTTTTACATGACAGAATCTGACAAAAAACATCGCAAGTTTTCTGGGCAGTCAGGAACTTGTAGTAACAATAAAACCAGCAAACAGTTAAAAGTACTGTGTTCAGAGAAGTGCCTTGTATATGAAATTGTGTAAGAAGCAAGTTGATGTAAATGTTAATTTACCTCATATGTTTACAAAATTGTGACTAAATAAACTTTTTGTACCACAGCATTGTCTAGTCTAGATTGAATTTTCATGGTTGTGTAGATGGTCTTTTAAAATACTGATGTGAGGGGACAGTTAGCTCCCTCCCCTTATTCACTTACACTGCTGCTTCCCTTCATCATGTGAAGTGCTCACTGAATTGCATTTCTTGGAAAACTGGATGCTGAAACCTGTCTCCATGCAGAACTCCCAGTGGCTTCACAGGGAACTTCACAGTCTAGAAGACACATGGGAACAAGACTCACTTGAGCATGCACTGAGGTGAAGTGCTAACTACCTTGACATCAGTGGGAGGTCTGCTTCTGCTTTCCACCAAATCCAGGTTTCACTCTTGGCTCCTGCTTTGACACAGGAGTCCCTGTTCATCTCGTGCAGTGTGCCATTGGCAGTGACTCCCACCTTTCCCCCCAGTGCTGATTCACTAACTTTGATTTATCCATCTAACTGCTGTGCCATGAGACTGTTGCCTATAAATGCATGAAGGATTTTAGTGCAGGGAAAGTGTGTCCTTACTGGGGATAATGTGGGATGTTCACAGTTTAGCACACAGAAGTTTAACTCAATTCTGCACTGAAAATGTACAATGTACTAAAGGCAAGTCAGTCTAAGCATTGTATAGTCCCATGAAGAGGTCAGGGCCAGATTTCTGAGAAGTTTTACTTGTGGAAAGCAGCAATGTGGGCAAGACTAAGTGTCTCTTCCAGTTAAGTATGAAGGCTTTGTAAAACTTTATTTTTAATCTGCAGCACTTACATGGACCTGGCAGGTCAAGATAGTTTCTGCCCTGTAGTACTGAGTGCTTCTGTCTCATGGGAGTACAGTCATATTTTTTTGGTGCTTCCTTGTGCTCAGGCAGTGCTGTCTGTGCTTTACAGAATGCATCCACATGGTAAACCAGACTGTTCACTATCTCTGATGGCAGGGCAGGTGTAAAGTGAGCTGCCAGGTGTGTAATATGGGTAGTACTAAGATTGTGTTTAGCAGTAATAAGCTAAGGAAGTGCATAAAGTGGAATGGTAAAACTAGCTGATAACTCACTTGCCTGTGACCAAGAGTGCTTTTTGCTACAAATACACCTAGCAAACTCTCTATTTAGATGGACATTCCACAGTTTTGTCACTTGAAGAACAGAGAGAGTTCTCCCAAGGGAGCTGAGTGTGTCAGTGGTGCAGACACAGCTTGGTCACGGGCTCTCCCTGCCTTGGCATGCAGCCACACTGCTGTCACCTTCCACCCACTGTCTCTAAAGAATTTCTGGTTGGAGTAGGAGATACAAATGTTGCTACTCTTGGTCTCTGAAGGCCTTTGTGATGGTGTGGGTACCTTTTGCTGCACACTGAGTGAGGTAGCTTCATGTGAGCTTCTGGAGAAAGCGTGAAAGGCGTGCCCTCCTCATGCACAGCTGTGTCAGAGCACCCCGAAGATTCTGATAGTAATGAAAGAGGTGTACTGGGGGGAACTCTAACCTGCTCCAGTAAATGTCTGAACAGTTGTGCTGAAAGCCAAGTGGGGAGCATTCCACACACCCCTGTACTGCTGCTGCTGCTGTTCCCAGGGATTTGGCACAGGAACAATCAGCTGGGCTTTAGTGAGCATTTTCCCTGTGACTGCACTAAGAATGGGCTTTAACTAAACTCATCAGTGTTTCCCCACACCTTAGCTGGAACAGGAATGAAGGCAATGAAGGCAATACACGTGTCCTCTCAAGGAAACAGATATTAGATAGTGAGATCTTAATAGGTCTGACATTTTGATCACTTTTGGCAACTGGATGTGCATCAAGTCTAATTGTCTTTGTGTTGATTTTCAGCAGACAATAGAGTAAGCAGATGCTTATCCAAACTCACAAAACTGAAGAGAGACTTCTCATAAACATGATCTAGGAAGACTTTTTCTTAGAGTGTCATAGTCCAGGAAAACAGGGTGTTCGAGGAAGTACACATTTTGGCACATGCAGGTATGTGATATTATGCCAGAGTTACAGGTATCATTAATTTCTGTTAATGCATTAGTAGGATAGTTGGATTGCACCAGCTGTTCTTCATTGTGCAAGGGTTTTGTTTTTTTTTTCATTTTTAAAGAGAGATTAGTGGCACATGACAGCAAAATGCTGTCCTTTGTGGGTAGTTACCTCCTTTTCTTTTTTGTTCAGTATGTGGTCTGTGTATCTTTGAGTCACTAGTGATAGTACAGTGCCTGTCAGAACTATTTTAAGTCCCTTGTGTGGGCTTTTGCCATACCTTGTTTTTAAGGGCAGTCCTCAGCACTTACGACAGTGGCTACAGATGTTGAAGTTCCTGGTGCCATGGACAGTGGCAATGAGCAGACTGACACCAAGGTCACAAAGAAAAGACCAGGCTGTGTTTGCAGCACTAATGTAGCCAACTCTAACCATTTTTCAACCAGATCTCTGTAATTTCAGAGGTTGCCTCCTGAAGAAAAAAAAAATCAAATACTTGCAGTTCTTCACTGTCCTTATTTATTTGTCCTGTGAAAGGATAATAAAATATATTAAAATGTCCTGACCTTTGCATTTCTAAGTAGCATGAGACATGGCTTTTTAAAGAGGTTCTATGGTTTTCAGGGAATATTTTTTTTTAATAGAAAGGGCTTCACAAGTTCAGACTCTCAAAAAGAGAATACATTTTTCATTGGGATAGATTTTTATTGTGTTTGCACAGGATCCACCAAAGTCAGTGAATTGATGGAGTAAAGTGAAATAAAACCTTTGTTTTCCATGTGGGTATATAGATTCCATGTCTATACTCAATTTAATCAAAACTAAAAAGAGCAATCATCAGTTATCATATATCTCACTCCCCTGTCTGACAAGATTAAACTTTCCAAAGATTTTGGCTTTAAGGAATGTTGTGGACTTCTGAGCAGAGACTAAGGGATAATTATGGTTGAACTATCCTGCCCCACAGAAGAACCAACTGTTTGCTTTGCATATCTTATGTAGTGGGGTTTGCTATATAAATTCTGCACAAAATGCAGAAGTAAGCAGCTAAGGAGGTTTTGCCCAAGCAAACTCATTGTGTTTGGATTATGGATACTCTGAGAGGAAAGAATCGTCTTCATTATGAGAGAAAAACCTGCAGCAAAGCCAGCCTGGCTGGGATACCAGGAACACATGTGGCTGATTCTCTGGATTTTCTACATCCTGTAGTCTTTTAAACTCTGTAGTCAATTAAAGTGCTGCAGCCCAATGCTTTGAGAGCAAAATTCTTGGCCAGGGATCTACAAAATACTGCCTGCATTTACATTTGTCTGTGAATGGGGCTGTATTAGTGACTGCAGTGTTTGGGATTTTGCAGCATGGAGAAGGATGCAGTCTGCACCCACCTCTTGCTGTGGCCTACATGAGAATTCTGTGCCTAACTTTCAGGATGTATTTTTAAAATCTCTGCTCTTTATTGTTTACAGGAGTGGAGCCTCTTTTCAGCATATCTGTGGTTGGAGGTGGAGCTGCAAGTGCCTGCCTTTGGGCTCCCTCCATGCCGTTCTTCTTGCAGCAGGCAGCATCAGTCCTTCCCAGCAGCCTGGCAGCACAGGTTGCTCCTGACTGATTCCAGCTGTAAGGCTTAATTCAGGTCCAGAACTTCCATAACACTAGGAAGAGATTCTTGTCTTCCTCTGTGAGATAAGACCATAAAATGCCTCAGTAATTTCATTTATAGTTTTGTCTTAGACACCTAGTTATTTTGAATCTGGTTCCTCCATCCTTGAGTTCAAACCCAGTTTTCATACCCAGAATGCTGAAGTGCCATCTCTGTAGATGATGCAGGTGGGAAAATAATTCCATTGCTGCCCCATGAGTTGGAGAGAGTGTGGACTGCTTACTGTCCATGCATAATGGAAAAGCTTAAACATATTTGCTTAGATGTTGAAATCTCTTACAGCTAAAGCCATGACCTAACTTTCTAACAAAGTTTTGTGTATCAGGAATTCCTTTTCCCTACAGCTGCTGTAGCAAGTCATGCATGACACCGAAATGTGCATTACAAGTTTTTGGGTGTATAGGAGAAGTGCAGTGATCTGCATGTAATTTGGGCAGCTGTCTTTATTTTCAGCTGAAAGAATTCTCTCAGTTGCAACAACGTAAATCCAGTATAACTCCACCACACCGGGGTAACACAGATAAGACTTTCTTTGTGTTTAAATGACTGCAGTGAATAAGATCAATTGCAAAAAGAATAGTTCTTTTTTAAAGAAAGAAAGAAAGATCTGCAAGTTTAGTACATAATGGGCCAAATTAATCTCTGTTGTAAGTACATTCATTTCAGCAGTGTTGCAGCAGAAATGAATTTAGCCTGAAGCAACTTTACAATAACTCATATATAAGTATGCACAACTAAATGTATTACACTTTAAACAAACTCAGCATTGTCTGGAGCACAGTTGGTCTGCTGAACCTCTGAAGTTAGGAACTAACCATTGTGTGCTGAGTTTGTTTAGACAGTACCATTTTTGTTCAATTGGCTACATCCGCGGTATTTTAGTGACAGCAGGAATGTTCCCTCTAGCTACAAAGTGACATTATAACTGTCAGACCCGATTTTTATTCTGGGATGTTTATGCCTTAACTCTTTTGTGCACTTAGAAATAACATTATAACTAAAGAGAGAGAAAGAAATAGTTTCGCCAATGCTGAATTTTTTGAGTTTAATCCTTTGAGTTATCCCTTTAATTCTAAAGGGGTTGAAATGCTCTTATGGAAGAGACCTCATAAGTAATAGAAATAGTCAAGGAGTGTGAAGAGTAAACCAAATCAGATCTAGAAAGTATTAATTCAGCTTTCAATAAGTTAATGTAACATTAATTTTTCTCTGGTTTCAGGCTTGAATTTTGTATACTTTTCAGTTATAAAGATTATGATACCAGACATTGCTACAGCTGCTGAGTCCCTCAGCCAGCAGTGAGCATGGTGCTTTTGGAGATTGTTGTCTGTTCACACTCCACTAGAAGAACACGTGGGCTAAATGTTTTAGGCAATCACTGTCTGTCACAATTGCATAAATGCCTTTTGCTTCTTCATGTTTTTGCCACTTTTTACACCATCATCTTGCCCTCACCAAGAAGAGTTTGGCTTTATTTGTGTTTGTAACTCCCTTACAACCAATTTTACATTTCTATTGCATCCTTCCTCAGCTTTCCCTTCACCAGACTAAATAAACCCCTCTCCTACAACCTCTCTCTGGGACTTCAGGCCCCTGATCATCTTTACTGACCCTTGCTGTGCCTTCTCCAGTTCCTCCACATTCCCCTTGAGCTGAGGGCTGTGAAACTGAACACAGTGCTCCAGGTGTGACCTCACTGGTGCTCAAATGAAATCAAGCAATTTGCCCTCATTTTCCTCCTTGAGATGATCATTCCTAGAACAGCTGCAGCATGACATTGAGCACTCAGAGAAATATGCTGTGAGCTCTTTGCTGGAACAGGGTTAGATTTCTCATTCATTCACAGGTAGATTTGAAATAGGCCTTTAAAAAGACTTGAGCAGCAAGAAGAGGTCAAAAACAAGTGAGCCCAGAAAAGTGTAGATTCTTTTGTTTGTTTGTTTTTTTTGGGGGTTGGGGTTTTTTCGTTTGTTTTTTTAAGCGAAAGCATTGCAGAAGTATATACTAGAAGAACTAGGCAGCTCTTGTGGAAAACTGAGTTTTTATAGATGTTTTGTGTCATGGCTAGGGCCAGATTTGGACCTATTTGTGCTGTTCCTAACAATAACATTTGCACTGTGAAGAATGTAATCTTCTATGCTGTACATTGTCCATTTTCCAGCATTGTCTATAACATGTTCTGCATCTCCTCTTGGGTTCATTGACTGTGTGTGGTGGTCAGATACCCAACTGTCACCACATCAGATACAGAGACTGAGGTATGACCAAAGAGCTGACTGTGATGGTGAGGTCAATCCCAAGCTGGCAATGCTGCTTTTAGCTTGATGGGGTGGGGACAGAGGATATGGCTGCAGAAGTTCCAGTAGGCTAAGGGTGATTTCCATTTTTACTTTGTTGTCCACTCTAAGAATAATAAGGGCGTGCTTATCACTCTGGATATTAATAGGGTTTCCTACAGCAGCGTGGTTTATAAATAAGTAGGGATCTCATGGCAGAGTGAAAGGAAGTTAGCTTTTCTCAGAGTTTAAAATGTTGCTGTTGTGATGCTTTTTGTATGATTAGAGCTGCAACCACAGTGTCTGTAGCCCAGCAGATCTGTCCAAGCAATTTGCTCTCACCCCCTTTTTTTTTTAATACTATTAACTTTTCAGCACCCTGAGACCGTCTTGCTCAAAGGTTAGACTCAACTTTGCAATGCCAGACAATATTTTCTTGCAATTTGCAACCCTACTTGCAGTCAGGTTAATGGCTTCACTGCACTGATGTGTTTGGACTGAGCTGCATTCCAGCCTCTGGCACATTGGCAGCTTGGCAGATTTTCTCCTGCATGGCTACTGTGACAGTGGGGAATTTAGTCAGGAATTAAAGTACTGATGATTCTTGGGAGTTCTCAACAATATTGTCCCACATATTTAGAGCTTGGCTGGGCAATGACCAGGGTGTACTAAAGAGGGTTGATACTTTGATACTTTGGGAATAATCCCTTCAATGGAAAGGACCCCACTGTCAGGGACAGAGACAACCTGCCATAAAGCCTGGGGGACTACTTTCAGTGACTGCAGTTGCTAGTTATGTAGAAATCCATTAAGGAATGAAACCAGGAGATCTCTTGCTGTCCAGAGATCCTGGGAAGCAAGAGATCCTTTAGCCTTGGTGCTGGTTCTGGGTGCTGGCAGAGGCACTGAGGCCATTGGGCAAACACAGTCTCCTTGATCTGTAAAAAGAGCAAAAGATCCCAGGGTGATAAGCACTGTGGCCTTTGCATTGCTAAACCATTTTTCCTTAGTGTCTTTACTCCTTGACATCCTGGAATGAGGTGTAAAATTCTGTCCCCATTTCAACCAGCCACTGAGGGCTGTGTGGTTGAAGGACTGCTTACTGCTGACACTGGGGGTAGGCACTGTTTCCGTGATGGGCCTCAGGTAAATGCCAGCAGTAGAGAGGGTGTAATGCAGGGAGTGAACAATCTGCTGGCAGTGATCCAGACACGTGTTCTGAACAGCATGGGCAAAGACTGATGTGCTATGTCTGGTGCTGCATTGGTTTATTTTGAAACCCTGAGACTGGAGGTGCCCTGTGAGCCACATGCAGGAGGTTGGTATATTGTTGGTGTATTGTCTGCAGTGATTTTCTGCTCAGTATCAGCCCTTTGTGAAAAGCCTGAGGTGAATTGTGAAAAAGTGATGTTTGAACCATGCTAAGTATTAGAAAGTAAAACACTACTAAGGAAGAGAGGGAAGATGTAGAAGATTGATTGGAACCAACTTCCCGAAGGACTGGAGTCCAGCTTTGTTTGTATGAAGTACCTCACCCCCAGTTAGGGAATTTGTAGCACTCCCTGGAGCACTGATACAGCTATGGGATCTATATAATTGCTGAAGAATTCTTTATTAAATATAATGTTCAGAAAAAGGAAACCTATTTCTCAGTCTTGGCCTCTAACTCATCAATTTAAGATTTAACCAAACCACATGTCGTAAAATTGATCCTCATTTTTGTATTTGCAAAGGAACATTTGAATTGCAGGATTGCTTTCCACAGTGCAGAAGGGCTTTTACTGGTTTGGTTTTCCTAAAATTTGATATTGTGCCATGTGTTAAGAGATTAAAGAAGGATTCATTTAAGAGAAACAATCAGTACTGGGGCTGGACTGAGATTCTGGGTGAGGCTGCTGAGGAGCCCTTAGAGGATCCCATCATCACATCCATGGATGTTCCCAGCTTGCTCAGTTCCTCCAGAGGCAGAGGTCATTGCCTCCTGGCTTCACAAGAACAGCTGAAAATGTCACACTGACAGACTTCTTTAGAAACCTTATCTAGGCTATTCTTCTTGACTCTTGCTGTAACTCTTTGCTTCTTTCTCCTCCCTTTCCTGTCCACTCATACTCTGCAGTCTCATCCCTTTACAGTTCTTCCCTTGCCTGATGCTCTTCTACCTTCACCTTAACTGCTCAGAGCTAGTCCCACATCCCCATATTTCTCTATATATGCTGGTAAGCACCATAGCCATTCCTATTTCTGTCCTTTCTGCCTGACACTCATCCTTACTATTTTGTGATGCATCCATCTCTTCCTCACCTTCTCCTGCTGTCTCTGCAATACCCAGTTCATCTCTAAAAATGTCACTGTCAGCTGCAACCCTCCCCTGTGATGCTCTTTGTAACTCCTCATTCTTCCAGATAAACATCTCCCCTTTCCATAAGTTTTTGGCTCATTTCTCAAACTATTCTTCCATCAGATTTATTTTTTCTCGTGAAGGATCTTACCAGTCCCTGCAGAATGTAGCCCAACTTCCCCATTATCCAGCTTATATTTCTTCTTCCTCTACTCAACAGCCATCAAAAATGTATTTTGTCTTTGGTTCTCTCCTTCTAGTAACTCCATTTGCACATCCTGTTCTCTCATGCCCAATTTCTTGTTCTTCCTCACTCCATCTCAACCCATTCCCTTCTGCTATTTGCCTGTCCTCCATCTCTTTCCTCATACACAACAAGGTTTAGCACATTCCAGCCTATAACAAAAGGAAACCCTTTGGGTCTCTACTTTGATGGCTGTCACCCACCTTCCTGTATCTTGAAGTTCAATCACTGCAGTTCAGAATTTGTTCCCCTAATTTTTTTTTTTTCTGTCCCACTCTTGCCTTCCTCTACTCTGTCTTCTTTCCCTACTGCAAATTCACCACACACATCAAGCTGCCTTTAATGCCCTCTTCCTGGCCAAAGCCCAAAGTTGTTCCTTCCCACTTACACTCTTCGGCTCCTCAGGAGCCATTCTGTTTTTGAAACGTTGTGTCTTCTTTCTTTTTAAAGTTCTCCTGTTTTCTTCTTAACCTCTGCTTACATTGCTAGTAAGTCTTGCACATTTCTGGTGAAAGTCAATGTCAATTTCTGCTTCTAAATTATCCCCAGCTTTATGAAATCCCTGCTTTAAATCTGCTCATCAACTGGAAAAGATGAGTTATTTAGAAAACTGAGAGATCAGTTTCATGCAGAAGAAGGTACTACTCAGCCTTTTTCTAGCACTAGCCCTCATGTAAATGTGCTTACATAGTGATTTAGTTTAATGCTACTGTGAACCCTCCCTTAGCATAATTTTAAGCAGAATTTCATGGGCAATTTCTTGAGACACACTTCAAACACAGTTTGAAAGACAACTGTCTTAAAAGATGTAAACTTGAAATGTGCTTGGGTTGCTCTCTATATTTTCAGTCATGAAAAATTAAGTAGGGCCATGCATATTAAGTATCTCACAGATAAATACACATGATGAAGAAATCTGGGAAGCTGTTTGGTTCTGGGACAGATTCCAAAGACAAACAGAGCACTTTACCTGTAAAAATAAAATATTTTCTCCTAATAGATTGGCTAGTATCACCTAGACATGGCAGACTGAAAGCATACTTTGCCTTCTTCATAGCTCAGAAATATTTTTTTTCCTTGAATGAAAACTTTTCATTAAACACTGAATTGTTGAATTGACTGTTATTCCAGTTCTGGTCTTTAGGTTACTTTATTTGATTCTCTGAGCCATCTCTGCATTCTGCTGCAGTCAGCAGTGTTGACACATCTCCATACACTGGAATCTGCTCACTTCAGGATGCTTATCTGCCTACTGTAGGAGCCCCATTGCACTGAGCCCCTGTTCCACAGTGTCTCTGGCCAAATTTTCTTCTAGCTGTGCTCTGGGTCTTCCTGCATTTTCCCCCTCACTCATCATGGAACAGATCAGTGGGTATCTTACTGCCTCTGTGGACCAAAAGGGGCAGACTCAATGAATATATCCATGCTTGACTTGCAAACATTTTGTACTAGAAAAATAACAAATTACTGTCTGTGATATGCACAGGGAACTTGCTTATATTTAACTGTTTTCATCTACAGGAAAAGAATGAAAACTTTTTCTTACAGGGAGTTCCAGCTGTTCTCCTCACCAGGATTTTATTCCTCTTTGATGTTGCAGACAGAGCCCTCCATCCAGCATTTGGCTAGTGGGATGGTCTTTTGGCCACTAGTGGTCAATTGAATTTTTCAAGCTCTGCTTTCCAGGCTAAAATGTCTAATTTTTACATGTAAGAAATTAAATTCTGTCTATTACTGTGAAAGTGCAATTTATCAGCTGTCCTTATGTGTGCATCAAATGTGGATAACCCCAAAGAGGAGAGCTAAAGGGTTAAATATAAAACATAGAGTGGTCACCAAGCAGCTATTTTCCCTTCTGCATGGAGTGCTGTGTTATCACTGCTGCTCAGAGATAGGGGTGAGTGACACACTGAAGTGGGCCCAGGAAGCATAGTCAGCCTCATGTCCCTTCCACCTGCAAGCTCAGCTGCTCTGTTTAAAGACTGCAAAGTACACGACACCAAGCCAGAAAAGCACATTCTGAGTATCAAAAATCCAGCTGATTGTTGACTTGACTGAACATTTTCCTGTGTGTCTGAGTTCACGTCCTATGGCAAGGAGTTACAAACTATTGATATATGTCAGCCAAGGTTTCTGAAGGCTACTGCTCTGGCTGGATTAACCTCTTCTAGAAATGACCTCCTGCCAAGACTAGATTCACACTGCAGGCAAGCTTTGGTGCTCACTGCCCTTCTTATGAATTGTAGTGCCTTTCTTTTATACTGACTTTCCTCCAAAATGATTCCCTAGTATTTTAGTGCTTTGTGCTCAGTGTTAATCCAACAGCTATGAAGCCTCACTTCTCTTAGCAATGCCTTCATGTTAACCTTGAGGAAATCCTGTCACTGCCCAGTACCTCCCTTACCCCATTTGCAAAAGGGACCCATGACACTCATCTGCCTTAAGAAGTGCTTTCACATCTGTAAATGAGAAGATTTATGTTGTACAGAGATACTTTCAGTCATGGGAAAGGACGCTGAACTTGTAAGAATGGACTATAGTAAATTGGTATAAGCTTTCCTTTATACGCAAACATACAATAACATTTCAAATTAAGCAAATGTGATTTAGCAAATTGAATATGATGGGCAAAATACAAGTCTTGCAGGAAACAGCCTATGAAAAAATATATACTTCTAATCATAACACTGCTGATTCTATATATCACTTTATCCCTTACTACAGCTCTAAAAATGTCTGCCATGTGTTTATAGCTTCACTATCTAAAGACATCTTAAAGTGTGCCATATCATTCCATTGCAATTAACATAGTCATCTTTCATATGAATTATGTGTCAACAAGTCCCTAAGACATAAGTTAGGGTAATTTTAGAGAGAAGACCCAAACTGAGGAGGAATTTGAAGATCTGCCATGAGCAATGGATGTTCAGTGTAACAAAGAAAGCACCAAAATGTGGCTGAGAGGGATGGTGCCATATGGCAAAAGGAGCTGAGAGGCAAACTTGTGTTTCTCCAGGCTCCTTTTGTCCATCCTGAGAGGGAAACTCAGTGAATTAATGGTTATCTGTGTTAACTGTTGTTTCATGCACCAGAAAACAGCAAGCAACTTCTCACATTTTGGAAGACTGCTTTTTGTGGGATCTGTCAAAAAGGGAGGCCTTATTTTTGAGGAATCCCTATGTCTGGCATAAAATCCAAGCACAATGACTTCATGAAACTGGGACAACTAACACAGGCAAAAGGAGCTTATGGTCATGTCTCGGGGGTTACTGCTGAAAATATATTTCAAGATCAAGACAATTATTTTTCTAATGTTTAATTGGTTCTGCATTCTTAGCTTGTCTTTTAGATCCTATTAACATTGCCCCAGAATCTTTCAGTGGGAAACCTATGGTTGGTTTCAGAAAGCAATAGCAGATGGTCATCTGTTTTTGGAGGATCTCAGAAAGTGGAGAGCAAGTGTTTTGGAGTAGTCTTGGACAAGAAGTAGACCTTGGACAGGATGGCACCTCTGGGCTGTGGAGGTGACTCTGTCTAGCTTGCAGCAACAGAAATGGTGCCCAGCTGTTCATCTCCCCAGTCCTGTGCAGATGTTGGCAACTTGTTGACAGTGCTAGTGATGAGGTCAAGCACTGAAAGTGCAGCAACACTCAGTCCTTCACTCATTCTCCTCCATTATGCTGGCACTTGAGAGGAAGTACTCTGAACTGGTGTGGATGGAAGAGTATGCTTCTGGTCTGTGGAAGAAGACTTCAGCATCATCAGATTGCTATTCCCAGTAGACAACAACTCTCAGCTTTGACAGAGCACTAGAGGGAAAATGATTAACATAAAGAGAGAGCTGAAATGTTTTAGTATCTTGTTGGGAAGTTATTTTAGCATTGGATTCAGATGGTAAAATACATTTCCTTTGATGCTGTGCCACATAGAGGGGATTGGAGATGATTTGTCCCAGAACAAACTGGTAGATGCTGCTCAGATCTGACTGGTGTGCTGCAGCCACAGGCAGATGTTAAACTAGAACACCAAGAGAGGCTGAGGGATGTAAGGATGAATAATGCAAAGACCAAGAGATGCAAAGACACTGAAAAGATGCAATGATGAGAGATGTAAAGACAGAACAGATGACAAGTTGGATGCCAGCACATGAGGTTTGGAAGTTATATTGGGGCTACTGCCCAGAAAAGAAGCTGTTTCTTTCAACTTTACTTTTGGAGAAAATAAAAAAATATTCAAATGAGATAAAAAGTAGGATGTTGTACCATTTTATCATTTTTATACCTAAATATCATTTAACACCATTGTGACTACTATATTGGCCTCAGACAGGTTTCGAAATAAATGTCTGAAACTGCTAGAGATAAAGCAAACAACATCATTAGGGCAATCAGCATGGGCTGTCCTGGCATTTAGCACTGATTTACTTAAACATCAACACCACAATCTTTTTGTTCATAGCTGTACACAGGATGTCTGCTGCCAGGAAGATACTTTAACTGTTGTTCCACTCTAAAGGAACTTTGAGTTATTCAGGGAATGTTTTTTTGTCCTTGACTGATCTTCCCTTTAGCTCCTCTAGGCCTTTCCAATTTTGTGTTTTCAAACACAAAAAAATTTCCATGTTGACCATTTAGATGGGGCACTATATTGCAATGTTCTAGCACTATTGTCTTTAATTCAGTAGTAAATCATGTAACTCCAGGATAGGGGAAACTGTGGATGTGATTTCTGGTAACACACAGTAGTATTCCTTTCTTGTTGACCTTAATTTCCCTTTCCTTCTAGCACAGTTGTGTGAAAATATTTCTGATCCGAAGCCACCTTTTGAACTCCTGTTGCTGTCATCACTATAAAGGAGGCAGAAATCAATGAAGCAGAGAAAGTACTGTGGGCACAGCAATCACCACCCACATTCTTCATTCCACCCATGCTTTTGCAGGCTTGTCCTTCAAGCACAGAATGTTGCACCATGCTCTTGCCAGGTATTCATGAAATAATGGTAGGAAGGGGTCTCCATCAAGAAAAAGCCTGTATGGAAAAGGCAAATGATACATAGCTGACATGTGAATCCTATTTCCTGGCTGCAGAGCTACAGATTATCTGGTGTGCAGCCAGGTCTGTGTCCATCTTCTCTGTAATTCCTGTTTCACCATAGACATCCTGTCTACACTTTCCTGTCTCCAGGGATGACAGTAGTTCTCTTGGATTTCAGAGATTTCATGTGCTAACTTGACATAATGGTTTCCTCTGTGAATTCTGGCGCACATGAATGTTAATTAGTTGCAAACTTCGTAAATATATTCTTAGAAGTATTTGATTGTAGTAAGCATAAAAGACATGAACTTAGGGGAAAGTTTCCATATATAATCAACAGAAGAATGATTTTATGGTTGTGGAACTAGAGAAAGGCTCAGACACACGTTTAGGCTCCAGCTTTGCTGCTGGCTCACTGTCCAACCTGAATTAATTTACTGTCTTTCACTGCAGAATTACTGCTTTTTTCTTTCCTTTTCACTCTCCTGTTTTGTCCTGATTTCTCATATTAGAAAAGCCTCAACTTTATAATTCTCTTAATGTGCATTTGTAAACCTTGAATGTGAGAGGACACTGAGGTGCAGCTGTGTTACTCATAATTACTTTGCCAGTCTTATGTTGCACTTGACAAGAAAGACAGTGCTGCAGAACACCCAGTTATACTCTGGTTTGATTTGGTTTATTTATAGCTCTTTGACAGGCTTGGAATAGCAAGAGTCAGCAGAAGCAGGTAAGCAAGAAAAAAAAACTTTCTGAGGATGTCTGCCCACCTTGTCTGCTGCAACAGAAAGATCATAGCTTCAAGGGGAAGTTGTGTTTGACCCTTTCACAAACTTCTATGATGAGATGAGTGGCTTGTAAGGAGGGGCACAGAGCAGTGGATGTTGCCTACCTAGACTTCAGTAGGGTTTCCAACACTGTCTGGATCTGCAGACAGTGAGGTGGATTGAAAATTGCCTGAACTGCTCTGGCTGGACCCAGAAGGTGGTGACCAGTGGGAGAAAATCTAGTTGGAGGCAAATAACTAGTGGTGTGACCAGTGGTGTAACCCAGACAACAACAGCAGGGGACTTCTAACATTTCCATGAATGATCTGGATGGTGGAGCAGAGTGCACTCTCAGGTTTGCAGATTACACCAAACTGGGAGAAGTGGCTGATAAACCACTGGTTTTTCTGCCATCCAGGGGAAGCTTGGCAGGCTGGAGAAATAGGCCAGCAAGAGCCTCATGAAGTTCAACAAGAAGAAGTGCCAAGTACTGTACCTGGGGAGGGACAACCCCAGGTACCAACATATGCTGGGGACCAGACAGCTGGAAAGCAGTTTGGGAGAAAAAGACCTGGGGATGCTGGTAGACACCAGGCTGAACATGAAGCAGCAGTGGGCCCTCTTAGCAAGGAAACCTAATGTTATCCTGGGCTGCATTGGGCAGAGCACTGCCAGCAGGTGACAGGAGGGGATCCTTTCCCTCCACTCAGTCCTGGTGAGGCCACACCTGGAGTGCTGAGTCCAGGGCTGGGCACCCCAGTACAAGAGAGACATGGAATTGCTGGAGAGAGTCCAACAAGGGCCCACAAAAATGATGAAGGGGTGGAAGCATCTGAGAGAGCTGGGACTGCTCAGCCTGGAGAAGGCTCTGAGGGATTTTATCTATATATTAATACCATAAGGGGAAGTACAAAGCACATGGAGCCAGAGTCTTCCCAGGGATAAAAGAGCCAACAGGCACAAATTGAAACACAGGAGGTTTTCTCCAAACATTGGGAAACACTTTTTTTACTGTGAGGGTGATCGAGCACTGACACAGGCTGCTGAGAGGGGTTATGAGGTTCCCATCATGTGGACATTTTCAACAGTCATCTGAGCATGGTTTTGAGCAATCAGATCTAGGTGGCCCTGCTAGAGGAGGAGATTGAACCAGGTGGTCTCTGGAGGTCACTTCAAATCTTTCTGTGACTGTGAAAGGCTGTGTAACAGAACAATCTCTGACAATGCTTATATCATCTATCAACAAAGATCCTGTAATAACAAGCCAGACAATAGTAGGCAGAACTTTCTTTCAAAAACCAAAAATGTAGTCACATGCAAGAAAGGATTAGTGCAGGAATGGTGACATGTTCTTATTTGTGAACCTGAAGCTCTGGAAATGGAAGAAACTCTTGCACTTCGTCACTGCCTTGTTGTTCCCCATAAGACACTCCACTATGGTACAGTCCTTCCAAATTTAAATCTCCTGGTTCATATACCTCTAAACCATTTCTTACAAAGCCATTTTACAGCACAAATCACAAAGATTTTTTTGCCACTTTTTCTCTTAATCAATGCACTTTAAACCTGTGAAACCAATAATGTCCTGGTGCTGAGGTTCCAGTGACACACATGATCATGGGAGGCCAGTCTTGGGGACAATCTGTAGCTTTATAACCACATTCAGGTAAATTCTGAATATTAGGGAGCAGGGTGAGGAGATGAGCAGTGCAGATTCCTGCTCCAGAAAGCTGAGGAATCACGGCTGTGCAGTGCACAGGGGAGGAATGACAGCGTGGTTTGGGGTGGCAGAAAGCAGAGGAAATTATAGCAGTGCTTTTGTGCTTCCAATCAGGACTTCCAAACAGTTTGAAGGGTCATCCAGAGAGATTCTGCCCCCAATTTTATTATCAAATAAGTTTACCTGGCTGCTGGGTATTTGAGTTAAATGAATGCTTCCCACTGATACTCCCACTATCCCCTGCCAGGAACTACTAACCTTTCCTAGTCCTATGAATTAAACTAGGTAAGAAATGAACTACAAATGATAAACTATGAATTAGTTATGTAAAGCAGGATATATTCAGCAAATCAGCTCTGTGATCTGGAGCACAAGATCTGGGGCGGCTGGGCAAACTGGCCTCCGCTTTGGTAACTATGTAACCATGATTTCTGAGTGATGATAAGGCCCTTAATGCCTCACCATGTTCTCTTCAGGTACAATTCTTTTTGACTGTCTTGAACACCAGAAATATTTTGTAATATATGTTCCTAGAATACTGGATGGATAATTGAAGATATTTCAAAATTGACAGTATTTTCAGACTTTTCCTTTGACATTTTGGCATGAAACAAAGTCTATCACTTAAAATAATTTTAGTACAGAACTGCAGATAACTTTTGAATTCACATTTTTAAAAACACATCTTGAATTAACTTTTAAAATTTTTTTCAGCATTATAAGCAAATTTAGTTTTCACTTAAGCTCAGAGATGCAGGTGGATACTGACTGCATATCCCCTTTTCAGGGGATACATCTTCATGTCCTGAAAAGACACTTGTTCTAACCAAAACTATCTAGAAATACTTGCACTTATTTTAACTTCAGTTTTTCCTAGTTATCTAAAAAGATCACACTGTACTTGCTTAAACAAAACATTGAAAAATGCAGTTGTCATCCATTCTATTCCTCCTGTAGCTGAACACTTTGTTGTTTTATAATAAATGGTGACATTAGTTCATATCATGTGATTAAAAAGGATTCATCACACATTAGAGCCCATAATCGCAGCCTATAGTCTCATTTTAACATTTCTCACTGGCATATCCTACTTGACCCTGCTTACTGCAGCACTTCTATTATGCTGTCTAAAAGGACAAGAGGATTGAACAGAAACAAAAATGCAGGGGTGAACATTGCTTTCACACTCACAGCTATGTGTTCAGTACTGTTATAGCTCTCCATGAATAGAAGAAATCTGGAGTCTGGCCAACACCGCTCGATAGAAATCTCCATCTTCCAAAAAAAATGTCCTGATGTGTTTAAAACATAGTGACCAGCTAAACCAGTGAGCAAGAACTTTCTTTCACAGAACTACAGGACACCACTGAAGACAACCTGATTTAATAGAGTATCAGCTTCACACTTATGCACTATCACTCTTTAGTAGTGGTTTTTTTTTTTTCTTGGCACAGCAGTAAAGTATGATGAGGATAAATATCAAAAGTTTGAAGGTTACTGATTAGATCTTTTTGTCTAAGTTTGTAATAGGTAATGCAGCATTGATGTATTGCTTAGGAAACAAATCAAAATATAATACAAAAATGCACATTTGTGGGTCAATTTTGTTACAGATGGTATACTGATAACAACATGAAAATAGCTTTCATGTCTTTATTGAGTGATCTGAACAACTCAACCAGATCTTTCTTGGTTTAGCTCTTTCTTTTTGCTAACTTTCAAGAGATCTGCATATCAAACCAATGAGAAAATAAAAGGTAGTGAGATGCTGTCTGAAGCTGAGAAAACAGTTTAGCTAGAGGTGAACCATGGGCAGGTTTGTGCCAAGGGCTCCTGAAGAGGGGCAGGGAGGCTGCTGCTGACACTGCAGGGCAGGCAGCTCTCCCTGCTGTGGGACAGGGAAGGAGGGTTTCACCTCCAGCCCACAGGATTGGTGCCACAGCCTGTTTGCCTTGTGTTGTACCAAGAGCTTCCAGATGGAAATATGGTGAGGAAGCCCAGCTCAAAAGAGATCTCAGTCTGAGGTTTAGCTTGGACATTTCTGCTTCTCTGGTACTTTCACTGTATTATCATTATTTGTCATGTCCACACTGCTTTGCTATGGGCTGCCACCCACCTCTCCATGGCAAACCTGCTTGAGACAGGGCTGACTTGGGGCACTGTGGGCACAGTTTTCCTGGTGCCTCAGGGCTGGGGATTTTGCCTTGATTTTTTTTTTTATTTAGCATGTTTAGAATAGCCTTACAGCAGCAGGTCTGAATGAAAGGCTGAGTACATGGTGTGGCTGAGTGGTGAGGCAGCAAACATCCCCCTGCCCTCGTACCCTGCTTCTGGGCGTCCATCTGCACCTTTCTGAGCTACACGTCTGGATCAGACAATGTAACTCATCTTCTGAACCAAATCTTCTCCAGCTTTGCTGAAATTCAGCTGCTCAGTGATGGCCAGTGTCTACCCAACGGCATTTCCCCTTCCTGAGGGAAAAACATCCCAATCAATCTGGATCATAGCATCTCAGTTTCTTAATTTTAAAACTCCACTCCACAGCCTATTGCTCCTCTCTCAATTGCTTGTGTTTTCTTCTGTGATGAAGAGACAGTCTGTCCTAGTGGCCTCTTTTCCACTTGGCAAAAGCAAGGTAGCCTCGGGCTTTCCCCAAATCTCTCATAGCCCTTAAAAAATGTTGTGTACAAACTCCCTTGCACAGAAAACCCACACGAGACATTCCAAAGTTTTTACATCTCTCATGGGGGTCATTGCTCAGGTTTTCAAATTTAAACAAAATCTTCTTTTCTCATTTTGTTATCCTGCCAGGGACTTTTTTTCACATGGTTTAACGTATTTTTCATTATATCTTCTAAAGTTCATTTTTCAGGACTGCCTTATAGTGGATCTCTTTTAATCTTCCAGTATGGCTGATGATATGCTGCTTTTGCATAGTTTTCACAGTCCTCTTTCATCTCAGCTCTCTTCCTACCTGGATCCAGTCCCTTTGGCTGGTCAGCTGCTGTTCCATTTTGCTTACACCTGGGCCAAGGAGCATGCATAGGGTAACATGTGAATAGGATCTGGTGTGGGAATCAGTGTGTCCATTCCTGCACCTATCAGAGGTTCCCTTCCCATTGGAAAGGAGCCTGCCCACCAAACCCAGATCCTTTTGCTGGCTACCACAGAGATCTGCTGTTTCTTCCAGAGTCCATCCCCCACTTGTGCTATTTTACCACTGAATCGGCATTTATTCAGCAAAAGTAGTAGTTAAATAGTTAAATGAGGATTTCCAGCACTTACAGAGAGATGCGTACTGTACTATCCAACCTCCTCACACTCTGTAGCAGGCAGGTGACTAAAGGGAATTTTGTTACTTTGGTTTTCTGGTTTTGATTCTGTTTGCTCACAGCCATACAGGAAAGCCACAGTGCAGCCAGCTCAGGAAACTCAAGCTCACATGGGCTATGACAACAACTAGATGAGATATGACCATCAACACAGAAATAATTCTCTAACAACCCTCCATGATAGTGGTACCAAGCAAGTTGTATTTTTTAAAAAGGAGATTTCTCTTTCTCTATGCAGCAGTGGGGGAAGATGTTGGAAAACTCTTTTAACTTTAGCACAATAGTGTTTGATCCCTATATCTGTGGTTAATGCTTATTTTTGCACCATATAGTGCAGCCAGCTCAGGAAACTCAAGCTCACATGGGCTATGACAACAACCAGATGAGATATGACCATCAACACAGAAATAATTCTCTAACAACCCTCCATGATAGTGGTACCAAGCAAGTTGTATTTTTTAAAAAGGAGATTTCTCTTTCTCTATGCAGCAGTGGGGGAAGATGTTGGAAAACTCTTTTAACTTTAGCACAATAGTGTTTGATCCCTATATCTGTGGTTAATGCTTATTTTTGCACCATATGTGTTTAGTACAAATGCCAGAGATTAATGTGGCTTTGTATTAGCTCCCTATATCTGTGACTAATAAGTCCTGTGCCAGTTAGAGCTTCCTTATTTACCTATAGCAGTGATTAATATGTACTGGCAGATGACTTAACTTTGAAAACAAACATAGTGTGCCAAAGCAAAAAATGATAAGAAAAGTGCATCATGACCTGACCACATATTTGAGATACTCTTAAGGAGAAAAGATTCATTAGAAGATCTGGAACCATGAAAAGGAAATTTAGGGAATGGGATGTTCCCAAACAACCACCAAAGACCCTCAAGGCACCCCTACTCGTATCCAAGTAAGTCCACAGATATAATTCGCATATATGGATGTATTCAGGAAATGTAATGAATATGTAATAGAAATGTAGAGAATATGTACTGGTTTCATGAATATAACCTGGTCTGTTAGGCTGCTGGGTGTGCATGTTAGGTGGAGAGACCCCCATGCACCCAGTGGTCTCCAGGTGGACTTGGTCTCCCAACACCTCTCCTTTCATGCTGAGGGATTCAGTGATGAAATCAGTACTGCTTCATTCAGTCCTCGTGCACACCAGGTACCCACACCTGTGGCTGGCTGAAGGCCTCCTGCAATGCTCTGCTGCTTCACTTCATTTCTCTCTTGCCTGTCAAATTAGAAAGAAAAACATGCAGTGTAAAATTCCCACCCTCTCAGACTCCTTTTAATCATATATTTTGTTTGAATTTATCTAGTTAACACTGGCTTTGTCTTGCCCTGCTTTATTATAGTACACTGATGTGCCTGGAAACCAGCAGCACTGAAAATAAAGTTCAGAAAAGTAACAGAGTTGAAATTAGATAATTATTGTCCCCATCATTCTTAAATGAAATAGATTTTTTCTTAAAATCTTTTGCTTGTTAACAGCATTACGTAATTATTGTATCTCATTTCACTTTAATATGAAACCCTCTGGGACCTGCATTGTCCATGTTCCTGAGTTTTCACAGAGTTAACAAAAATGTGGTTACGCCAAGCTTTCATTGTGTGTGGTGTCAGAGATGCGCTCTGGGCTTTGTTGGGCACTGGCCGTGCACGCGCCCACGTGACCGTCTCAGACACCTCACACAATGGCACAAAAAGGCTCTCCTCTTGTCAGCAACACCAAACTTGTCAAAAAAAGAGAAAGGAAAAAACTTCAAACCATTGTCTTCTGTTGGAAGAGCATATATTTTACTAAAAGCTCTGATACATAATTTGTCTTTTAATGCTTTTTTGCCTCAGTGAGAAACATGCAATGGCTGCACTGTGATCTGCCTTCCCTCATGCATCACCAGCTAATTTGCCTGGCACTGCCATTGAGATTCTTTTACAGCACTCAGAACACTGAACAACTAAAAATTAGGATGGAAATTACTACAAATTGTAGAGTAGCATTATATAAGCTACCTGCCTGCTGACATACATTGTTTCTTCTGTGAAGATAACAGATAAACTTCTAACTCAAGACATATGGAAGTCAAACCTGGCAGAGACTACAGCAGTATACAGCAAACAGTGTTAATGTTCCCTTTTACAGGGAAAAAAACCTGATTTAATTCTTACTGTAACTGAAAAACAGAATCACCATAATATGCCTGCAGATCTATGTACAAAGCTCATGGAAGCCATTTTCACTGTTCTCCTTTCCTGCAGCCACCACTGGGTCAGGACCTCTCAGCAGCAAGTGATACAGCTTAAAAAGGCTAAAAGACAGATAGCATTTTTGCATTTAAGAAATACTGTTTGGCATTGGGGAAAAATTTAATTATTATGCAAAATGCTTAGTTTGAAAATACTATTTTTTGTCAAAATAAAAAAATTGATTTGTCTCAGGTGTGTTATACATGCTCAGAATTCACTAACAATTGTGACCCCAGTGGGAGAAACTGCTTAGAATCATAGAATCATGGAATAGTTTGGTTGCTCAGAGCCCCACCTAACCTGACTGTTAATCTTTGCAGCAATGAGCTATCCACCACCTCTCTGGGTAACCTGTTCCAGTGTTTCACTACCCTCATCGTAAAAAATGTCTTCCTTATATCTAGTCTGAATCTACTCTCAAATTAAAAACATTACCCTGTCCTATCACTACAAGACCTGCTAAAATTTTTTCCCCATCTTTCTAACAAGCCCGCTTACACTCTGCTTAAGAGCCTTCTCTTCAGGCTGAACAACATCAGCTCTCAGAATCTTTCCTCACAGGAGAAGTGGTCCAGCCCTGAGTATCTCTGTAGTTCTCCTCTAGACTTGCTTCAACATGTCCATGCCCCTCCTATGCTGAGGACCTCAGAGATGGATGCAAACCCAGTTGCTCATGGGCTGAAAATGATGCATGAAAAGATTGGTTTCCTATGCCTGATCTCCCCACTATACCTAAAAAAAGTTTTTCTCAATAGTTGAAATATTGTCTTGATGAAAACTTTTGTGTTTTCTTGAATTGGACCCAATTACCAGGTACCTTGCTGGGCATCCTGGGTTAAGTCCTCCCTTTGACCCTTAACCACACAGAGAGAAATGACAAGACCTTTTATAGATTCCAAACCAGGACTTGCTATAGTCATGGTCTCAATTTCCAGAGCCAGTAAAGCTGTTTCAAAGGCCTTCACTCCTGTTTTGGTTACCTTCCTGAAACAGGAAGTTTGGATCTATTGATCCCTCTAGCAACAGTTCAGCAGTGACTGTCATGAACCAGAAATGATAAATGCTCATCTTCAAAACCTTTTCAAAGAAAAAGCAACCCCAGCCCTTAAAGGTTTCCTAGAACTCTCCCTGGTACCTGTGTTTCCTGAAAGATACAGTTTAGGAAGCTGAATGCTGATTCTGTTGGGGAAGTTGAGAATCACACAAAAACAGGTTGCAGCAGAGCTTCCGGAGCTGCATTCAAATGAGCCAGCTTATGCCAAATTCCCTTTCCCTCCCACGCACTCCTAGGGTCTGCCAGGACCACCACAGTTAGGGGAGCTGGCAGGGTTCTGCCAGAGACACGAAGATCAGGAGTTCTCAGGCATGACTGGTGCAGCTGCCACTGCTTCACCCCTTGTGACTGGGACATTTCCAGCAGGACATGGGAACTACTCTGCTGGTGAGAAGCAACAGGAGCAGCCAAACACCAGAGCAAACACTGAACTGGGCTGGTGTTTCCCAAGACAGGCACACCTGGCATCAGCAGCAGCACCTCAACCCCCAGCCTCCTCCACCAGACCAACTGCAGCCCCCATTATTGCATCTCTAGTATGCGATGGCAGTGAGGATGACAACAGCATTGAGAAATTGTCTTCCTCCTGGTAATTTTCATCTCAGAAGATGACAGCAGCGAGACACAACTGCCCCTTAACTCGAGAACCTCCTTCCTTATGCTGGTAACAACTGTGCCTTTGGGAAGGCAGAGCACAAAACAACTCATAGATGATCTTGTTTCCACAAGGCTCTTTTTGCTCACCTGTTTCTCTCTGTCCTGCAGCAATCTGTCCCAGGATGCTGCTGAAGGAGTAGAAAGAGGCAGAATACTAGCTTAAAACAAACAAACAAGCAAGCAAGCAAACAAGAAGTGTCACTTTTTTGCATTAAAAAAAAAAATTTCTACAATATACGTGATGGTGCAATTTCTGATGCAAAAATACATCCATCCTTACATAGAAGACTTAGCAGTGCTCTTCCTCTCTGAGATCACATCCCAATGAGTTTCTGCATAGTAACAAAATACGGTGGAGAAGGCAGTGTTTTTCTTGTTGATTTTTATTTCTTTTGCTCAACAGTTTGTTCTAACATCCCTTGCTATTCACTTCCTCCCTACTGAGCTCAACCAGTCCAAATTGTTCAGCCTTGCTTCCAGAAAATCCTTTTCACACCTTTGCTGAGCTCAGGTCCTTAGTAAGTTCAATAACTCCAGCACTAAATCTGGTTCCTTGTTAAACTGACTACAGAGCCACCAAGGAATTTCAGAATCACACAATATTCTGAGTTGGAAGGGACCCACAAGGATCATTGAGTCCAGCTCTTAAGTGAATGGCCCATACAGAGACCAAACACGTGACCTTGGCATTATTAGCAACATTCTCTAACCAACTGAGCTAATCCCTGGTATTTCACAGGATTCTCTCTTGTTCTGGCAACATATTGCGACTTAACTCACCACTGGCCTGTGGTTCTAGAGATTTAGTTGATGTGAGGAGTTACTCTGAACCTCCTCCTCCCCCCTTACTTTGTGGGGGGTTGAAACTCCCCAGTTGAAACTCAAAAAGAACCCACTGTATCTTGATGAGACACCAATAATAGAGATGAGAATGTTCTCTCTTGAGGGTGAGGACACTTTTTTAAAATACTCCAAAATACTCGTTGGATACCACCTCTGGGGACGAGGTGGAATTTTATTATAAGAAATACTTTCTGCCTGAAGGTACTCAGAGATGACTGCTTCAGTAGGAGCTGTCCAAGATACAGGAATTATGTATATGAACAAGTCTGTCCATTGCTAAAGGTGCCTGGGCTCCTATTCTCCAACCAACCTGAACTGAATGGACACACTGGTAGAGAATTCAAAGGCCTTTTCAGTTCCATCAGATGACATTAGGACCAAAGACTGCTCTTCCTCCTGTTCTCTTTCAAACTTGTCTTTTCTTATTTATTTTTACAACTTTCACCTTTAATCCCTGTTGGTCACTGATACAGCCAGAATTCATCAGAGGGGGCAAATAAGGGACAAAAAAAGAGCTTTATTTTTTAAGTTAACAGAAATCAGATTATAAAACTTCCTGTATTTATTCTTTTTATTACCACAACAAAGTTGCTCCATACCATTGTGCATGTCACATATAGGGCTGGAGAACAGGCAAAGAGAAAATATTTTAAGATATAATGAGGAGGGAAGATTTTTGGAATTAGTTTTTTCCAGAGGTACCAAGGCTGATGATTTTGCAATGATGGTGAGCCCCTTCTTTTGTCTTGGTCACACAACTTTAACCTGAGCTGAAAAGCTCTCTCTTCATTTCCAAGTAGGGTATTTAAAAATTATTAATGACTAGAAATGCAAATACTACACATATTGCCTTGTATAATGTATGCTGAAAGCAGAAATAACCTTCATGACTGGAAGTAATCTTCACAACTTACTCAGCTAACATACTAAGAAATAGTTTTTCATATTTTAAATTGGTAAAGCACTTCCAGTGTTTTTGCACAAATGAAACGTCAGCAGTTTAAATTACACAGATGACAAGGATGTTCCCATTCCTTTACCTAAAAGGACACAGAGGTTTCATGTTTTATGAACCAGAATTTTTGTATAAAAACAAAATAGAGTAGGTACTCACAAGTACCTAAGCACGTCGTACATGACACAACCCACTGATGCTTTGAACACTTCTACAGTTCTAGGAAGCTTTCAGCTCTCACATCAGGAAGGAAAGCAGCAGCACTGTCCCCTGCCCCAAGGCAGGGTGGCAGCCAGAAATAGCCCTCACCAAGTGCAACACACCACCTC
The DNA here is from genome assembly GCA_013399915.1 of Illadopsis cleaveri. Taxonomy (NCBI): domain Eukaryota; kingdom Metazoa; phylum Chordata; class Aves; order Passeriformes; family Timaliidae; genus Illadopsis; species Illadopsis cleaveri. Next base: position 436,741 of record VXBB01007631.1, on the reverse strand, counting down.
TCCAGGAAATGCCACATTTCAGAGAAAGCAAAACTCAGATCATGTTCATGTCTCATTCATACTCACATTGCTGGAATTCAAAGAAGTTGAGTAAGAAACCAAAGGTGAGTTTGATCTTCTCATTTTCTATTTGCTTTTTGCGAACATCTACAGAAATTGTTCTGCTCAGAAGTGTTTCCAGGACTGGCAATGACACTTGTTTGCCCAGGTAAAACCATGCTTCATGAGGGGAGCAGCAGAGTGCAGGTACTCATGCCATAGCTCTTCCTAGCCATGACAAACAAGAGGGCTACTTTATGGCTCCTTGCCAGCAGTCACCTCTCACATCCTCCTGCCAACAACAGAGGAAATGGCTGATGCTGTCCTTGAAGGATTTTTCCAAGAACTGTAATCTTCAAAGATTTTCTTCTTTTAATTTCACACACCAAGCAAAACAAAACAAAAAAACAACCACAAATAATACGGGGCGGGGGGAGGAAGCACACTGGAGACAGAAAAACATGTTATGAAACAATCAGTAGAAGTGCTGCAGTACCTCACCAGTACCTGGGACACAATACAGAGAGTTAACTGCATCCTTCCCTACTCAAATTATGCACTTGCAAATGTGTCATGCATGACTGCTGTATCAGTAGCTTTATTCCATAAAGATAACCAGTTCTTGGGTGAGGAAACAATTTTTCAGATATATGTATTTGGAAACACCAACACGCCAATTTCCTAAAAATAAAACTTGCCAGACTAAACCCTTTTAAATACGTACCTCTTTTCCATATCCACCATGAGTACAGGAATTGCTGTCTGAAAAGCTTTGAGCCAGGCTATGTGGGAAGTTGTAACAGGTGTCAGAAGCTCAGAAGGCCTCATCAGAAAGTACATATTAAACATGCACCTTTTTAAACTCCGCTAGTTGTTCAAAGTGGACACAGTCAACCATTTCTGTCCTGTTTCCCTGTGTCACAGACACAAACACCAGCCTGAGTTTCAAAGCACATGCCCTATCACACACTGGTCCCAAGTGCTGTGGCTCATGTGCTGAGGCTTTTGGGTTTCAACACTTCAAATTCAAAAGCTGCCAGAGGAAAGCTTTATTTCTCACTTGAGAAGTGGGAAATTGCCACACATAATCGAGCCCCTGGGACAGCAGGCCACACTGACAACCCTCACGAGATACACAAACCCTATGGTTTAGTTCTAACCTTCAACAAAGGGTAGCTCAAATGTCAATGCTTCCAAAACATCATTAACTTTCAGCATTATAATCCAGAAACTCGTTTAACTTAATGATGGCCAAACACCCTCTTACATCTCAGTAGCCTAAACTCCCACTCCACTTACTCTGCAACATACTGTCCTGCACATAACGTGTATTATACAACGCACAACATGAGTGCAATGAACTGAAATGTGGATGTTTAAAAAAATGGAAACGAAAATAGTTAACTGCTGTTCCTAACAGTAACAAAATGGGAAAGTGGAACAGAAAAAAAAAACCAACCTATATAATAAAAAAGGTCAGCAAAAATGGGTATGGGATGAGTTCCTACTACTACTCATGTCTTTTTCTCTTCCATCTCACACACCACCTCCTTGTGAGACTGCAAGGTTTATGGATCATCTCTCCTGTTTTCCCAACCTATGCATACAGTCTCTCATGGGACAGTCACAGACACTAAGAAAACAAATTTTGCTGCACTGCAGAGTCCCACTGTGAGCACTTTAAAGGTAATTAGTATTGTACACAGTGACATCACTTCACAACCACAACCTTTTGTTCAATAAATATCAACTGTTGTAATTTATGCTTAGTTCCCTAATTACAAAAAGCTGCATCATTCTCATTGACCGAACACAGTCACAGATAAAAAATATGACTAACAAAGTAAATTTATTTTCTTAAAATTGCATGAATTTTTCACTGTTTCTCACACTGAACTATATTCTCTATGTAATTTTCTTACATCTAGTGTCTAACTTTCTTAGTGTCTTAAAGCCACTATTTCACCTGGGAATTGTTCAAAACTTGATCTGACAGCAAGGAGATGCAGAGCACATGTTGGCGCGACTGGAGAAGTTAAGAAAACCCTACCAGGACTGGAGTGCAGGGCTGTGTGTGGACAGAGTGGTGTAGTCCCCACACTACATTTCTCAGGTAATCTCTGCCAGAGCTCACAGGAATGCCCTCAACAGCCACGGTGCCACTATACACCCTCTCTTAAGGAGGAAAGTGAGGGCAGGTTTCTTAGACACACCACTGTCTGAAAGTTGTGTGCCTGTGCAGAATAGAGCATCATATTTTGTCCCGCACAGCATATAATTCCTTGACATCAACCTTATTCTATTCCAGCTGCTGACAGTTCTGCCACAGGAAAAAAAAAAAAACAAACCAATTTGCCCTGAACTCCTAATTATTGTAAAATTGCATATCTTTATTTTTTCAGAACTAAGATATTTTATTGCATTTCGCATCACCATTCAAATTTAGGAATAAAATGCATACATTGAACCATGATGCAGACTTGACTGCAATATGTCTGCAGTTTACAACGTTCAATTTGAACACATGAACCGCTTGAAAAACATTATTGCTGATGATGGAATAGCTCCATCTTCTGGAGTAAGTTATTTTCTTGACAACCATCTTTGTATTCCCAACATGGATCTATATGTAAAAATGTCTATTTCAAAACCCAACTTGGATATTTTTATTGATTGTAGATGAATCTTGGGTAGAAAACTGAATGATTTTACAACAATAATGTGGTTTCTGATAAAATTTAAGAAGCACTATTTCCTTCTGGTGCTGAAAATACCTACAGATTGTTCAACATGCCATACTAAAGACTGACCTTACTATTTAAGAAACAGCTGTAATCTGATTTTGAGACCAAGAATTTAAAACTCTTGCTTAAGACAAAACAATCACCACATATACTTAACTTTCAGTTTCACATTAAAGGTTTGCAGTTTTACAAAAAACTGTGATTGTTTGTGATTAAACACTCTTACAATCAGGGAGCAATTGAAGCCTCTGCTGAAGTCTCCAAACTCTGAACTATAGCAAAGGGACTGCAAGTGATCCTTACTGCTATTTATCAAAACACTTAAAAGTTATGTTTAAACAAAATATTTCAAATTTCATTTTTCGCAAGTAATTAGTAACGATCCCCATATGTAAATTTAACTTATGGTCAAATCGGGTGTTAAAAAAGCTGGAAAGACCAGAACAAAACAATGACTACAATTCCTGATTTCATCCCTTTTATGTATAACGGGCATATTCTATAGATGCTGTTTGACAAAAACAAGTGTTAATGAACTAAGTTTTTAAATATTCACTCACAAAGGGAAAGGTGCATTGAAGCTGTTGGTGATCTACTCACTGGTGCTGTGTTGTGTTTCTTGATTTCACAGGAAGGGTAATGCCACCAAAAAGAAATGAAAAATTAAACATGTACATTTCCATCTCCATTTCAAATAGTGGTATATCTAAAATCAATACATACTCACAGACACACCAGAATAGCAGAAATTTAAATAAACTTGTTTAACAAAACAAAGCAACTGAAGCTTTATTTATCTATATAGAAAGATGCATCCTTATGTGCATTCTTTTAAGCTACGAAAAATGAAAAAGCCATGCAGCCCTTGCAAGAAATAAATCCTCAGATGGTAATATATATACATAGAAAATTTCTCCTTCACTAGATGATTCCTCTCAACAGATAATTAATGCCATTTAGGAGAGACTTAAGCTTATGAATACTTTATAGTAGAATATTCTACTACATTTTTTTCAGTATAATAGCAAAACCATTGCTTGAACCATCATTTTGTTTTCATCAGTTAAATAAGAGCAAGTAACAAAACTTGAGCAGTTAAACATGTATCTGGAAATCAGACTACTTAAGTAAGCACAAGGAAAGGATTTAGAGCAAATGAAAGGATTTTTCTTCAAGAAAAATTATCTTTCAACTTGTTGCAACTTCACATCTCATATGGCTTTTGAATGGAGGCATTAGTTAAAAGAATCTTCCCACCCATAGTCAAGTATTGACTGTATTTAAATACAGCAATGCAAGGACAAACAGAAGTTAAAAATTTAGCATACCATATTACTTCATGTAATAGGGCATAGAACCCCTTTCTATAAGGCTACAAAGGACAAATTTACATTAAGATGAGGTACTGGCATTTATGATTGGAAAAGTAAAGATGAAAAAAGGATTATACAGCATTGTCATCAGACATCTCTTTTTTTCTTTTTTTCCCTTTTTTTTTTTTTTTTTGAGGGGCTTTTGGTTTTAGTTTTCTTTTTCACAAAATATGTGTCTTGATGACCACATGCTCTAAGCTTATATTCATTTATTTTTACATATATATTTTATTTGTAGGGGCAATTGAGAGAGAGTCACAAGTAACAAAAGGACACTAAGGTTTTAATAAGGGCAACAAAAAAATGTTTTCACCAGAATAGATTCACATTACAGTACACCAATATTGACAGCATTCTCTTTTGTCTGTTTTTGGTACATAAGATGGAATCTCTCTACATAACCTTATAAGGCTTCAGTAACTAAAAAGTAAAAAACCTATTAGTTTACAATTCATTTAAAAATTCTGAAAGACACAGCAAGTTCTAAACTTTAGTAGTGCTACCCATACACAAGCATCCGGTTTAAGAAGCCATTAAAAGAGCCTCCTCCAAAGGAGCTTCCAACAGCAGAGTTGTGCAACATGGATGTATTTTACTACAGGGGGAAAAAAAATTACACATGGCACATTCTCATTCATATTTTGCAATGTAAAAAGTTACAAACATACCTAATCAAATAAATAATAAAAAAAGAATCTGAAATGTGTTTGTTATGTATCCTAAAACCACTACGCAGAATAATGGAGACTTTCACTCACGAACTATTTACATGGTAATACCCGGGTGAGGGTACACACTGCTACAAAACTCATAAAACAAAGGGTAAACTTGAAATGTTTTCCATAGTAAAGGTCTAGCAGCATGACTATATCTAATGCTGTTTGTTGCTTTGACAGTTTTTGGAAGTTTGTTTTAATCTATGTCTTCATCCAGTTCATAATTGTCTTTATCATAAATATCTTTTACTAAAAGAACCCGTACGAGCATATTTTCCAGAGTGCTGCGGTCCAGTGAAGTGGCAGTGTACCAGATGGGGCTCTCTGCCGACACGGAGCACTCTGGCTGCAGGTAGAACATGTCTGTCCTCTGATTCAGATTCTGTGGGCTACAAGGAGGAAAACACAGGGAGTTAGAAACACAGCCTCACAGGAAAAAACAGCACAGCAGTTCCAAAATCTTGCACAAACAAAATTCTAACTGTACCTAGGCAAGTTACAGGAAAAAAAAAACCCAAACCAACCAAACCGAAAAGAATAATGTGGAGAAACGTGGTCTTGTTGATAGAAGGAGCCATGCCAGGTCTGGCCCAAACCCAGACAGTCCCACATCCTTGGAGTCCCAGATGCCTGGGACTCAGCAAGCATGCAAGAGACCACAGACTCCTCAAAAACCTACAGATTCAGGTCTTGCTAAACCAGAAAGTGCTTTCCATGATTGGCAAAGAGGCCCAACACTAATTATAACACCAATTAAATCAATAATTGCTCACACAATTGTTGGCTGACGTGGCTACCTCTGAATGTAGAGCCTGTAGACTTGAAAAGTCAAGGATGGTAGTTCTGAGATGCACAGAAATGTAAACACCTAAAATCCCTCCTCCTCCTATTTTATTTAAAAGGTTGGTTGTTACAAATCTTAATCCCTTAACTCCTTACCCACTATATTAAGGAGTTAGATGCAGCTCAGAAACATCCTCTAAGACACTAGAGAAGACTCCTTTCAGGAAATTCTCGCAGTTCATCCATTTAGGCAAGTCTTAGAAGTGAATTTTCAATTCTGGATGAGCAAGTGATCACTCAAGCTCCCTCCTTCACAAATACTGCAGCCTTCAGGAGTCAACTCTATTTCATGTTTCTTCAGTAAAAATAAGGATTTTTACTAGCTCACCTTCCCAAATTGGCTGATAAACTTTCAGGTGTTGTTCTTCACCTGCTGGGGTGATGGTTGGATTGTTCTGCTCTCATGTAAATCAGATTAAGGGTCAGATAAGAAGTAAAATATGGTTGTTTAAAATAGTCTAATAATTTAAGTATTTTAACCTCCTCCCTACTTTCTTGAAACAACAGGATTTTTATAGGAACAATCACAGAATCACGGAATTACTTAGGTTGGAAAAGACCTCTGGGATCATCAAGTCCAATCTGTGGCCCAACACTCCCATGTCAACCAGACCACGGCACTGAGTGCCAAGTCTATCTTTCCTTAAATACCTCCAGGTATGGTTACTCCACCACCTCTGTGGGCAGCCCATTCCAATGTCTAATCACGCTTTCTGTGGAGAAATTCTTCCCTAATGTCCAACCTAAATCCCCCATGTGCAGTTTGAGACTATAATGAGACAATAATACTGAATTTCATAGCTGGGAATGAAAGCATCCTGAAATTTCAGTTACAGCTGTCTGCTGGTTGCCAAGTATATTTCAAACAGCTGGCATTACCTAAAATGTTACAAATGTTTTTACAGCATTAAGTATTCCACTACAATTATTTCAACAAAATTAGGAGCAGAACCAGGAGCAACAGTCTGCTGCTTTAGGTAACAATGGTGACCAACATCTGCAGGACAGCATGGCTTGAAACCACATTCTAACTGATGGTCCAAATGGGTTTAAGAGCATTCTCTTCCCCAAAGAAGAGATGTTCCTCCTAAAGAAAAAAAAAATTATGTGGTCTCTCCCCCAGTGACTGTGCAACTCGGTCCAAAAATCCAACTTTGACTTATATGACAAATCCTTTCCAAATCATGGAAGTAGAGAAAGTGAAGGCAATATTCCCCTGCAACAACCAGGATCAACTGAGTTTATGAAAAACAGGTGGTTGCATTAACAGACCAGGAGTCACTCTTTACTTGTTTCTGTCTGTAACATCACATGCTCGTGCTTCTGCTGATGCTGTGTGTGAGTTCTTTCTTCACCTTTGAGACTACGATGCCGTTTCCTAACACACGCTGCATCTCATGCCTAATTTATTGTGTTGTATATACAAGGTGATTTTATTTCTTTGGTATCATTTGCCCACATTTTCCTTAGCATTACACAAAATCTACATTAAAATCGGTCACTTGAATGGCTGTTATAATTAAGGAAATGTGCTTTCCAAGGAATCTTGTTTTCAAGCTTCCAAAACACTTCACTAGTAAATTAATTTTTTTAAGAGTTGCCTAAGCTTTTTTTAATATAATAATTTCTGCTTCCTTCCTTCCTGCACAATTAATTGTGGAGATGGAAGGAAACAAGCTATTTCTAAATACTGAGTTACCACCAGTAGTAGTTTTCCTACTACCAAATATTTTAAACATGCTTCCACACTGGGTACCTCAAAAGCATCTCCATTTCAGATGCCTGATAACTTATAATGAAGCAAATGCGTTGTCTTAATCCAACTCTTAGTGAAGAGATGGGGACCTCATAAACAAAACCTCCAGTAGCAAAACTCACCAGATCCCTTGCTGGCAATTCTCTGCAGACACTTGGTATTCCCAGGTAAGAAAATTGAATTGTATTGTCATTCCCAGATGGAGCCCTTGACAATTAACACTGAAGTACTCCACTGCTCCTACACTTTATGCACATCTTGTCCAGGTACAGAACTGGAGATTTCAATACTTTCATTCAGGTATTTTTCAGAAGATTTCAGTCCATTCCCTTTGCTTGAGCACATTTCATGTTGCATCAGAACAGTTCTGGACCTGATTTACTCCAGACCCTGTCTGTATTACCCTGTATCACACTTACCTTTTAGACAGATAGCACTCAAACATTTTCACAGGGCATCTAGCTGGATCAGATGTGTTTTCAATTTGTTCAAATACTGGCACATCATCTTCATGTTTTCTTTTTCCAGTAGCAATTTTATCTTTAAGAAGAAAATCAACAACATCTAAGCTACAACTTGAAGTTACTTTACATTTTTCAGTAAAATTTCCCATAAGCAGCCCACCAAGTACCACAAGGCTGTCACCAAAACTGTGCAAATCTGCAAACTGGAAATGCCACCCACAGCCACAGCAAAGTCACAGCATTTCACATGGAGACCAGTGGGCTCAAATTAACTCAGAGACCCTACAGTCCCCATGGACCACACACTCCAAAATTAGAGTCCTGGGAGCTGAGAGCTGCTAGACTTTGTATGCAAAGGCAGAGCTCTGGCTCCTGGCCAGGTGCCCAGATGTCCCTCATCAGTGCCATGTGGATGCTCCTGCAATACTGATTTTGAACTGCCATAGTACCTTCATTATCAGCTCTGCACAGGGAAGACACTTGATATCGAAGACAAGCTTTGCTTTCCATTGTTAGAGGATTTTTCTTCCACTGTCTAAAAACAGTGCCAAAAGAAAGTCTTAGGTGCTGCTCCACTGTTTTCAGGCCAAAATATTTAGTGTTAAAGTAGAACAGAGTATTCAAAAGAGCAACAGGTGAATGTGATCCTAGCTGCTTAATCCTCCAAAGGTAATCTTCTTCAACTCGAGAGAATATTGATCCTTGGAAAAAAACAAACAGTAGAGAAAATACAATGGATTAACCCATGAATTGTCAAGGTGCAAAAAAAAAAAAAAAAAAAAAATCAAGGTTTTTTTACTGTGAAATGTAACAAAATTATCATGACAGAAGCCACTGATAAACTTATCTATTTATACGTCCACACTCCCCAAACCCATCTGTTAAAGACACTCACTGAGAGAGTCAATGGGAAAATATCAGCACAGGCAGTTTCAGAGAGAACACATTTCTGTTTAGTTACAAAGTTACAACAGCATTGCTGACAGGCAGCTCTCTCATGCTATTTCATAGAAATTAATGTTCAGTGGAGTAACCTTAATTCAGTCATAAAAGGCATATTCATTTTATTCTGCTCAGGTTAAGGCCTCCAAACATTGTACCTGCTTCTTATGGATATCAAACTTGGAAAGCACTCCTGGACCATAACAGGATACAGGAAGGGCCCAACACAGAGGCTCTCTGGGCTGTACTGAGAGAAGCCAATATTGAGAAAGCAAAAGGTCTGGCAAGGACAAGCCCTCACTCAAGAGAGGATTGTGAGAAAGATGGAAGAACAGCTGATTCTGCAGTTCAGCACCAACATTGGTCTGCTGGGAAAAATTTGCTTTCTCCATGAACAGTTGATCCTTCTGAGCAGAAGACTCCCACCGAAGTCCTCCTAATCCAGGTGAGAAATTCTAAAATACATCACTTGTTAGCCCTACCTACATATAGTTCATTGCCTGCCTGCTTGCTTCCATCTGGGAAAAAAAATGAGGTAAAAAAATAAGTTCAACTCAGGTAAAAACTACAGGTCAAAGAGCTTTTTAAAACTTTCTCTCCTAAAGACGGATAGTCAATTTTAACACTCAGTGGCAAAAACAACTCTTGTAGCATGGATTACCCAGAAACAAGACAAATAAAAACAGGTACAGTTTTAAATTAAACCTTAGAAGACATCTATATAATTCTTCATCAATTACTATTGCAATGCATTACATACATACACACATAAATACATACATATATATACATGCATGCTTAAGTATACATAACTATTAACAGATGAAAAACATACATGACCAAAAAGAAAATTACCATCTGGAAGTATGCTTGGTTGCCAACTTCGAAGGATTTTATTTAATTCCTGTTCAAATGTCTGGTAGATTGGATCGATAAATATGTTGTCTTTTCGATTACTTCTATACAAATACTACAGAAAAGAGAGAGACACAGTATTTACAATTCCAGATTAGAACAACTCATGTGCTACAGGGTTCTTTTTTTTTGTAACTGCAAGCATTGTACTGAAAAACAGTATCTAAAAATAAAGCTAGTCCACTTTTCCAATATTTAACAGGTAACAGTTACTTTCAATATAATTGTTGTAAATTTCTAACTGGATATGAATCACAGTTTAATTACAACTAACATTTTGCTCTAAGATTTTCTGCGTGCAACATTGTATCTGTGATCAGAGAGTCATTAAAAAAACCCACAAACCACAAACTGCTAATTTACCTTTTCCTCCACCTAAGCCTCCAAAAAAACTCAAACCCACATTTAGCAAGAGTCTGCCCTTTTAAATGTGAACTCCAGACAGTAACAAAACCATCTTCAATACAAAAGTGGTGAAAAAACCCCAAAACAACACCCATATATTTGTAGTAATAATACACAGCAGTGCAAAAAAGATGACAGGGTGGTGCAAGGCACTGGCCTATTCTGCAGTCTAATTATCTTACCCCTCTTGATCTTACAGACAGAAATTCTTTTGAGCCTTTACCAAGAATTAATGGCTGAGGACTACTATTTGACATTATCCCCTCTGGAGACATTTCTAAGAAAGGAAGGATTGGCTCCTTAAACTTTCCACTTCTGCATTATCTTTGCAAGAACATGCCTGTTAGTAAATACAATAGAAGTGACAGACAAAAACCGCATTTGCTCCTGGAAATGGCATCTATTTCTGTATCTGTATTCTGTATGCTTGAAATCACATTAAACACAACACTTATTTATAACAGGTGATCACATTCAGTACATCCTGGCTTCCTTATCTTTGCACTTAATTTTATAATAAGGGAAAAGGAATAAGCACAATTCCTACAAGTTTTCAAAAACATTTTCATTTAGATAACTATTTTATATGATAAGTTTAACTAATTCCTCAAAGCACAATATTCCCCCACATGTGTTTGTTTCTACATACACCAGTTTCCATTTTACAAAGCAATTCTAAGCCAGATAATATAGCTTATTACAAGCTTCATGGCATTCGTCCCTCCATTCTCCCTGGCACATTTTTCCTCCATGTATTTTTCTCTGGTTCACATTAAACACTCCCACTGAATGCTGGCAGTGAAAATGAAGACTGAGAACTGGTTTAAAACCAATCCACAGACAAACCTGTGAGAACTCAACTAAAAACACTTCTTCCTGGTTCACAGTAAGTGATGACTAACCCCTGGCATCCCCAGTAGAAGTCTGGATCTCCCTGGACCACCAGCACCACAGAGTCTACAGAAGGATGAGGTTGGATAGCAGGGCAGACTCCAACCTATCGTCCAAACCCTAAATCTTCATTCTCAATGCCGTGCTCTGCTGCTCTACAAACCTTACAGGGGCAGGATGAGCACAAGCCATTCCCACCTGAGATGAGCAGTACTGTAACTGCAGCACACAGGAAGGAACTGGATGTGCCTCTGAATCCCACAGCAGAGAACAGGCTGAATCGCTGTCCAGAGAGATTTTGTTTGTCTGACCTTCAGACAAATACCTGCCAAACTCCATGAGCCTGCCCAAACAACCCCATGACCAGACATACAAAAAACAAGAAAAAACCCCAGACCAAATCCCAATAATCCCAATTAGTGACAAAGAATGAGGGCCACGATGCAACAAAGGAGCACTTCAGGGTAACACCACCCTCTAGATGAACCCTCTCCACCAGATGACTACCTGATCATGCAGCAGCCTTTATTTCTAAGTGTGATATTCTTCAGGATCACCACTTCAGAGTAATCAAAACCATTATTGAACCACTTCTGTCTGAAAGCAGAACAATTTCATCTGCAAATGAACCTGAACTGAGAAACTGCACCATCTGACTCAGGGACCAGTTTCCTGGAACAGATTTTACAGTGCTTCCTTTAGGAAAAAGTTTTTTTACAAAATTTTAAAAATACCAAGAAAACAACCAACTTAGGACTTGATGACTCCTGGGCCCAAACCACATTCTATCCATGAGGAAAAGCTCCAAACTGAGTGTGTATTTAGCCACAACGAGTGAGTGCAGTAATGCTGGTGGAAGGGCAATGTACTTTCTTACTAGCCTATGGTTCCTACATTCCCTTCCTTTGAAGAGAAACTTACTCTAAGAGAGCAAACTATTAAATGATCTTTGGCCCAACTTTAAATGGCATAATTTAATATCCTCTGAGACCCTTCCAAGTTCAACAAAGCCAACACCTTCTATGCAGTAGCAGACAATTTATTCTCTTTCAGGGTTAGGGTTGTCAGATGGAAAGGAATAAGCAAATTCTAGAAGGCAATGGAGTTTTATTGTACATTATGACAACTACATTGAATTTAGTGTACCACTAGCTTGCTTACACGTTTCTTCCGAAGGGTGGTACACCTCCAAATATTTGCCAGTAGCACACAGATGATGGCTGCAGCCCCTCACAGCTCATGTTTCTGTCCCTCACTTGCTGTCTGCCTTTGTGGAATGCAAACTCATCAGAACACAGCACATCTTCCTATCAGTCTGGCCAACAAATCAGGGCTGTTCACATTGCCTGAATTAAATACTGGACACTAGGTATAAGCAGTAAAATTACAGTAAAATGACCACATGTTGCTCCACTGATGTTCCAGCATTGTGTATGTGTCTTAGGCCTCATGATAATTGTAGTTGCCACACAAACTACGGCTCTGAAGAGCTGAAAAAAAGGTATTTTATACATAACTAGCTTTCATGACTGACAAAATAGACTACATCAAAGGTAAAAGAAAAGATTAAAAAATATTATTTGAGAGCCATTTTTTAAACACATACTTCCCTCTGTGTACTGTTTATCTGCTTAACATGAGCATTTTCAATTCAACAGAAAGGTACAGAGAGACAGTGTATCATGCAAGTGCAGAAGCAGAAAGCTAGCTCAATTTGAAACACATCTTGTAGCAATATTGACTAAAAAGCCACTGACTAAAATCAATGTTTGCTTCTCAAGTTTCAACAATGAGGCAAAGGTAGCAACTAACTATTTTTGCATACTTGCAACACAGGAGAATTACTATTTTACTATTTATTTTTCAAACATTTCAATTAAAAATTGTTAATTGATACAAATCTTCTGCCTCAAGTATGGAACAGTTTAAGTAGAACTGCAAACCCTGTGAACAGCTTGCTTTCCACATCATACACATCTTTTATTTCCTTTCAACATGAGTAAAATTTCCTGTGCTCTCAGCTCTGAACACTGCTTATTTTACCTTATGTAGCAAAAATTAAGACAGCTCTTCTTGCTTACAAGACAAGCTGTGGAACAGCTTCTCTGATTAGCTAGTGATAGGTTATTGCCTTCACATACATTACATCTAACCTGACTCCTTCCTATCTTAACTGTGTGTAAGACAGTCAATATAGCAGTTTCCTGCACTCTATCCTGCCTGTCCACAGTCTGCAGTACTCAGTAAATTAGAGCCTCCCCAAAAAACATTTGACTTAGGTTGCTTCCTCTATGTGCTAAGGAACTGAATTAGTAAAATGCTTAGAGATCAGGCCTTGTTTCATTCTGTTTTTACATTGGACATCCTTAGCAAACAAAATGAAGCACAGTATTTGAAAAGACTCTGTAGTTTTTGACTGTGTTAATGACTTGCTTTAACCCAGCAAGAAGCTTAGAAGTATTACAATATACCAATTTGTGTTTGAGTTTTCAGGATGGGTCTGCAAACTCATTTCCTACACAGACAGCTTTCTACAATGTGATTACACAACAGCCTGATCACAGCCATGTATTAAGGGTAGCTCCTAGCCAGTAAATCCATGTTATCTCCACTCTTCTACTGAAATGGGTTACAGTCAAATCAGCAGCTCCATTTCCCATCTCTACAGCCTCTACTAACCTCCTGAATTCCAAGACACAGATAATAGATGCTGTCAGGTGCATAGTTCTCTCCATTAGGCCTTCGAATTTCATTGACAAAATGTGTCAACCCATAGTTTAACTCAGCTGAAGTATGTGATAATAGATCTTCCTTTAATTTCACAGACTTTACTGTAAAATAGAGAAGAAATGCTACATTATACAACAGAATTGTCACACAGTGAAGGTGGGATGGGGTATTTTTTGACTGGAAACTGGGAAACTGGCTTGATGTCCTCTCCATTACCAAAGAATGAGACTAAAATGTACTAAGCAGTTAAAATGTTAGGTCTGTATTAAAACAATCAAGGCTCCCACAGTAAAGTCCAGTTAACCAAATGCAGTAACACCTGCTAACAAATATACTGTCATGCACAGCTCAGGATGACACAGAGGCAGCCCAAGATGCTGAAGTGAAGCCAGTGGTGTAGAGGGGCACCTTCAGGGGAAAGGGCAGTTTCCAAAGATACTGGAGCACAACAGAAGGGTGCTGAGATGCATGTGGGAGCTGAAGAGCAGCAGGAGTAGCAGCAATTCCCCTTCTCCCTCACAGAACAAATGAGTACAGAGAGGAGCGCTGCAAGAAAGAGCAGCATGGCTCCTAGGGATTCAAGGCCACCTTGTGCCAGAGCTCCACAGCCAATGCCAACCTCAGAGGAAGATCTCCTTACAGGACAAAGACTAGGAAGATGTCCCTCCCTTGCCATTTGGAAGCCCAGAAATGGTGTGAACTCTGAAGTGAGTTAGAATATGAGGAAAAATAGGATGCAAACATAAGATCAAAATGGTCACAGAAAATTAGAATAGCCAAGAAGGTGCTGTCCTAGCTTTCATGAGAAGTGTGAGACCCAGCATTCTGAACCAAATAAGAAAAAAATAGAAAAAAAAAGAAGTTTGGCAACCCTGTGGTAAAACAATCTCAGACATGCTGGGAACATCAAGGACATGAGAAAAACTCTATTAGAAATTCCAGCTGACAATCACACAAATGCAGCAATTTTCGCTAGCAGGTCAGAATGTGGATGCCAGATTTTTGGAAATACTTACTTGATTTCAGTTCCTCTAACTCTGGAAGCTCTTCGTCTAAATAGCGAGACTTTACCCAGTGCTTCCACGCATTGACCCCGTAGGCGTATTTGAACGGGAAGCTGCACTCGGAGTTTTCCGAGCTGTCATCGTGCGACTGGTACTCGGACACAGCTTTCCTCTTCACGCCCTGCCATGGGAACGCAGAGGTTAATGCCACCAGCAGTGCCACCAGCAGGGCCACAGAACCTGGCACAGCCAGCTGTAGGCCAAAGTGCGTACTGAGCCTCAGGGCACTCACAGAATTTCATCGTGTTAATGCACAGGGAGCTAAAGATGAGACATCTGTGCAACAGGCTCGACTTGTAGGCTCAAATGAACTCGCCAATGGAAAAGCCAGCACTGGTTCCAGATTAAAACATGTCAGCAGTGGATATGGGGATAATGTCCAGTGGATCATAGCGAAAGCTTAAGAGTCCAGAATTGATACTAGAAAGACCCATTTATTATTAGAAAGCTTTAGTAGAAGTTGGCTGGTTCTTTTAAAGCTGCAACATCTACTGCAGTTATTGGAACAAGACCATTTCAGCTTTGTGCCAGGTATAGGAAACAATTTCTTGGTAGTGTCCTGCTAAATAGAAGACTATGGTTAATTTGTATCCAGTGTCTAAACTAAGACTGACTAAAAATAAAATCTGGGAAAATTATCAGCAATTAAAAGTTTATTTTTAAACTCTTTTATAAAGGAAATGCTATGGCTCCCATTATTAACCATGGTAATGCTAATGTTTTTCCATCTTCCTATCAAATTAAACCAAGAGACCTTTGTTCAAAGCAGAAGGTAAAACAGCATTGCTAATAATACAGTAGATACATGCACAGTGGCACATTTCATCAACAGTTCTGCCACTGTGAAGCAAAAACAGGACCAGAATTTACAAATCACACTGCTATCAAATCCAACAGTCCTCTGCAACCGACATACCACTAAAATAATTTTATTACTTGAAATGTATCAATTTATGAAGATATGATATTAGGTATGAGTAGACAGTAACATGTAAACCAGTATGAGAACTAAAAAAAAAATACCTGGATACTTTTTCCTACATAAATTTTGTGCTTTTCTTGATATTTTTAACAGCATGAAAAGGTTACCTTCTTTTTGGACCGAGGCCTTGGCTGCTCCTCATATTCTTCACCAAAAACAGGAGGTAACAAAAACTCATTTTCTGTATCAAGCTCCTCAGTTGCTGAAAGTACATTAATAGAAACTTATTTCTAAACTTCTTTCAAATAACACTGCTTTAAAAAAACCCCTAATTAACTATATTGGTGTGCCTTAATATAAGGTGTCCACAAAGACACACAAATAAACACAATCACACACTGGATTTTGGTAAGAGGAAACAAATCTATTTTTATATTCAAACTAAGACACAGCTATCGAATAGTTTATTACTAAGTAAGTTTTAAAGGATACAATGTTCAACATTTCAAGTATTATTTTAAATTGCTATGGCAGAATTCCTTACTGTACACTCTTACATAGTGTTTTCTGCCCAGGCTGTCTTTGGTGTTAAAAATTCTTAGGTACAGTTAAAATGAGCAGCTATGGCTGGAAAAAATACAAATTAACTTAGTTCATGCAGTTTTGTTCATGTATTTACATTATTTCTATTCGTATTTTGTTATTTCTTGTAGCACATTACACTTGGTTAGAAACATTAAGATCAGAAGGCAAACTCCTTCCTTCAGTGAAACTGGTTTTAGTTTATATTTATACAAGTGGTGGAGGTCTAGCTCATGACAGATATTACAGATAGGTTTGGTAGGCAAATGTATGGCAATACATCAAAGTATTGTTGATTTAACATTTCAGGGGTACTATTGAGGACTATTTCAGGCAATGTTGAGGAATGAGACAACATTTTACTGTTGCAAGTCCCACCTTTATTTCCTTTATTGAAGATGATTCATCCCTCATTTAGCCATCAAAGAACGTTTTCACTAAAAATTGAATGCTCTTCTGATAACCTGATTTCGCCACCTTATTTCTTGCAACAGCTTTCCAACTGGTGCAGATGAAATAGCACTTACATGCAGAGATTTCAGAACTCTGCCCCAGACTCAAAAGCAGTCCTTCTCCTGATACCACAAAGAATCTTATCTCAGAAGCACTTCAGTGTAATCAATGCCTCTTACAGACTGCTGCTGCTTACTACTCCAGCTTGCTCATTTCTTCTCTTCTGTGGTTTTTCTAGCTCATGTACCCAGCTTCGCTTATAGAGAGGGTTAAAAACCTAGTATGCATCTGACTAGTAAACGTCCCAAGATTAAGGTCAGACTAACCCCCAGGGTTTGTCTTTAAATGAGATATAGAACAAACTGGGCATCTACTGCAGATATCTTTAACATAGCACAAAAGAAGCTCCTAAAGAATCTGCCCAGGTGAGGTATGAAGGTCATGTCTCTAAGAGAAGTTATGCAAGAGGGACAGTAACTACAGCCAGAGGCTTTCGTAGATCTTGGATTGACTGGGGTATGGTGTAAGGAAACAGACACTGTTCCCTGCATTTTGTAGAGTGGTAGAAACTGTACTATATAAAATCAAGAGTTTCTTTCAAGAAAGGTCTCATAGCAGTGATTTTTTTCCTGCTAATTCAAATAATGCTACCGTTTCAAATGCAGATATAGACATTACCAAGATATTAAAAGGTCACACGAGTGGTGTGCAGCATGCCAAGTTGCAAATTTCTAGCAAACTTGAGTGGGAAGTTGACCTTTTAGTAATTTCTTCTCTAAACCATGAAAACACCTGGTGATTGAAGAATGCATTCATTATGTTTTCCATGACACATGGCATCTGAGTCCTTGAGCCTTCAAAATAACTTCCTAAATCCATGTTCAAAACAAATGATGCAGTCAAGTTCTTTGCAAATAGTTAACGTCCCCTTTTCTTTGTTTCAATAAAGTTGAAACAAAGTTTCAATTACTTTATTTAGAAAGATGGAAGAACTAATTCAGGAGTCCCTCAGCTTACAAAGGCATGGCAAAGTTTTATCTGTCAGTCAGGTGGATCCTGCAATCAAAAAAAGCTCCTCTGAAAGGATGATTAAACAAGGTGCAACAGCTGCCCACAGTGTCACAGTATTCATTAAAATCACAGAAAAATTACCTCTTGGAAAGTCTATTTCAATATCAAGGTCTGGCTCATATGGAACATCAGGCAAGCTTGTCCGTGACTCTGAGTTTAGGAGATTTGAGTCAACTATTACACCTGTTTAAAAGAACAGGAAAAAATGTCATTATTTTAACCAATACATGGATTAGCCAAATGGTGCAGATCTAAAATTTTAGAAGTTTTCCGAAAACTGAGTTGTTCTAAAACTGACTGTTCTCCTCATTACCATCCTACATTTTCTTGTTCTTGGGAGCTCAGATTTATGTCTCCAACCTGATTTCCTTCAAACACGAAAGATACTTACTAGCCCATTGTTCTTCTCCATGAAGGTGAGTCAGCAAAGCATACATATAAAAAATCCAGTACTGGTGAACCTGGATCATATCAACCAATCCCAGAACTCAAACAATCTTGACAAACCTAACTATCTATTTTCCTACCTCATCGTGTCACAAGAGAACAGACTTTCAAGTCTACTTTTCTAGGATCTGTTTCTCAAATAAGGCATGCAGGCAGGGAGAAACAAAGCTTGAACTCTCTCCAGCTTCTGGCAAACACTGACTGCTCCAAATTCAGTACTCTGCAAGTGAGCAAGCTCTGATTCCACACATCTGCTCATTTAGCTAGCTGTGCTTCACAAAAGAGAGCAAGAAACTGAAAATGACAACCTTGCAGTGCTACCAGAAATGTGCAGTTTCAGTAGAAGAATGGCAATAGATTGAACACAGTAAGCCTCCTGGGACTGCAGCTCCACTGGCTTCCTATATAATGAGGCACAAAGTGTAAGTTTATGTAATTTGTCAACCACCTTTCAGATCTCTGTTGAAAGAGTTTGGAAAAAAACCTTCAAAATTTCATCTGAGTGAAGGCAAATTTTCCTGGAAAGATACAGAAGAGACTTGAAGATTTGGGCAAGCAGAGCTGGGAAAGAAGAGTAAAGACACATGGGCACTGAGAAACTAAAATACAAAGTATGTGGGACTTTTTGATCTTCAGATATAAATTTTTACTATGAGAATAATGTGTTGGTTGTTGCCCAGAAGTGCTTACTGTAAATCACGGGCTTTTCAGTTTCCCATGCTTTGCCAGAGTGCACAAGAAGCTGAGAGGGAGCATGTCCAGAACAGCTGAGCTGAAGTGTCCACAGGGGTATCCCACACCCCACAATGCTCAGTAGATAACTGGGGGATATCAGCTGGGGACCACCAATTGCTACTCAGGAACAGGCTGGGCATGGATCAGTGGGTGCTGAGCACCTGTACAGTGCATCATTTAGTTTTCTTCTGTTTTATTCCTCTCTCCCCTCCTTTAATTGTATTTACTAGTATAGTTAGTATTGTATTTTATTTTGTTATAATTATTAAAGTTTTCTTGACTCACAAGGTTTACTTTTTTTTCTAAGTCTCTTCCCCACCAGGCGTGAGGGGAGTAAGCAGGTGGCTGTGTGGTACTTGGTTGCCATCTGACTTAAAAGTACAGTGGTACTTAATATAAGACCTCAATGCCAGCACTGTTGTACTCCAATTTTCCCTAAAATAAAAAACCAAACCAAATCCTTCTTGTCACACACATCCCCCAGCAGTCCAAACTCATCAGGAAACTCACTGGTTACATCAGAAGCTTCAGCTTTTCCAACATGTTCAGGTACCACCCCTGACAAGTTCAGTAGCTCAGTTTCCAGAGGATCTGAGGGCACTTTTCCCCTCAGCTCTTCTATTGCTGCAAGGATTTTCTCAGTGCTATCCAGAGTAGTGGGCAAAAAAACTGGAACTGGCACCTGTGCAGACAGGGAGGCAGAGGTAATTAGAAAAGAAAAAAATGCCACAACAAAGCAACCAACACACAAACAAAAAAATTCTATACTCTTCTTCTGAAAGAGAGAGTTGACACAGATTAGAAACAAGTCACTTTAGTGTGAGCTAACAAAAATGCTGACAGGTTAAAAACACAATATGAAGGAGCTATGAACAGAAGGGAAAGCAGGAAAGGACACAGGAAAAAAAAAAAAAAGACAAAATATAGCTGGTCAAAGAAAGAACCGAAGAGTCTCTAGAACTTCAGACCTGTCTGATTATAACCTCAGACTAACAACACTTTGTCTGGACTAAGAGTTTGGACAAATCAGCATCTTGTTTTAGTGGCTTGTTTTTTCCTGCTGTTTATCCCACACTCTGCCATCCTTTCTCAACACAACCTTTTCAGCTTCTTTACTACAAGAACAAATCTTGCTGTTAAAGGCTTGTTCAGCATATTCAGCAAAAGCAGACCTATCACTCAGAACTGTTCCTAAAAAGCTCAGCAGCAAAAGATTTTCACACTGAAAGCAGGCAGACAGGTCCTAAAGAACAACCCAGGAATCAAGTGCCACTGTCAGATTCTAATTCTTTTTCAATAAATAGTCCTGCAGCACCCTGCAATCCTTTAGATGGACCAGAAGGAGAACAACCAGCAACATAAGGTGGTCCCACACATGCATGTGAATGGCTGCCAATTTTAAAATGAAGCTGAAGTCTCACTTACAGGAACAGGAACCATGGTAGGAACAGGAACATTTTGACTATACATGTTCATAGGCACCGGAACGTAGACTGGTACAGGAATAGGCACTGGGACATACTCTTTTTTCCACTCATTTTCTGGTAAAAGAAAAAGGAAAAAGGCAAATACTGCCAGGTATTTAAATATATTTTACACCTGCCATTTAGTGGAAAAAAAATCAGAATATTTGCAATATGTTAAAAGACAGTAATAGTTAGGAAAAAGCTGCAATGAAGAATTTAGTTCTAGCACAGTTCAGGAGTTACCTGTCTGACAAGATTTCATCTGCATATGAGGTTTACAGTACGTGGCTTTTGTCATTGTCAAAGGCTTGCAAAGAACTGCCTTGTTCTTCATTTCTCTGTTAGGTGTTGGAGAAGGTGGTGGAGCTGAGCCCTGCAGACAAGCAAATAAGAGAAGGTGCTGTTGCACCACACTGATTCCAACATAAAGTTCTTGACTTAATGTATCAGCTGATACTTTTTATAAATGAAGTACTGAACAAGAAGCTCACAGAAGCACAACACAACAGCACCAACTACTATTCTATAATTGCAAGCTACTCTACGTTCCTAGTCTTGAGCTGCCACTGCCAGGATCATACCAGCAGTTGTACTCTACTCAGGGCTAGCACTTCTGGCTCATTTTCTTTTTTTTTTTTTTTTTAATTGAAGGTACTCTGAAGATGCTATGTTCTTGTTTAAGTGAAAGGATCACTTAAGCAATTTTCTAACATATAAAATAATTTTAGCTGTAAAAAGAGTTCATTATGAGCAGCACGAACAAACTTTAGGCTCAAGATCTAACCTTCCTGAATTATGCCAAAGTTCAAAGATCAGCTAAAAAAAAAAAAAAAGCATTTCTGAACCAAAATTCTCTAAACACTTTTTTAGTACCTAAAGTATGAACTTTGTGCTCCCCCTGCTGGCTCTAAAACAGTGACAACAAATACCAGTGAACATCCCACAAGGTTCAAACTGTGTCCTTACAGTCAAGAGGTAAAAAACCCTCTTGTTCCAGATGTGCTTTTTGTACCCTAGAACCTCTTTTAGAACCTGATTTGAGAAAAAAACCCCTCAGTTCTATTCGGTCATATATAGGAAGACTAGCCCCATATGTCCCATTGGATATGTATGGAAGGAAAGCCCAGTCCCAAGAACAGCTCTACCAGGTGTACACTCCCTAAAATGCATTAAAAAATACTGTGTCACACATAGCTTTGACACAATCTTTCAAAATTTAGGGACTGAATTAACATCATTAAACATAAAATACTGAAAGTTTTTATTGTGACAGCTTAGCTTGTCTGATGTCTCTAGTAACCTAAGCAATTTTCCGTGTTTTTCATAAATATATTTATCTTGTCATCAAAAACTTTCACTTAAATCTAAGATTTACCTTTAATGCCTATGTGCATTTAAAATGCAAGTCTCTCAGACCTTCCATGTGACAAACAAATCAAAACAAAACTAAGTTTCTGTGGCAGTTTGACATTAGGGAAGTGATTTTTTTCAGNGATATTAACTTTTTTCCTTGCACAAATAGGCTTCCAAAGCTTCCTAACCCTTCTCTTGAGTGAGAGGAAAAGGACAGAGTGAATGTAGAGAAAACACAGCATGAGATGCAAGTCGGTGAAAAGGGAGAGTTAAGTCCTAAGTAAGACAAAGGAGTGAAGAATTGTCTCGTTTTGCTGAACTTCTCTTATAAAACCATNTCAGGAAGTTATAGTTAAACCAATTAGTGACTGGTTTTGAAAGCGATAGCTACTATAGCCAATAGAGGAATTATAAGTCTCTGTGAACACGCAGGATTAAATATCAGAAGATCCTGGGAAACTTCCCTTTTCCTCCCTGCCTTGGGAACAGGTAACAGGGCCGGCCCTGCTCTGCCATGTGGGCCGGGCTGGGCCCGCTGCTCCTCCCCGTGGGAGGGGGAAGCCGGCCCTGGCCTGGCCGTGCCCTGGGCCCCCTCAGCTGCCAGTAGGGTAAAGGGGAGGCTACAGCTGAAAATCCAGCTAACTTTAAAGCCTACCCATCCCCCCTCACCTCCTCCAGGCCGAGAGAGAGATCCCCCGGGTCCCAGGGAACAGCACCCCATGAGACCGAGGGGTGGAGGGGGTGAAGGCATCCACCAGCCTGGCTACTGAGGTCTTGGCCAGAGTTCCTGAGCCTCCCCCATCGGCACGGCTTTAACCTTCGACAGCCATGCAGCCAGGCAGAGATCATGCGACCACCGCAGGCCCTAGGCAAGATATTAACTTTTTTCCTTGCACAAATAGGCTTCCAAAGCTTCCTAACCCTTCTCTTGAGTGAGAGGAAAAGGACAGAGTGAATGTAGAGAAAACACGGCATGAGATGCAAGTCGGTGAAAAGGGAGAGTTAAGTCCTAAGTAAGACAAAGGAGTGAAGAATTGTCTCGTTTTGCTGAACTTCTCTTATAAAACCATAAAAAATAGACTAACTTGCCCTGTAACATATAAATACTGTTAGGGGGATGCAGAAATCTAGTTAAAGTTGTAGACTGATATAACTGAGATTTAACAGAAAACTCTGAATGGAAGAAAATAGAAAGAAAGTGATGTGAAACCCTTTGCTCCCAAAGAAAAGGGAAGCTTCTGTTCCTCANTCCAGCTAACTTTAAAGCCTACCCATCCCCCCTCACCTCCTCCAGGCCGAGAGAGAGATCCCCCGGGTCCCAGGGAACAGCACCCCATGAGACCGAGGGGCGGAGGGGGTGAAGGCATCCACCAGCCTGGCTACTGAGGTCTCGGCCAGAGTTCCTGAGCCTCCCCCATCGGCACGGCTTTAACCTTCGACAGCCATGCAGCCAGGCAGAGATCATGCGACCACCGCAGGCCCTAGGCAAGATATTAACTTTTTTCCTTGCACAAATAGGCTTCCAAAGCTTCCTAACCCTTCTCTTGAGTGAGAGGAAAAGGACAGAGTGAATGTAGAGAAAACACGGCATGAGATGCAAGTCGGTGAAAAGGGAGAGTTAAGTCCTAAGTAAGACAAAGGAGTGAAGAATTGTCTCGTTTTGCTGAACTTCTCTTATAAAACCATAAAAAATAGACTAACTTGCCCTGTAACATATAAATACTGTTAGGGGGATGCAGAAATCTAGTTAAAGTTGTAGACTGATATAACTGAGATTTAACAGAAAACTCTGAATGGAAGAAAATAGAAAGAAAGTGATGTGAAACCCTTTGCTCCCAAAGAAAAGGGAAGCTTCTGTTCCTCAAGATGAAGATGATTTTTAGAAATAGAAAAAGAGAACCTTTATTTTATACTGAAAAAGGCATCCTTAAACAGTACCCTAAAATAAACAAACATAACCCACATGCAGTGTTAGAAAAGCTGCTAATGGAAGGGACTTCACAAAAAGCAGGTTTCCCAAGCGGCTGTTTTTGTGAGAGTTAAGACCAACAAGAGAACTGTTCTATGTTGTCAGTGGAGAAATTCCGTAGAAGTTCTAAGAGAGACTCCTCTCCTGAAGAACTGATGAAAGATTATTTTTAAATAGTGAAACTAACTAAACATCACAGGTTTTGTCTCTTTATGTTGGGAACATACACAGTTCACAGTGGAAAAGCGAACATTTGTTGGGGAGGAGGAAAAGCGTTTTAAAAGTTTCATTTTAATTCTCATTTTCTTCTTTTAATGTGTCTTAATAAAATCTACCTTTATACCTTTAAGATTTAAACCTGCTTTTGCTTGTCCTCTAATCCTAACACAAAAGAAAGAGAGTAAACACTCAAACCACTGCACTAAATTTGGCAAACAGAATTCAGCAAATGTGAAACCATTACAATTTCAAACAAAATACACCAAGCTAACTGAAAACAATATTAATAGTAGTATTTCTGACAAGCTGAGAAAAACTGAAACTCAGAATGAAGGCTGCTGCTCCACTGATGATCCCCACCCCTCCAGACAGCGATTCTGCAAAACGCTACGCTTCCCTACTCTGCAGCCAAGTCAATCAGACCTTGAGCACCTAGAGAATTCTACTCTTGGGAAGGATAAAATTTAAGAACTGAAGATTTATTTTCAGCTTTTTAAAGCTGAGCTACCACCTTCATATCCCAACAGTGAAATTCTCTTCCCTCAATAAATACACCTAATCACTCTAAACACGTGAATAAGACACATGGCTTGTTGATTAACTTTTAAGCAACATTTATATGCAGTATAGATGTAAAACACATGGTTGATGATTTAGTTTCCCAGAAGACACTGAAAAGAAAGTATGAATATCTGAAATTTTTATTTCACCTACAGATGTGAAAGAGACTAAAAAGCTTCATAAATTTAGCTTAGGATCATTCAAAGACACTAATATTTGGTTCTTAATAGCATCCCTCTAATTCACTGGGATCTCACATTTTAAGTACATCTAATTATGTTAGAGAGAGAAAGAGAGAGAGAGAAAGAGAGAGAGAGTTAGATATGTGTGTTAAATACATGTACTTACTGTTATTTTTGTCCGGGGGGTTTGACAGCCCTGATCTAAAAGTACAAGGAAACACTTTTAGAAATTTTTTTCTCTTTTTCAAAATCAAAGCAAATTTCAGTAAGCAACTCAAGGTAACACCAGTATAACATTACATCAAGAGAACTCATTAGTACCATACTGCAGGTGAGCACTCACACAAGACCCTTCCTTCATGGACATATCTCCCTACTGATCTCCCTCAATACTCCAGTATTGATCCTTAACACAAAGGCAAATGATAAATCAGTGCTTTAGCCAGATGTGAATACAGCCTCCTTCAGAAAAGTAAGCACCAAAACATTCAAGTATGAAAATGACTATACAAAGATGAGTTACCATACTGAATTCATTTAAAAGCTGGTTTATTTGAACTTTGCCTGACATGCCATTTAAACCACACAAACGTGTATTCAGTGCCCATCAGCAAATTTACACAGTACCTATTGCCAACAGAAAGGAAAAAAAAAAGCAATGTATTCCCCTTATCTAGATACTTTCATTGTATTCTCATTTCCATTTCACTTATTTCCTTTAATTCCATTTAATGTATTTCTTTTTTTCATTCCTAATGCATCCATTCTCTGTGACCAAAAAGCATTTTGAGAGGTGTTTCCACAGAGCAAGTAATGACAAACTGGAGCACAACGAAGGAGGAAAACATTTTCTGTTCCCATGATGATACAGCACTAAAATTACACTTAACCCAGAACAGCTCAATGCTGCCTCTGATGATAACACAGAAAAGGATAATCTCTAACGCGGTTTATTACGACAAATAAATAATTCATGCAGGTTTCAATTTTTCATTTAAAGGAAGCATCTGGCTTGACACTTGCCAGCCCTGAAGCAGCACCTACCATAGTGCAGGTTCTCGGGTCCTTTCTGGGTGGCCAGGTTGGGCTCGTTCTGTTGACAGTAGAAGCGGAGCAAACAGTGCTGATCACAGAAATGCTTCATCTCGCCGCGCCACTGCACCTTCTCTTTCAGGGCTCCTTGAGACTTACAACAGTCACACCGCACAGCCTTAATGCAAAGGAAGATTGGCACATTTTTAAGCAGGCTTTGGGGAAAAAATTATTTCTGCATTTTAAAAGGCTACACTTTACTGAGGATTCAGTACCACTATGCAATTAAGTCTCGCTTACGTACAATAGTTAAGCTACCTTCTTTTTCAATTGTTTGCTGAGGGTTAGCATCCAGAATAAATCTGCTTTTGTTTTATTAACTTCTCACTACGTAAATAAAAAAATTTACTCATTTCTAAACAGTCATCAAAAAAAGAATTTTGTGCATCAATTAAAATTAATTTCATTGAAGGATTCTGCAAAATAACAGCAGAAAGTGACAGACTTTTTAATGATATTACTGAACTTAGGACAATACAAGTCATTTTTCTCACTCCAAACTCTGGGAGGACTTTTTGTTTTAAAAAAGAATCAAAAGTTTTAAAAAGTTTTTAAAAGTCATCAAAATAATTACTTCTCCATGTATCAAATCAGCATTTTTTAAAACTTCCATTATTTTAGTAGTTTGGCAACAATTTCAGATTCCAATTTTTTAGTTCATCCAAGTTTCTTTATTATTTTTAAAACGCAATTTCTCTCAAAAAAAGAGGACTCCCCCAAAATTTAGTTTGCATGTAACTTGGAAACTCAAACATTTAAAGAATATGTCTTTCATGAACCTGCATGCTATTTTCATGAGGCATCACTAAGACAATGTTTTTCTCCAAAATACATTCTACCGCATTTTATCTGCCATGCTATAAATTAATGGCAGCCTCAATTTTACATCTTCAAGTAAGCAAATAATTGTTTGCACTACAGCTCGCCTTGATATTGTTAGCAACCTCCATCCTCAAGCAGATCTTAAAAATGAAAAACTTTAAAGATGCTCAGGAATCCAAAGTAAGTCAACCTAATAATATAGCCAGGAGAGGAAGAGGGAAGTTATAATATATGCAACATAAAACATTAATACATAAAACCATACACAACATTGTAGTTATGCACAAGGCTCTGATGGCTTAAAAAAACGAAACAAAACAAAATGAAGTCCAACTGTAGTTTTTGTGACTCCAAAAAAATATGAACAGGCCAATTAGTTCAAATTTTAAAAATAACTAAATGTTTAGTTTCTTCTCTGTATCTGAACAGTGTGACACAACTCTCTGGCAGTGTAAGAACTTAAGCTCTCTCTTGTAATTTTCAAGTATTTAAAGATGATACATAGAAAGACTTGTTTCTAATAGTATAACCAGCTTTATATTGGGAGCAATTAAGGCTGCAGCTTCAAGGTCACCTCACACGGAGCAGCAGGTGGCCCTGGAAGAGCAGGTATTTCTCTTCCCTCTTCTCTGTGCAGGTAGCAGCAGCAGTGCTTATGCACCTGTGAGGCACACAAGGTCAGAGACCCTACTGCACTGCATTATCCCCATCCTCCCCCGATTTTTGTTATATTTGTCAATTTGACTTTCCACTGATGCTGATCCACAGTTCCTTTTGCAGATCACCTCAGTGGGACAAAAGAGCAAGTTGTATTCTTAGAAGGGAGTGGGGAAGAAGATAAAATGTAAAGTGTTGCCAAAATAGTGTAGATTTAATCAGCTCAGGAAAGCTGTGAATTCACACCTTTAAGGCAAATGCAACTTCCAAAGCCACCAAAAGACTGAAATACCAGTAGGGGAAAAAAAAAAAAAAGTGTAATTCACTCTAAATTTAAATCTCAAACCCACCTAACACTGATTAAGAATGACAGCTGACTCACATACAGAAAAGCCCATCTATTCTGACCTGCTGCACGCTGCTTGACTATCAAAGCACCACTTTCTGCTCATTTTTCTCTCCTTCAAAGAAAGAAAAAGGGGTCAAATCTTGTCAAATCCAGCAACTACAGCCTTCCTACAGCAGGGCCTGTTGTGATAGGACGAAGAGAAATGGTTTTAAATTGGGAGGGTCAACTTAGATTAGATAGAAGAAAGAAGTTTTTTAGAATGAGGGTGAAACACTGGAACATGTTGCCCAGAGGGGTTATAGATAGGGACACTTTTAAGGTCAGGTTGGATGGGACTCCAAGCAACCTGATCTCATTGAAGAAGTCCCTGCCCATTGCAGAGGTGTTGGGACTAGGTCTTTTAAAGGTCTCTTTCAACCCAACTATTCTCCTGCATTCTCAAGCCTCTCCTGGTTTTTCACTTAGGCTTTAGAATAACTGTATTGTTGTCTCTCCTGAGCTTCTACTAAATTATTTAGGTTAAAAAAAAAATTGGTTTGTTTCTGCATGGAAATTACTATTCCTCAGGAAACCTGGGATTCTTCTATAGTGACACTTCACTTCTTATCTCTACATTTGCTACACTTTAATTCTACTATTTCCATAATTCTACGTCAAGTCAATGTTATTCACCATTCCATGTACTGAAGTTTCCTGCTAACTGCTTGCTCACCCACTTCCATGACCATCAAATTTTACTGAAAGTGAAAATAAATTAATGATTTTTGAGACATTTTATGATCCTTCCTTGCTTTCTTCCCCGTTTTCATTTGTTTTAACCTGGGATACTGGCACTAAATGTTAACTGAATCTCCAAAATAGCTGCTTTGAGTCTGCTTATCTGTGTTCCAAAAAGCCCATCTCTGCTTGGAGTGCTTGCACTGCACAAGTCCTTTGTCACTCACGACTGCTTTTTGATACATTTCTTTTCCCATTATTTCAACGTGTTCAAATGGGCATGGTGATA
The DNA here is from genome assembly GCA_013399915.1 of Illadopsis cleaveri. Classification (NCBI taxonomy): domain Eukaryota; kingdom Metazoa; phylum Chordata; class Aves; order Passeriformes; family Timaliidae; genus Illadopsis; species Illadopsis cleaveri. Next base: position 407,973 of record VXBB01007631.1, on the reverse strand, counting down.
AGTATAAATCACTAATGTTTGCCGCAAATTTGGGTTAAAGAATAAAATTTTCATATGTGGGGCATTTATTTACATTTTTAATCCCTCCATCACCTGTTCCTAATGTTCTCCAATGGTCTGGACTACTATTAACTTGACCTAATCTTAGCTGTCTATTCCAGGTTCAATTGCAGTAAATAGAAAGCAAAAGATGATTCCAGAGAGTGAGTGAATATAAGAGAAAGGAGATCAACTGTTATGAAAGAGTACTTACTGGAGTTTGAGATGTCTAACTAGAGAATGGCTGAATTCCAACAAGAGAAATTCCACAAGGCTGTCTTGCTGTCTTTACCACTTTGATTAATGCTGACTCCACTTTCAAATTTTACCATTGCTGACAATCACTGCTGAGCTCACTAGCCACAATAATTTTTCTTTGCCTTGGACTGTAGTTCCCTACCTCCTACTTACTCTTTGCTGCAGACACCTGACCCCCACTGAATACAGAGTCATCACTGCACATGCTGAGTCTAATCAATTCTCCACTGTAGCCTCGCATGACCTGTGTGCACTTCAGCTGTAGTACTGTCATCAATGTTTCTCAGTGTGTATTTAAAGAAACAGATTTCTGTGCTGTTCTCAGAACTGTATACTCTTTTTCAAGGTAATTCAAATGCTCTAACATAACACCAAATCATTGAAACTGTCATCAAAAACAGGCTACTACATGATTTATATTGACATTTCCAGGCATTTTCTGGATTAACATCCAAACCACTGAAAGCACGTTTAGAGGAGGAGCTCTAAAAACTTAGGGAGCTAACCTCAAGACACCCAAAATTTTGCCTCTTGTCTCAGAGGTGCATAGAACCCATAGAGTACAAATTTCCTCAGAACTTGGCACCAACTGGTAACTGCAGCTGTTGCCCAGCAGATGATTAGGACTAAAACTATTCTTTTACATTTCACTGCCTCGTATTAGGCTTAAAGGACTCTTATCTAGGTAAGTCTAATGAACTGTTAATACTTCTAGATAAGCTGTTGTGCTTCTACCATTGCTAACTTTTGGCTTTCTGAAAAGAGAATTTTGGCATGCAGGGAAGTGCTCCCATAATACTTATTTTAAAAGGTTACAATGTTTTCCAGGTAATACTACATGAGAAAGATGTGTCCATAAAAAAAAGTAGACAAAGAAGATGGAGACAAACACTTGTTTAATGAACACAATGATGGTGTTAAAACATCACTAGGTTATTACTACTTATTTCTCTTCATGTATACATTCACTGAAACTCCAAAATAACACTGAACATTGCATAAATGAGACAAAGCTCATACATATGTAACTATTCTTTTAAGAAGCTAACAGACAAAACAGCTAATGAAGTACAAATTCAGAGAACGGTCCTTATCTAATCTGCCTTCCTATGTTTTGATCACTGTCTATTTTGGCTAGGTAAGAACACGAGCTAACAATGCACTACCAAATCTAAGGTATCTCGAATGACTTCCATGAAGTGGGAGAAGTTACCAGCAAGGATGTAAAGAAATAAAAAAGAGAATTTTAGCAACAGACACCATTTCCCACAACCTATTATATATCTTTCCCATGTAATAAATCTCAAGCTTTTTAAACCAAAACTCAATTATATTAAGGCTTTAAGAAGCACTTGAAAAAAATTACAATCAACAGTTCTTCATAACAGAACCCGAGTTCCACTAGCAAGTATAAGATTAAAAAAGTAGAAATATATCAGTAGTTACCAGCCGATCTATTTGAATTGCCTTTTTATAACATCAGATCTAACATTCCTGTAACACAGTACCAACGGCATTTAAGCAGACTTCATGGGCCTGTTGTTACCTTATCCCATGAATCAGGATAATCTGAAGTCTCGAGTTTTCAAGTGGTTCTCAAAGCTGAATCACAGAACAAGCTTCCACAGAAGCTAAGGTACATGAAAGTACTTGGGTATGCACACCTCCAGACTATATGCTTTGCTGAATTACCAGAAGATTTCTAAAGCACACCAAAGATTTACGTTTTCTATCAGAAGGCACTTTTTTCACAGGGGTAAATTTCATCCCATCCCCCGAGTTTTAAGGCATATAAACAGATTAAGTATTATTGTATGAAGTTAATATTTCAGTTAAGAACTTTGCAGCCAAGCTTTGTCACCCTATTTTCATATGAGACAAAAGAAACACATTGTAGTCTTCAGTAGTTTTCTTTTAGGAATGACTAACAGGACCCTACATACATTATTCAAAATAAAGAATTTACAATGTTTGGCTGTAACATTTCTGGAATCAGACATTCCAAAATATCAGATATGTCTTCATATTCAGTTCTTTTATGGTAAGTAGATCGTCTTGAATTACAGGACTTGTATCTAGCCCTCTAACATTTCAAGCTTTTTACTGCCTTCCAGGCTGTGTGCAGAGTTTTGGTACGGTGATGAATTTTGTACTGTCTTTTTTGCAACTGCATCCACAGTGTAGTTCTTGTTTTGAAATTATCAGTGTAGCTTTCCAGGGCGTTCACACCAGAGATCAAATATTTTATCCATGGCACTAATCGCAGGTTAAACCCAGTCCAATTTCATCTTTTCCTTTCAAAAAATGTAAATAAAAACTCTCTTATTGTGAAGTCTGTGCTGGTTGTGCTTCACAAGGCAGTTAAGGTTCCAGATACAAAGAAATAGATGCCATCTGTTTGATTAAAACTTTTATTAGAAATCCATTTGGTCTTGCTTTTTCTTTTGGCATCCTTTCCACTGGGAAATACTGAACAATCAAAGCCTCTGCAGTTCAAACTGTGGGAGAAGGGAAAAGGCAAAAAAGGAGGCAAAACCAGGAACAAGACAAACTCTGCTAATGTCAGTGAACTCAAGGTATCCAGCTGCTACTAACAGCATTTGCAACATTCTGAATACACATTTAAGAAGTTTTGACAAGAAAAATGTGGTATTAACTGAGAAAAAATTGGAATTTTAAAGTAACAAATATATATAGTAATTTTTTGTTTTTCTGTAACTCAAGACTTCTTTGCCAAACGAATTAATAAAATCAGATGATAGAAATGCTGCTCTAAGTTCTACAAAAACTGAAATTATGAAATTAATACATTTGCTTATTCTATAGCAAATGCTTTGCTGAAGTAAGCCATATTTGCTGCACAGTCCTTGAGATATCCTCACATGTGCGTTTTTGGTTTTTTTAACTGTGGAGCTCTCGTCAAAAATTCTGAGTTACTTGCCTTGTAGTACCAGTCCTGAAATTTTTTACAGCACTCTTCACTGCAGAAATCTCTCACTACACCATCAAGTTCCTTAGTTGCTCCCTTTTTGCACAGCTGTGAGCAGTAATTACAAGTAACACATCTCAGTCCTAACCGTCTTGCAAAGTCTTGTTTATATAGCAGCTTGCAGCCTGGAAACAGATTTTAAACATTAGGAACAAAGTAATTTTTACAAAGAGATATCACAGTTAAGAGTTAAATATCGAAAATAAAGTGAATACAACAACAGCTAAAAACTGGGGCTTCAAACAAATTCAGGTTGCACATTACAGCTATAATTTCAAGACATTTTTACCCAAATACCTTCCCTACACAACTCTATGGTTTCCTGTGATGCCTGCATCTTTTTCAAAACCCTATGCTGAATCTTTGTTTATCAAATCCCTGAATAAACAGTCAGGAAAAAACACATAATTTTCTTTTAATATACACCCATGCAAAAGCATTGACTTGGAGTTACATTGCTCAGTTACACATCCTCAAAATGCCAGAGATCCATACAACACTATCTACTACAGAAATACCTATCTTCATGGATAAACTATTTTATTACTACCTATATTTATATTAATTAAAAAAACCACTTAAGATAATTCATTCATATTTAAGAACACTAGTATGTAGAAGATGACCTAAAAACTGAGGGATTTCTTAAAAAAACTGTAAAGCAAGCGACGGTCAGTAGCGAGAATTATGCAATGACAGGAAATTACAAATGAAATTTATGAAGAGTTTGTATGTAATTAATATTTTAACTTTTTTTTTTTCACATTGGGGTGGAGTGGAGGTGTTGGTTGTTTTGGCTGGTTGTTGTTTTGTGTTTGGGTGGGTTTTTTGTGTTTGTTTTGTTTTGCTTTGGGGTGAGGGTTTTTTGCTTTCATTTACTCTGTAGTGGTAATTTCAAGGTTGCCATAATGACAGCTATATTCTTCCCTAATCTGGTCCTTCCTCAAGCAAACTAGAAAAGACATTCTGATATATTAAATGCATTAAAAGATGAATACTGTAGCTATTATATAGGCTATTTTCAGAATATATTGTATTTAAATGACCTCAAATCCCGTGCCTATTCAGCTGAAGCCTAAATCATATACTTAGAACTCTGTAATTGTCCTAATTTTATGGGAGAGAACAGAATGAGAAGATAAAGTAACTGTCTATATCCAACACTGGAGGGACAAGATAACATTTACAAAGACCTTTAATCTAAGGTACTGCACCTGTTTTTATGATCTACCAAATATCACAGTACCACCAAAGACCAGAACTCAAGTCTCCCAAGTGTCCACTCTGCTAGGACACAGATATAATCTAACAGATGGAAACTTCTGTACTTCTGATAAGTTATGAAACTCAGTATGTAACAGACATGCTGTACTTCCTCTGCCATACAGAATATAAAAATACTATAATTTATTCAGTAATTTCAATTATGTGACTTCTGCTGTTATTAGGATAGAATTCATATGTGAGAAACTGAGATACTAATTTAAAATCACTAAAAGCACAAGAATGCAAATGGAAGATGCAGCAGACTGAATCTTCCAAAAACAAAAGGTTATTGAGGAACTTTATCTCGCAATGCAGCAAGCTTTGCCAACAAATTAAATTTGCTAGCAATGTCAAAACAAGACATTTAGAGAATATTGTACAAATAAGATACTGTCGGCTTAAAGTGGTTTTTTGAGGTGGTCCTCTTGTTTGTTCTTTGGACTTTTTCTTTTACAACAGAATAAAGAAAATTACTTGCACAGATGGAAAGTGCCATATCCAGCAACCATCCTTACAGTGCAACTGATTTGGACTTTAAATACATTGCTTTGAAGGAAATAACAATCCTAAAGATAACACTGTGTGCAAACTATTGGTTAAAAATACCAATTAAAAGCAAAATTTCTTGCCAGTATTTTTTCGTGTTGGCTGCATCTCTCATTATTACATGGAGCATCACATTCTTTCCACTTCTTTAAAATTCTAGAGATATCTTAGCACCACAATGTAACCTCCTCTTCAGTTACCTCTTAGAAAAGCCACCCAATGCTGCATAACCCTTTCAAAACTATAGACTAGTAGTACTCCTCTACTACCAACCAGGCAACCTATGTCCACCTGGCTAAATAGTTTACAAAAAGGAATGGACAAAATTGACATTTTTCTTGACTGCTGAACTACAGGAAGTAAAGTAGAAGACAATGCTGCTGTTTTCTTAAAAAAAGTTATCAGGTAAAAAGTTTTCCACTCTACAGACAAACATCTCCCACATCTCTGTGACTCATGAAAAATAATGATCAGTGGACATTAAGTAAGGGGAAACAAAAAGCCAAAACTTCCAGCCCTTAAGACCTAAGTGCCTGGAACACATGGGGGTTTTTATAGATCACTGACTGCAGGGCTTCTTGCTGAAGGAGGTCTCTACAGAAGATAAAAACCCCATTTTTATAAGATTTTAGATGTTGACAGTAGATTTTTACAACCCTGAAGACTGCTAAAGCAGAATATTTACAAAGCCTTTCTTTTGCAACATCATGAGCAAAACTCGACAGATTTGTCTGAAACTCTTTATGTGTTTGTAATAGGTGATTTAATCTACAGAGCCAGGAAAAATTTGGTTTAGCTTCAAGACCTTGTGACTTCAAACAAAGAGAAACCAAAACGCCTTTTTTAGGTCCTTGGTAGTCTGCAATCCATTACATTCTCATTACAATGCTATGGTTTCGACTAAAACAGTGAGACTTTCTTTGCATGGGAAAAGGTACTTGCCTTTGGCAAAATACAACTTTGGTCTCTTGCACAAGAGAAATCCTACATCAGCATAACAGTAACACCCATGCTGGCTATGTAGATGTGACCACGAACTGGGCTTTGATTTACAGCACATTGTGGATCAGTAATACAAAAAGCACTGAATGTCTGACCTTTCTAATACCAACAATAAAATCCTGAGGGTTTGTTCAGCCTAACTCCCCTGGGGACTTGGGGTTCATGAGTATAAGCACTGCCTAAAACAGACAGCTGACAGTTTCAACATTTTGAACAAATAATCTGAGAAAAATCTCAGATTTTCCTCAAGATTTCTACTACAACATCAGACCCACAAGTTACAGTGTGATCAGATGGAAACCTCTGCTGCATTAAAGTGCCTCTGAGAGAAAACAGGTCTTACTTATAAAGAAATTATAAGCACAGGTTACTTAGCTCAAGCTACACTAGTCATTAATTATGGTCTTTATTAAAGTTCTAACACCATTCCACAAGCTGGCTGTCTCAGAAAGAACACTAAGGACCATTTTCAGAAGTATCTTCAACTCAAAATCTGAAGCAAACAAAAACCAAGTAGGTAAGTATCTGATAACATATCCTTAATTACACTATTAGTATTCTGGCTTCCAAGCAAATCCCAACACAAAACCTCTCTCTTAAGAGCTCTGAATTTTGGTTCCCCACATAAATGGTAGAGAGAAGAATATGATCTGAACATATACAAGAGAAGACTGCTGACAAGACAACATCCAGGCAGTTCCTCAAAACCTTTACCTCAGGGAAGTTCCAAGTTAAGAATTATGTCAGAATTGAATATGCTGTCCCTTTCACCTTAACTCATTTCTATAAGCAAAAAGTATTATTTTAGCTTTTACAGTAACAAAATTTGTTTGGAATAGTCATCTGCTGCTCTAAGATTTAAAATCAGACTACTTATCAGATTACATGGCCCAAACAGCCATGGCCATGACCATGGCCTCTGTGCCATCAGAGTTCCCTAAAGAAAACTGCCATGGGTCAAAGAGATGCCAGGAATGTCCCATTCTAACCTCTGTCCATAGCAGTCAAAGGAGTTCAGTGTCTCAAAATAGTCCAGGCACCTCTGAATACCTCCAACATTCACTTCTACTTTTCTACTAACCCAGTTTGTAGGAAAGGAGTATCTTTCTGCAGTAACAACGTGACTCTAATTGTGAACAAATATTTTTATGCATCATGCATTTTGCAGCATTTAAGACATGCTCTGCTTTTCACTTGTTCCCTTTTGCCAGGATATCCCACCTTGGTACCAAATAAAGCTTCAAATGCAAGTGACAAGGAAACTGACGTTTCAGGTTAGAATTTAAGTCAAGAGGGACATTGCCAAAAGAAGTGGTCATGAGCAAAACCAAAGTAGGCACCACAGCAAGATCACATTATTTCAACATGGCACGCCACTATCAAGAGCTGTAGAAAGGGACCTAACAGCTCTGTGAAGCACAAATAAATCCAACAGTGTGTAAAAGGGTGATTTCTTACTGTCTTCAAAAATTTCTGTATGCTAGCCCAAATTCTGTACATTTTATTTTTGAAAGCAGTATTGGTGCCTCTAAAAAAGATAGTTGCTAATGTAAACTATTTTAAAAAGCTGTGTTTGAACAGTTTCTGTAGCTCTCACTTTAAAAATAGTGAGACCAAACATCAGGAGCTAAGAGATTCATGGAGGGTTGATGGCAACTCCCTTTGTCTAGGGGGACACAGCAGCTCAGCACGGCAGAGCCAGTTCAACTCTTCCTCAGCCCATCCACCACAGAATCTCAGCAACTCTAAGTTTTAGCAACACTTCATATCACACATCAGTTTTTCAATATTTTTTTGCTGTTTCTAATAACAACAGGAATTGCTCTAAGTATCAGGTAGTATCCTAATTAATTGCGAAACACTGGTATGTAAGCATCTGTATAAAACTTAACACCTGTGTTTAGGCTATCTCATTATCTGTAATATTTTCATATAAATCTAAAAAATAATCAACTACTCATTTAAAAGTATATCTTTACCAAACAGCCCCCACCAGTGCTGTACTGGTCAGGAAAATCCCACTCTAAAATCTACAATGCTTTAATATACACCTTTCCTAGAAGGAGGTACAATCACTTCATTTCCTAAATTTATTTTTCCATTTGTCAATTCTAAAGTATTTTAAGAGGTTATCTCTACTTAGATGAAACATCAGAGACTTTTTCAGCGAAAACTCAATGTCTGCATTGAGTTTCATTTGCAAACACCGTATTTCCCAGAAATTTATTAGCAGGCTATCAGGGTGACAGCTGTCTTTTATCTGCATTATCCATTTGAAAAGAATTCCCAAGCATCAGATAACTGAGTTACTCCAACAGCCTAATGACCTTCTCCTTCCTAGAAAAAGACTACCAGGTATGAATCAGTGTTATTAAAATTTGCATTATAAAATTATTAAGCCTATGTTGTTTAAGTCATAGCATTTAATTCTACTGGAAAGATGAATTAAGTAAATCTACAAATAAAATAAAAATATGGTGATACTCATCATAAAATAGTTTAATTGCTGGATTATCAAAGACTGATTTGTTCTCTCAGACTCTCAGAAGGAATATATATTAACAAAACCAAAAAAAACCCACTCTCAAAGTACCCCAAATCCAGTAACTTGAAGATTTCCTCAGGATTAAAAACTTATACAGCCTATCCTCAATTGTCACTCATGCAACGACACATACACAGAAATCCACAAGCTACTTCTTACTTTAGCATACATATCTAATTTAGATACAGATATTTTGGGATGCAGCATTCTAGTAGCAAAACACCAGGAGAGCCTCAGCACCAGTGGAACAGATTAAACTCTTTCAGCTACTCCATTCAGGTTGTTCATCCTCCACATAGCATCCAATTTTTGGACAAGAACAGAAAAAGCATCCTATACTCCAGGAAAGAATGAATAACCATCTTCAGCACAAAATCTAGGTTAGTTCTAATCTCACCTTATTGTAATGGAGGTTTCATCTACTTCCTGCACATTTTTAAGTGTCTCAAGAGAAACATATAAAAAACAGAGCTGGAATAAAACCACACAGAAATACTAACCCAAGAGACTAATGTGGGTGCCAGGGTTTGCGTGTAAATATATATGTATGTGCATTTGTGGAAAAAACCCCTCAGATATGAAGAATGGGAGCAATGACAACATCTTCAGTACTCCAGCTGGGCAGCTGTAAGCAGTCGAGAGATATCTGTGGCTGATCTTATATTTGCTTTCAGATCGGTTTGCACAAAGATGAATGAGTAAGTACACTTGCAGAAATTTCAACATGTGTTTAACTTCTGATTTTATCTAGGAGCCTTTTATAAACTCCCCTGAAAATTCCTCACATTTTCCCTTGAGAGTTCAATTTCTTCCAAAAATGCTAGTAGTTTTTGTGACTGAGTACCTCTGGCTATTCCTTCTCAAACTATGATACATTGTTGTCTGCTGAAGAATAACTGCATGCTCAAAAAAATAATCTGTGTTGGTGAGATTCCTTGAACAATCTACAGTATCAAAATCTGGACAGCCTCCACATCCCACAAGTATTTGGTACTTGTACTGGTTTTGTTATTTCACAAACAGTTGGACATATATCTGGAACAAGGCTTTGAAATTAATGACAAACCAGTGATGTTTGGGTGCCTGGAAAATGGGGAAGAAAAATCTACCATGTCTGATGACGGAACTTCTATTTGTTAACCTCCAAAAGTCCTGGCCCTGTCCTTCCCACATCAGATCTAAGCACTATTAATTCTTGGATTGCGTTATTTCCGCAGCCATTGATGACAATTGATGGTTTTCCTTCAAAATAAATGGTCTAGGGTTCTTTCAGAATTTCTGTCCAGGTCACTGGTTTATTTGCAACAGGAACACATACAGCTCTTTTGTCATATGCATCACAAAGTAGACCTCGACTACAGCTGGCAGGTATGCACTGTTCTTATTCAAGTTATGATCTACTTAATGGTAGTTTTGACCATCCTCTCTCTACTGGTCAGTGGTTCAGATCATCAGAGTAAGCTGATAAACTTTGTCTTTACAGTAACATTTTGCACATTCACCCTCATAAACATAGTATTTGCTCTTGAGCTGGCAGTACAGCGCCTGCAAACTCAAGACCCACACTAAGACATCTGGGAACAGATTCCCCCCACTTAGTATCTATATTTACACAGGAGAGACTGGTTTGATTTTTTTTCTTTCTCAGATTTTCCACTAGGAAACAAAGGTCCTCACTTATTCAAGCCTCCTCATACAGAAGTAGTAATGGCATAGCTGGCATTATGAATCTGACTCATTTAATTGCAACAGCCACCTGGCTTTAAAATGAGGGAGTCATAAATATGCACAGTAATAGAAGCAAATACTTTAATCTCCAGAAAAGTACCTTGCTCTTGTTTGAATGCATTCTGTGGAATTGTTTCATTCACAGAAACAATTTCTAGCTAGAGGTTACTGAGCAATGCAATGGTACACTGTAAGGCTGGGCCTTAATTTGTCTGTTTTTTACTCTCCAGCCATCAATCTGCAGTCCAGAACACCACAGTCCATTCCTCAGAAACTAAAGACTGCAGAGTCCCGAGCTGTAAGGGAATGGCATGGAAGGAAGACTACCTTCAGCCCTGCATTCCAACCCTCTCCAGCTTAACAGGATCCTCCTGCAAGTACAGTCCCATATCTACTATTTAATCTGCCTGAAAGCAGAGATCTTTCACAGGTCTTATCAAATGACATTGGAAATGTTGTCATTACAAACTAAAGAAAAAATATCCACCACATTTGTGAATGACAGGTCATCCAAACTTGTAGTTAAACTTTTAAGACCATGATTAAATACCAGTATCAAAGGAGAGCTCACCAGAAGTGGAAAGGATAGGTCCTGGTTAAAAATCTATTTTGCTGTTTCTATTAAAACCACGTTTTAATGCAACTCAAAAGAATCCTAGGCCCATAGAGTTTCCTTTTCATTTGGTTTTTTTTGAAAATTCAAGTAATTAGTCAAGGAAATTGTAGTGACAGTAATCAACACACAGCAACAGGCATCATTCAAGTTACTGCTTAAGTAACCAATCTAAACCAACACAGAACTTCTACTGCTGTACTTAATTTAGAAAATGCTAATCAAAGAGAAAGCTTGGTGTTCATCACTGCAGGTAATGTTCTATATGCACTACTGCATACATGTATCAATTTTTCTGCATATGTATATATGCAATGTGCATACATATGTGTATGCATTTATATACATACACAGAGAAAAGTGTTAACCTTAACCTGGACTAACTGGTGAAAAGCTCTAGAGGCAGCTCAGATCAATTTAAAATTACCTGCACTAATAACAACAGGTACAATCACTTCAATAATGAAGAGACTTCTTGTTAAGCCTCAAGTACAACAGAATGAGTTGTTACCTTAAATTTTAACATTATATACAAACAAAGTAAGTCAACTGCAGTAGAACAATGACCAGTACCACAGAAAAAAACCCAAACACATACATACCTTCGCTGCAAAAGGGTCTTTTGATACCAGAGAAATTCACTGTTTCATGGAGCGTTTTCTCCTCCTGACAGTATTCACAGTACGTAACTATGCAGTGCAGTTTCTTATAATCATCAGAACATGCTCTGCTGCAGAACTGATACACTTTGTTCTAAATGCAAAGTTGCAAAGCATCGTGAATAAGGTTAATGGATAAAACATTCAGGTCTAACTAATGCAACTTGAAATAATAGTTGCCATTAAGGCAACTTACAAAGAAAACTGAAGTGCGAACACATAATTAGAATATGACTTCTAATGCTAAAAATTTACAAATCCCAGTTAAGCTAACAGAGCTAGAAATACTCATAGTTTCACATGAAAACACTGAACAGAAAATATGCCACTCAATCTCAGCATATCCCCTTTAGATACTTCTCTCAGTTCCTAAAGAAGTGTAATAATGGTCTAACATATCTACAATAACTGAAGATGAAAGCAGATTTCGGACCTACAGCTGACCTGAGAAAATACATTTTTTTTAAATTCCACAGATACTATTTATGAATAAAGACTTCTGCTTTTATCCATACTGAAATTAAATTACATTCTACAGAACCAGGTAGATTTTACTGAACTTTTTACAAGAAATTTCAATATCTTATAGCTGGAGAAATGGTATAAAAGTTCTAAGTTTAAACTTTTAAACACATCATCATTTAAGAATAACACCAACATCCCCCCTTACCTCCCATTCCAGTACTTCTGGTTTTGAACAGAAAGAACTTTTGCAATAATTACATTTCAACTGAATATCACCGGGAGAGATGAACTGACCATTTGTTGAAGACTGAACACTGAGAGTCTGAAAAACATAAACATATATGCATACATCACTAAAAATATCAAAGTTACTTTTAAAACATGGGTTTTTTTCAATTAAGCTTACAGTGTTTGACAATTAAGGAGTTTATTAAGAGCATTAAGTTTATCAAGAGCATTTCTGGCAAAAGCACAGCAGGTTGGTTCTTTACCTTAATTCCTTTTCCCTTGTCACCTCAGGTTTTTCAATTTTGACTCTTTATCCTTACTTCCACCATAATTACTTTAAGTCATATTTTTTTACCTTGCCTTTCTTATGCTTTTTATTTAAGGGTAAACACATTTTTTGTAAAGATGAACAAAAAGTATCCCCAAACTGAACGCTTTTGGTAATCACAAAACATATATTTTCAGACAGGTATACTTCACAGCTTGTACTATTTTGGTGACAGAGAGATAAAGACCAACAAACAAGTATTTTCAAAGCCAAACCTCACCAAGGCAGATTATCAACACCTTATGTAAGCATACCACTTGAAAATACAACTACCAAAGTAAAAGGCTTTTAGTGAGAACTCACACCTACTCAGATTAAGAAAAAACTAGCTAACAGTCCTAAGCAGCCTCAATCCCATGGCAGGAAGATGCAATTATTCACATAGCCAGCCCCTAAACAATTCAGGGGTTTTAAACTGAGAAAAATACTGCAGATTGTACATGTAAATATGAGAATTTAATTCTGTAACTGAGTAATTTCTTTAATGCATTTCTGTGGCAATCAGTAGGTAAGAGAACTCAATTATACAATACCTGGATCTTTCAGTATGTCTTATATGTGCCAACAGAATAAAGTGGTTTTGTATATTCCCTAATTAAGCAAGAACTATTGGTGTATTACAGATGTGATGTTCAAGACAAAAATCTGAAGTAGTAATCACAGTCACTTGAAGAATCCAGGACAACCTTCTTACATCAGTCTTCTCAAGAAACGTTCCCACACTTTTTGCAACAAAACAAACATATTTAAAGACAAATTCTCTTCAGACAGATTTGTCACTACCTCTCCACTGTGTAACAGTGAAAATCCAGAACATTTCTGTTACAGGACACTTTTCTTCAGCCTCTCATGTTAGTAAGGGTTCACCTACACTAAAAAATAAAGAAGTATGTTGAGACTTATTGCTGAGATAAACCCTGATCTATGTGGGCTGGTACTGCTGAGTGCTAGCTGGCAGTGCAAACAGCACCATTTTATGCAGCTGCATTAATTCTGCATCAGGAGTTTGCACACATTAAGTAGTCATGCATATTTCCCAATCACAGGCAGGACCTGAGAACCAAATGCCAGATAGGAAAAAGACAACACCTGTACCTCAATGGCCCACTGGCCTATAACAACTTTATATATAACTTCTACAACAACTTTTTTCTGATGCCTACCCACAATATTATCGTATTTCTCCCATGATATCCAGCAAATGTCCCTGTGGCTGAGCAAGGTTTGCTTCACTTTGGCTGCTCTAAATAGCTGAAGACTTGAACAAACATGAGAGCCACAAAGGCATTTTTAACTGCAATGTCCAATCTGTGTACTGCGGCTTTTGCAGGCATCTTCACAGAGCAAACACCATGCTTGACACATGCTGCTGTGTGGCTTATGGAAGCTCTAGAAGCTCTCATTCAAAATGAAAAGTAATCAAGAATAACCAGCACCTCCAGCTCAGGAATGACAGAGATGTAAAGAACTAGCAGATGTGGCAACTCGTACAGAAACACTGAAGTCAGAGAGAGGAATGAAGATGAAATATACTAAGTGGTCATCAAATGAAAAGCAACTCTCATCTTTCAAATCTGTAGTTACCTTTAAATATGGGACCCAAACACCCTATTGTGAAGGCTATAAGTTAAAAGTAAAACGTAAATTTTCGTTGTTTTCTGAAGGATGCCACAGTTACCTTCTTTTATTTCTTTCCATCACTGTTTACTGGGGTAGAAATTCAGACTCACAAAGTCTAGAGGGCTGGTAATCGAAAAATAACAAAAAGCTAGAGAAGTGAGAAGAGCAAAGTTTGAGACTATTTAAAATGAGAATTTGTTTTAAAGGAAATTTACTCATAACCATAGATGAAACAAATCTAAGCTATTAAGCATTACTGCTTCAAAAAAAACCCCAGAAGTAATGTTTTTTATCATGAGCTCCTCTGGTTAATTAAGTATTTTTCCAGAAAAATCTGTAAAGAACTGAATTCATATTACTGAAAGTTCTAAACCAAGCAGGAGAAGGTTTTTAAATCAAGTTAATCACAGCGTTATTTTGTATGCCTCTAAAAAGTTTCAGTTATTCTGCTCACAATTAAAAATTGCTTCTGCATAATATTTTGAGCCAAGATGACATGCATGTAGTATTTTCATCATCTTGCTTTGCTTCTAACTTAAAAGGTACTTAAAGTACATTCAGAAATTATTTGGGAGCATAATTATATGCAAAGAATAATAAAAGAAAAAAAATCATATATTCACATTAAAATCTTTCACCAGTCACCCTGAACACAAAGTTTTAGCTATGCTATGTTGCATCAAAGACATCTTTGAAATCATGTACCTATGTTTGTTCCCCTGAGAGCTTACCTTGAATAACATAAGCATGGGAAGTGTAAGCAAAGCAAAAAAAACCACTGTAAAGCCCTTTTCAGCCTTCAATGCAACCAGCTCAAACTGTTCTAAGTTGCCAGTTTAATAATGAACACCAGGCAGGCAGAGCACAGGATCTTCTGAGAAGACCACCACAGCAGCACAAGCTTCTGGCCTGCCCCTGCCATGGCAGCATGTGTGACAGAGGGTTACCCTTGCTCACAGCAACATGAAATCAAATTGCGGAAACATTTCTGTACGTAAGTGTACATGTGAAAGAGCTAGTAGGCAGCCAGACTAAGGTCAGTTGTTTTTGCCAACTGACAAAAAAAACCCCCACCTTTGAAACAGTCAAGATTTTCTTAATGTGCATGAGAGAAGCACTTATGAGGCACCTTCTACATGCTCTCATTTACTAGGACTGTTCCACAAGCAAAATCAAGGGCACTAAATTAAACAGGGAAGGAAACAAACATTTCCCTTGCACTCATGCATACACAGATCTTCCAGCCTGGGCATGGAACCCTCAGATTATTTTTACTATTATCAAATTGAGAAGAGTATTTGTCTGTGTGCGTGCATGTGTGTACAAGAAAGAGATGTAATGTATATAGCCAAGAACACTTCCAGGCACCATCACAATGGTGGAAGAGAACAGCATTACTAAATAGCCAGAGAGAGTATCCTGCTAAAAACCATTGCAGTTTTAATTCTTACCCATACTGGTCAAACAATTCTCCAGATACATCCATAAATTGGAAGCAAAACCCAAACCAATTAAAGCTTTCGCACCAATTTTTGCACAGATTTGTGCTTTGTCAGAGAGCTTGTACTGTCGGACACTTACACAGCTGCTAAATTTAGGAAGAAACTTATATTACAGCTTCCATGTTCACAATAAATAATCAGTAGTTTATTTTTCCCTTAACAGCAAGATCTTCAACTGACTCAGTAAAAGTACCAGTATCAATACTGATTTAAAACAGTACACCTTGGGAACAGTTCCATCTTCAACTCTGCAGTAACATGCTCCAAGACGGAGTGTGGAAGACAAGATTCAGTCCCACTGTTTTACCACCAACTACCAAACAAAACCACATAAAGCAGGCTGTTCTCTCTCTATCACTCTTTCTAACAAGATCAAATGCTCTTACAGGCTGGCTGCTCAAAGGAGGATGTAGATATGGACATAAACTGTACAATATGTAGCTCAGCTAAATCTTTCCAATATTTCAACATATTGAAAGAACAACTGGCTAGAAACAAAAGGTTATTTGGAAGACACAATTATAATCAATCCTGAAGTTCTGTAAAACAAACATACTCATTTTAAAACCAAAAGGACTAAAATACTTGCACAAGGGAGGAAACACAGGCCCGAAATAGCAATTATTCTGTTCTGAGGATAACCCGTAAAGAAAAAAGTCTAGGAAGAACAGGCACAGCAGGAAAAAGGGATGAATATAAGGCCAGAAAATTAAAACAAGAGTTATCTCCATTAGTAAACACTGAAAAGAACCATAGTAAATCGACCATTTTTTCGATTTAGGTTCAATACCTCACGTGTCACTTAGGTACAAGAGAAGCCTCAAGGGAACACTTACAGTCCAGTGCTCACATTGTGGTATACCATCCCTTCCACCTAAATACTAAATGAACAGAACAATGAAGCTGTTCTCATACATTCAACTCTAGACTTATGGTGAATACATTTTATTCTTCTACACAGTGACTATACAAAAGCTATCAAAAGTTAAAATCCAACAGTGCTGGCTGAGCAAACTACTTGTAAGCAAGTGACAACCTACTCGTTCTTGGTCTTTACTACAATTCACAGACTGAAAGGCTCCTTCAATTAAACTCCACTACAACACTGAGAAGAGATCTACATGCAGCACTGAGACTGCAACAGAAGCATGAGCACAAGCACTCAGTAAGACCACAAACCCACAACCAGCATCAAATGATCCGGCAGTTCTATTCAATAATGTTGCTTAATGTTGACTTATGTGCAAATCCAAGAAGGCTGAGGTTGAATTCATCATTCCTTGGCTGTATTTGTCCTGAGAGCTCTTGGGGATGCAATTAATTGTAAAATCACATACAATAAAACATATGTTAAATGAGTTTGCAAGAAGTATTACAGGTCTGTCGTTACATACTACCATGACACAGATATTAACCAGTTCCACTGACAGACACCTACCAGACTGGTTATGATGGAAACATGGCTGCATGACAGAGGTCCTATCCAGGATATATTAAAGCAGCAATTAAAAGACCAATTTGCTGTCCAGTTGACAGGAAACAGCAAAGTTCAATGACAAATGGGAAAACCCTGTGTGGGTGTAACTTTTCAACAACACATGAGGAAGCAACTATCAATTACCCAGTGTGAATCTGGGAAAAGTTTTTACATACAAAAATTGAAACATTATTTAAAAATATCCTTTGATCACCAAGAGATTAATGGCTATAACACATTTCACTTAAGCTTTAACCTTAATTCATACTGAAAATATGACATTTTCAACAAGCAGAGCAGCCTCATCCAGAGTGCATGCCATTAGCCTTGCAACCCCTCAGTTTCTGGCCACAATTTAAACAGCTAGTTTTGTCCATAAATGAAATGGCTGAGGCTCTAACCTCTCATTTCAGAAGGAATCACTTTTCTCGATGGCAGACCTTTGTTAGTTCTACACTGAACATGAAAATTTTGTTATTGAAGTTAGTATCAAAGAGGCTAAATTTGTTCATCTTCAATGCAAAACAGCAAGCCTCACATCCATGAAGAGGCTAAGGTGGTAAAAGTAAGATGAGCAGTGATACAGCTTTGTGTTTTCTAACAATATAAAACAGAAATTGGTTGTTATTATCGAATTTCATAAGTTTAAGACAGCAGCTAGTGTTATCATTATGAAACAGCACTTTGATCAAAGAAATTGTTATGAGCCAGGAGCACCTGCTACGTAAATTGTAACTCTCAAGCATGTATATATATATATACAAGCAAGTTAGTTTAATATTCAAATACTTAACACAAACACAGGCACACAAATATTTAGGGAGGAAAAGATTTAACACAACAGCTAACCTGAAATTTAGCTACACAACTGGAACTGCAAAAGTTGTACAGTTTTCCATCAGGCATTGTGGCTTGATATTGAGGTAAAGAGTTTCGCTTACAAAAGTGGCAAATAATTTCCATACCTAAAAGAAAAACGTAGTTTACAAACAAAATAAACAGAAAATAATAGGAAAAAAGGAGTATTATAGGTGAGCCCTTTTTAGCTTTTCAATGTAGAAAACTAAGATTAGGCTGTTTTCCAGTCAGCTTCTACAAGTCACAGAAAACAAAAGAAATTACAGAAGTTTGGATAAATACTTTCACTAAACATCAGTACTAAATATGAAAACACCCCTTCTTCCATAAAATTCACTGGAGCATTTTCAACTTCAAGTTGAGATCAGCTTTGCGTACTGAAGAACAGACATTTTGAGTTATTTACTGAATCAAAAACTTTACCTAGAGAATATCTATATGCATTATAGCTACCTGCCTTCTCATCTTGACTGAAAAAAAAAAATCCAGGGTGGGATTCATAGAGGATTCAGAGATAAGTAATTCACATGAAAAAAACCTGCACTATCATCCTGTGACACACCGGAGCACATTATGCTTCAGCATTTTTTTCACAGGAAGCCTTAAGACAGTTGAAAATTCTTTCCAACATCACAAAAAAAGGCCAGAAAGGAAAATTAATCCTCATGTGTCCATTTACTGATGTTCAACAGAAGATGGTTTTTTGGTTTTAGTCTTTTTTTAAATGAAGTTAAAAACTATAAAGTCATATCTGCAAAAACTAACTGTAAAACAAACACACCCACCCCCAGTGTTCAAACTTTTAAACAAGTCTACTCTTAGCAGTGATGAAAACCCATCATCCTTTTCACTTACTTTGTGATTTTGCATATTTTGATTTGTGTGTGTTCATGCATACAGTTGAGCAGTATGGCTCCATATATCCATTAGGTCCTATGCACTGAGTCATGTCAAAAAACCTGCACTGAGCTCTGCAGCCAGTACAAGATGTTAATTGGCCACATTTCTAAAACATAAAACAAAGCAAAACAATGAGTTAGTTAAAACTATGCTTGGCTTTTGACTTAAATTATGGTCTTAAAAACAAAATAAAACAAAGAAAACAAAGGAAAAGTTTTGTTTCTGTCATCTGCTCCCTCATCAGATCCTTCCTATATTAACTCTCCTGATCATCCTCTCAAGAGCCTTCAGCACTATGGTTGGGTCTTTTACTCCTGGGGAAAAGCCAGCTAAAACTAACCTTCTGTGTAAAGAGACACACATACATGCACACTCTTCAAAAAAAATCAAACCAACCAAAACATCTCAATTCCTTCCCAAACCCCACCATCTGCAAACTGAACTGAGGTAAGAGTATGCAACAAGTTGTGCTGAGTTAAAGAGTTTGAAAGAACTCTATTCCTCTCTCCTTGTTGATCGGAGGATGGTTCTAAGCAAAGGAACAGGAAACTGGCATGGCTAATATGATTCACAATTCTGTGAAACCTTTGGCTCAACGTCCCTGTGTCTTCCTAGAGCACACTGGACAGGATTGTATCCCAGATGGTTCATGAATACCTCCAGTGAGGGAGACTCCCTAACTTCTCTGGGCAATCTGTTCCATTGTGCAGTCACCTGCACAGCAAAGAAGTTACGAATATGAAGAATAAATAAACTTTGGGGAGAAAAAACCCGTATTTCCAACCCTCCAGGCAGGAGGAACACACTGCAGAGTTTCTATGCTGAAATGTGACTCCATGAACCTGGTAACAGACTCAATTTTGACATCTATCAACACAGCAGTCCATCAACAGTTTTCCACAGACTGAAACAAACATTCTATAAAAAGCACAGGAAAAGCTGCACAGAGCAGAACCACCAATGACATAGTCAACATCCAAAATCAATAATTCTGATGTGCTACATATATTACATATGCCAGTGTCAGACAAGTATCTTAAGCATGATAAAACAAGTTTCAGGGAAAAAATATCTAGACACCTTCTCTGCCCATAGAAATAGTATCATGGTCTTGACAGTGATAGAGAAAATTCCTCACCAAAAATGATGGGCCTCCTACTAGACAGACTCTCATCTTATTAAGTATTAGAACATAATCACTTAGGCACTTAAGATCTCTTCCCTTCTAAAGAAATTATTTTGGCACTCTCTCTCCCTTTCCCTATTCTCAAGCATGGAAAGGGGAAGGAGAGGCAAGGCACATTTCCTAAGTGCTTCACTTCGTTCAGAGTGAGAGAAGCTTCAGAGGATATCTTTGGTCTTCCTATTTTTCAGCACCCAAGTGTGAAAACTAGTTAAATCCAGTCTTACAGACAGCTAGAGATGAAATCGATCCGTTTATATGTCATCTTTCCTATACTAAGAGCATCTACATAAAAACGTATAAATCCACACGCCTGTGACACAAATTGGATGTAGCACCTTGCAGAGACCAGCAAAATTTCCACACAGCTTCACAATTTCCACATGCTGTTTTGATGAAACCTTTGCTGGGGATTTCCTCCAAAAAGGAGTACCAAGTACCTGTCAAGATATCAAACTCCCACCTAGAGAGGGTATAAAATAGGACTCTAGGATACTTCCCTCCTATTTTTTTTCCATTTACCTTTAAACATGTTACTCATTATCTTATCAACATCGTTATCTTCCTAATCAGCCACAATATTGACAAAATTCACACTTAGTACCAAGACCAAAATGTATCAGTTATGTTGTTCTGTGAGTTGGAGCTATTCTGCTGCTGTACATTCATCTCCTCTGGCAGGCTAAGAAACAAAAGCAGGGCATCCAGAAAACTCTGAGTTAAGTTACAAATAATACAGGAGGCTACAATTTAAAAAGGACCTGACTTCTTGGAATGTGCTTAATGGACAACCACCATAAAAAAATCGGCTTCCACAAATAGCTTTGGTAGCTCCAGAATAAACCAAAATGTAAATCTGGAAGCATTGATGCAAATATGCTGGCAAACAACTTTACTAAGAGCATTCAGCAACATAATCAGCAAACAATGCACAGGCAAATTAAACTTTCACAAGTTCCATATCCTAAAGAGAAATTCAACAGAGGCTACAGTGACTTCAAGAAACAGCAAGACAAAAGTATAAGTCTTAATAAATAAGTTCATAATAAACGGATCAGGGCATAATTGGAAAAAAATTGTGTCAGCAAACTACATGTTTCGATATAAATTCCTTGAAAACAGAAATAGCTTTTGCTTACCAGCATCTCAAATACCTCATCATACAGGTGGTATGAAGAAAGGGTCATGCACATAAAGAACAGTGCAATAGCAGGTCAATCACTTCTGAATTTCATACATCGTCAAAATACTGGAGTTGTTTACTGACTTCACCCCATATCTTTCAGATTTAAAAGCAAGAATCTTTTTTATTCTTATCTATTAATAATCTAGCAAACCTAGATCTAATTTATCAAGACTATAAAGAATAAGAATTTCCAAAAAACATGCCAAGCATGCAGAAGATTCTGTGGGTAGGAGCAAAACTGTAATAACATAGCTCTCATTTTATTCTTGTAATAACAACCGAAAAGAATATTTGAGCATTTCTGCATTATTAGAAATTTAAACATCTTGTTACACAAATGAAGAAGACAGGGTATGGTGGAAAAAAAGAAAATTAGAAGGCCCAAACCTTCCTTAAATGTATTGCTCCTAAAAACATTGTAATCATCATCTCCCTCACACTAAACATTTTTCTTGCATTTTTATTACTCTTTCCAGCACTCCCTGAACTTTCAAGTTCAAATAATAAAACCATTCCAAAAAAACCCCAAGGAGTACCACAGTATTGTTAAAAAAAGACTAATGCATACCTTGAAGTATTCAATCAGTATTATACATGTGTCTCAAACATTCATTTTTTTAAGTGTCTAACTCAACAACTTCTTCCGTTGACAACAACAGAGGGCCTCACTACATCTCTAATGTTTTTGAATACCCATAATGCAAACCAAGACAAAAGTGTAAAATTTCCAGATGAGACTCTCAAGTTTCTCAGCTAACTTATATTTCTACTCTCAAATTCTTCCCGACATAATCTCTTTCATCACTAAGAATCTGCAGTATTAACTTCATTCTGCAGAAGAAGTAACATTTGAGAATCCTTTCTCTCGAAGTACCCTTCTAGCTGCCATAAACAAACAGATTCACTATAATAAAAGAGAGCTACTGTAATACAGAGGGTCAAAGAGCATTCTTCTTAAGTAAAGATTTTTGGCCTGGAAACAAGATAGCTTAGAATAATGATGACAGAACCAAAAATGGTATCATGTAGGGCACTATGGATCAACTGCTCAGTGTATTTTCTAAAAGATACAACTATGCCAAATCACATGAATATCAACAAAAATTTGAAAATAAACAGGAGACAGCTCTTCATGTAACAAACACTAGGTCACCAGAACCTCTACCAAAAGAGCCATGGATGGAAACACTGCTTGTATGTATTCACAAGGAGACTGGACAAGCACTACTTAAAGTGATTTGCCAATAATAGCATACAGGAACATTGCATCAAGTTCAAGGGATGCCCTGACCTCTAGAGAGTCAGAAGCTCAGAGAATGCTTACAGGAAGTTCCTGCCCTGGTCTTACTCTTCCATGTACACCCACTTACATCACTGCAGGAGCTTCAATCCCTGATGAGAACCGTGACAGCTTTCTCAGGTTCTTACTACAGTACATATTCGGAAAAGTGGATGTTTAGAAAAGAAATTAAGGAAAACGTAAAGCTGTGTCAATGTTGTTGATATTTCATGGCAGGACACAAAAAGATCTTCACTGCCAGAGGAACACTAGAACAAAATACCAAAATCTTCAGTAGTGACTAAGTAAAGAAGGGAACACAAAATGCAAAACTTTCTGAGTCCTTATTTTAAAAATCACTGCTTCCTTCTTTGTTTCAGAAGAACAAAATCACAGAATCATATGGAGTGGAGGAGACCTCCTGAGGTCAAGTGCAGCCTCCTGCTCAAAGCAGCTCCAGAAGTGTTTGCTAAGGATCTTGTCCAGTCAAATCTGAGCATCTCCAAGGACAAGCACTCCAAAACCCCTCAGGAAAATTTCACCATCCTTATAGGAGAGAAAAAAACCAAAACAAAACACATAAAGAAAAAAAAAAAATCAACCAACCAACACACAACAACAAAAAACAAAAACCAAACCACCTTTTTCTTTATCTAAGTAAGTTTCCCCTTGTTTTCAAGTTGTGTCTCTTGCCTCTTTTCCTTCCACTGTGCAACTCCCAAGTTCTGAGAGTTCATCTTCTTCGGTCTCCTCCCATCAGCTAACTCATCCCCCTTTATGCTTCTCAAGGTTGAACAAAGTAACCTTTCCTGAGCTGTCCTACCACATCAGGTACTTCAGCCATCTAAGCAAAGAGGTAGCTCTCCACTTAACTTCCATCAGTATGACAATGCCTTTCATTCTGTCAAATCCAAAACTGGCCATTGTACTCCAGATGCAGTCTCAAGAGCAGAAGGATGGGGGGCAGCGTGAGGCACAAAAATTACCTCCCCTGTCCTGCTGGCTGTACTCTTGCTAATAGAGCAACAGGCTGCC
This sequence comes from Illadopsis cleaveri, assembly GCA_013399915.1. Lineage (NCBI taxonomy): Eukaryota > Metazoa > Chordata > Aves > Passeriformes > Timaliidae > Illadopsis > Illadopsis cleaveri. The sequence continues at coordinate 384,267 of VXBB01007631.1, read as the reverse complement.
CATATAAGCTGGGGAAGTCTGCGTCCTTGGAGATACACAAAACCTCAAATGGATGTGGTCCTGGAGGACCTGCTCCAGGTGACCCTGTTTGAGCTGGGAGTGCACAAGATGACCTCCAGAGGTCAGACATTTTATGAGACAACCCAGGACCCAGCTGGCCATCTTTGCTGCAAGGGCACATTCCTAACCAGTTCAGCTTCTCCACTGGGACACCCAAGCCTTTTTCTCCAAAGCTGCTTTCTTGGCAATTATCTTCCATTTCAGATCAAGTATTAGCTTCATCTTGTGCATCCCATGGTATTTCAACACTAGAAAAAAATGGTCCTTGACAAAACCTGCAGAGTCAAACTAGCTTCAGCTTCAAGTTTCCTTCAAAGATGAAATTAACACAAAACCAATCTGCAAGAGAAAGTATCAAGCATTTCCCTCCCACGTGTCAATTCACACCTACAGCATCCTATAAAAACATGCAAATTTGAGGACTGTAATTTCAAGTAAAATTGAAGTTAAAACACAATCAAATTAGTAAAGAAACTGTATCAATTACCAAGTGTGGGAACTGACAGTGGTCAGAATACGGATTCTTCGGCTCCAGGCAAGAAGCTTGAAGCCTGTGGAAAAGCCAAATACAGGACTCTCTCAGTCTGGCCTGAGAAATCATAAGGAGGAACCCAAAACAATCTTGTAGATATCCTCCTCCTGACACCTGGTGTTTTTCCAACTTGTTTACTGGTAGTGATGTTTACAGAAAGGTGGCACCGTGAAGGACCAATCCCATTCATTGTACCGAAACACTGTATAAAAAGAATCTGTCCTTCAATAAACTTTGCTATAAGCCCTGGTAACAACCAGAGTTCTAGGTGTTGTTACATCAGCCCTCCTGAATCATAACAATAACCAAGTACAAATAAACTAAGCTAATCAAGAAGCAAAATTCCAAGAGAATAAAGGCCCAGTGCTCTCTAAGGGGAAGCTTGATGCACAGTAGTCTGACTAAAACTACCCTTCACTACTCCATCTAGATTCTGCATTGAGATGACCTAATTTTGGCTAGATTCTATTGCACAGCTGACCTCTTCCAAAGCATAAAGTCTATGGCAGATGAAGAAGCTTGAATATTCTTCTCATTATATTTAATTCTAAATTCACTCATTCTTTCATTTGTGTATCCTTACAGACTTAATTCCAGAAGGTCTATTTCACGATAGGTATCTCATGACAGGTAACAGATATTAAACAATGTGATATGAGAACTCATGCAAGTCACTAGTTCTAGATATATTTCAAATATTCCTTCTGTTCACTAGAACAGTGTTCAACTCAAATGGGCAACTACAAAAGCAGCCATCAAAATGCAAGACAAAGCAGATGAATGTGATGTATTCCAGAACTGAAGGAAATGGTTTCAACAAAAATACTAATTCCTGGAAATAAAATTCACTTAGAATTTTGAGGAATTTTTATTCTTGCCACTACAAGCAAGTATGATTTTAGAAGAAATCTTGATCTTCCTTTACATCTTACTGAAAAGATCACGTAAGCTGAAGTCTAGGGCACTTGTTGCATGTAACCCACAAAGAATAAAGATCAAACTCCAAAATAATTGTCAGAGCAATACCATAACTTCATGGCATATTAGAAGCCTCATTTCTGTTTGCAACTGAAACTAATGAAAGCCTCTGTTCTTCAACCTCCTGACTGTATCAGTACTTCAATAAAGCTATTACTGCCTTGAATCTAGACATAGGTGCTAGACACTTTTATTCTTAACTGAAAAGAAAGGATTATCATCTGCTTCATAGGCCTTGACAAGACTAAGAGAGCACAATGAAGGACATGCCAGCAGTGCAAGAGAGCATTCTTGCTACAACTTCTCCCATGCAAGGGCCAGTCAACAGAAAACATCAGAACAGCAGCTGATTGCTACAATGCTATGTAGCAGCCCAAAGATTTGCTTCTAGTTAAAGGAATGCTTTGTAGTTAAAACTCCCTGGTAAAAGAGATTGTTAAATACCTCTCAATCCAGGCAAACCTCTCTGGTAGCTTAACGGAGTAAGTGGTTTGGATTAGAAATAAGAAAAACACCAGGAAATTCCAGGACACAAACATAGCATGCCTGTGCACAAATAGAATGGAAGAAGAAAACATTTTCTGTAAGTAGAAAAACAGATACATTTGCTACATGGAATTTTATGGTAACAGAGATCCCTCAGAAAGGTTATCAACAAAATAGCAGCTAAACTACTTCAGATTTATTTAAATGGATGGTCTGATGAATTCAGAGGTAACATGCATGTCTAAGAAAAGAACCAGGTATCAGCAGAATCTGTAGCTGCAAAGAAAGAAGAACCTGTATAATTTATTTTCTCTTAAAATACTGCATCCAAATCATCTCTCCCCCAAGAATAACAACTGTAAACTCTTCCTCAAAAGCATTTGCTCAAGTCCTAAGAGCAGAAGATGAAGCAACTGCTTTTGTGGGCCTTGAACACCCAGTCATGTACATCTACATTCCATCAGCTGAACTCTGCAAACGGCTAGATCGATAACTTGTCCAGTACTTTTCCTTGGCATCTCCAACTGACAGTGTTCTGTCTTTTTGCTGGTTTTGTTCCCACTTTCAAGACACTTGTCTTCCTGTCTCTGAGAAAAGCAGAGCTGAAAACATTTTCCTCAAAAAGCAAGTTACTTCTACATTAACTGAATGTTTCAGCTATTTCTGTTCTGCCTTTTCTCTCTTCCCCTCAACCCCACCCAGGTAATTACTCAGGGTACACCAGTGTATGGATGTGGTTATATCCATCATAACTATGACACCTAGTCATGCTACCTCCTTGCTTCCTCTTTCCAAGAAGCTCCTGTGCTCCCACACAAATGACACTGCACACTTGACTGCCCTATGACTAGTTTTCTTCACAACTACAAAGCCATTTTAACATATCTGATGGACCCATCTAATTTCATCTTCTAAAATATCTACATAATAGTATTCTGAACAGTTATGATGAACTATATTCAGATGCCTAAGGAATCTGGTAACATAGTTTTTATTGAAGAGCAGCGAATTCTATGGTTGGAAGACAGACATTTGAAGAAGAAATGGCAAAATAAATGGTTCCAGAAAGCAGGAGCAAATAAACAGTAATAGAAAAGGTAGAACAGGATAGTTTCTAGAACTTAATTTGCATCAGAGATGCAAGAAACTTGGGGTCATAAATACCAAGAGGTCTCAAAAAACCTCCCCATATCACTAAGCAGGAAGAAAGAGGAAATGATTATTCTTTGGTTAATAAAGATTTCTGTCTTTTAATCGTGTTAGACGGGCTGAAAAACATTTAGCTATCTGCCTTTGTAGAAGCGTGCACAGTGTGAGACAACGGTATTACCAGAGATTACGTAATACCAAACTGAGTATTACCTGAACTAAACAAAAGTGGTTTACTATATGTGGAAGAAACTCCACTATTAAACTACACTTTGATCTGTCTGAAACCACAAAACTTCTCTTTAAAAGTGACCAGACTTTAAAAAAAAAAAAAAATCAGTATTTTTCACATTTCCATGTAAGCGGGCTGTTCAACTCTAGCAATTACTGACTTTGTCAAGAGTACTTCCTCTGCAAAGTTGTAAATGAGTGTTTATAAAACAGTAGCAACAGCAGGAAGTGGTAGATTTTGTAGTTCATTGTAATATCAAGATAAAAAGGATAACCAGAAGGACATCCTGTCTTAATAGCAAGGAAGCACAGAAAAAAACCCAGACACTGCATGGGACAAGACACAAGACAAAGCTGAAAACCCTACATGCTTCCACTGTAGTGCCAAGTGACAGGACATTCTATCACAGCATTTGATGATATTTAATCCAGTAGATAACAATACACTTTACAAGGCTAAGTACAAACTCTATGTAAGCAATTAGTTGTTAGCTGCAGAACTGATATACATATTATCGTGTACAGTGAAAGCTCTTAAACCCCTGCACAGGATAAAATAGACAAATGAGTTTTAAAGAGTTTCACAAAAGCATTTCCTTGGCAAAGAGCAGAAAGTGAACAAGGAAGCACAACTGCCTAGGGTGCTGTTTTCTATTGCTTGTAAGTGAACAGCTATGGGGCATGGCACAGCCCTGTTAGTCTTGAAGTATGTTCAGTAGTAAGTCTTCATCTAATCAAGAAGTAACCAAATGCACTTTTATTCAGTATTGAAAATTTTTCCATTAGATGAAAAGACAGTGCAAGCATCCTCTCCAACTAGAAAAACTCTCATTTGGCTTGCATTCATTCAGTATCACTTCTGTCTAGAGCTATCAAAAAGGCTGTGAAGAAATAGCCAGAACTCCTTTCCCACCCCTTCCCCCTCCACCTCCTTTCTGGCAGTAGACGAAGACCATCACTCCAAGAAGCCTCCAAAGCAAGCAATCCCAGGTCACATTCTAAGAAGAATTTTAGTTACAGAAGAAAAGTAAAAAAAGTAAAGGAATATTTTTAACAAGCAAGGCATTAAATATTTTCTTGGTAGAATCAAGAGCATCACAGACTGATTAGGCAAGGAAGCAAAATATTTTTAACAGCAGATGCAGATGCTGCTTTAGCTAAATTGGAAAACTCAGGATTAAAAGGTATGGTTGGTTACACAAGCTAAGTCATAAAGACACAGGCTATTCCACTTGCTTCTTAAAAAAATGGTTGTCAAGCCTGTACCAAAACCCAGCAAACCAAGACACAAACATGGGAAGTACTTTGAAAAGGAAGTTAACTAATTTTGTGGAGACAGAAAACATGCAATAGTAGCAGAAACAAAAATACTGAAACAACTTAGGTATGTGCTGCATGTGGTTAACATCTTTATTGCAGGTACATTTGAGGTTACTTCCAATTTACTGCACAAATAATTTTCAAATGAATCGCTAAAGCAATTTTTTAAATGCTTACATTTTCATTTTAACTATACAAAATATCTGCTCAAAGAAATAAGGCATTTCACTATTTGTACAATAGCAGACAATTTTAGTCAGCTCCTGTTCGGATATAATTTTATTCTCTTCTAGTGTGGTTTGTTTGGGTTTTTTTCCATTTTGTTTAGGGTCATTCTTTAAGTTCCTCTTGACTCTACATGTGAAGAGTTTGAACGTCAGTGCAACAGCTGGAGCACATAATCTAGCAGCGATTGTCATCTTCAGGTTTTAAAAAATTTAAGCACTTGCAATTAGTTTTTTTCTCACAATTTATTCAAATTGTCACACTTATTTTTTGAGAAACTATTTTATCAGTTTTATATTTTTTAAAAAGCTTGACTTGCACAGCTGTCTTGACAAATGACTGTTGTGTCATAGAGGAATTAACTTGCTCTTGCATATAAATACACTGAGCATGAGTTATGCCTATTTATTATTTTTAATTATTTTGGAAATAATTATTCATACTTCATAACTTTCTAATACTAAAAGACACCCAAGCTTGGCAATCTAAACTTAAAGTTTTAGGAAAGAAAAAACAACAACGACCTCTCAGAAAATCAAGACACATAATGCAATAATAAAGACTGCGTATGTTCATTTTTAAAGCAGGTTCTAAAACTGGTACATTGGAAGCTAAGTGCATCCATCATCTTGAAAGGCGACTTATGACATTTGAGAAAAAAATCTATTCTGCATCCCAGGAGCAACACTCTTTCTTACTCCCAGGGACAGTCTAAAGCAGAGGAAAGACACACTTTGCAGCACATGGACTACTTGCAGTAATCCAATTACTTGTCATTCTAAGAGCCACTAATTTTTATTACCCACAAGTTTAATTTTTTCATTCTAAGAAAATAAGAAAAAGAAGTCCATCATGAGTTACTGAAAAATTGTGTTCACATTAGTGTAATATTTATTTTTTTAAATTGTGATTAAGTATATAGATAGGTACAAGTAATAAGAAGTTGTTTTCATTTATTACTACTACAAATGTATAGCAATATTGATAGGTGTAAGACATTTAACAATATAAACTGCTTAATACAAAGCTCAGTAAGACCTATTTATTTTACAACTGTTTGTAAGAAAACATTTCTAAAACTCTTAGGTGACACATAATATCAGTTGTACAACATAATGCTGGAATTAAATGACATTAACTTTTTCTGTATTATTTCTTTCATTAAGTTTATTTCAGTATGCAATGACTCTCCCCAAAAATCTATCCTTCAGCAGTTCTCCTTTAAAGCAAGATCTAGTAATTTTCAAGGAAACACTGTTACAATTGAACAAAACAACCTACACTTTACCAATTGTGGCCCAATGGGTTGTCAGTGACATTTTCCAGTCTAAACTTCTTTTCTGATAAACCAGAAATCCTCGAACATACTCAGCTCAAAAAACCCAAATAAACTTCAAACCTAAATATTATATCAACTAAATATTCTCAACCATTTGTGTCCTGAGCAACTTTGGACACCTATAGCATATACTAGAAGAACTTCCACTTTTATAGTTTGACTTTCATATACTCACAGAATCACAGAATGGTCTGGATTGGAAGATCACCTAGTCCCAATCCCCTCTGCCACAGTCAGAGACATCTTCCATGAGATCAGGCTGCTCCATTCAACCTGGCCTTGAACATTTTCAAGGACAGGGCATCCACAGCTTCCCTGAGCAACCTGTTCCAGTGCCTCACTACCTTGTACAGTAAAGATTTTTTCCCTAAGATCTAATCTAAACCTACTCTCTTTAAATCTAAACCCATTTCCCCTTGTCCCATCACTAAATAGTAACAGTATTATTTACTCCTGTAAATAGTCTTGTCCCATCATTCCTGTAAGCTCCCTTCAGTTACTGGAAGCTCACAATTAGGTCACCCTGAAGCCTTCTCTTTTCCAGACTGAACAACCCCAACTCCCTCAGTTCTTCCTCACAGGAGAGGTTCTCCCTCCTTCTCTGACCATCTCTGTGTCCCTCCTCTGGGCCCACTCCAACAGGTCCTCCCTGTGCTGGGAGCCCAGAGCTGGGTGCAGCACTGCAGGTGGGGTCTCAGCAAAGCAGAGCAGAGGGGCAGAATCCCCTCCCTGGCCCTGCTTTGGATGCAGCCCAGGACACGTTTGGCTTTCTGGGCTGTGAGTGCACACTGACAGCTCATGTCCAGCCTCTCACCCACCAGCACCCCCAAGTCCTTCTCAGCAGGGGCTGCTCTCCATCTGTTCATTTCCCAGCCTGTATTGACACTGGGGGATGTCCCAAGACAGCTACAGCACCTTGCACTTGATCTTTGTCCTTTATCTGGACTTCTGTGAAGCCTTGGACATGGCTGAGACTCCCATGCACACACATCAGGCTTATCCAGTCCCACTGGATGACATCCCGTTGTTCAGGTGTGTCACTGCACCTCAGCTTGGTGTCATTTGCAAACTGGCTCTGGATGCATTTGGTGCCTTTATCTATTAATTAATGAAGACATAAAATAATACCTGTCCAAATATGGACCCCTGAGGGACACCACTTGTCACCAACGTTTATCAAGACTCTGAATCATTGACCACTACCCTCCGGATGCAACCATCCAACCAATTCCTAATCTACCTAAGAGTCCACCTGTTGAATCCATCATTTTCCAATCTGGAGAGAGGAACATTGTGGGGGATCATGTCAAAGGCTTTACAAAAGTCCAGCTAAACAATATCTACAGTCCTTCCCTTATCCACTGGTGTAGTTACTCCGTAACAGAAAGCCACTTGGTTGGTCACACAGGATTTTCCCTTAAGAGTTTCTCCTAATAATACCCCAAACTCCTCACACTCAGTGAGTATCTGAAACCTACCAGTTAAGGATTACACTTAATCACAGTTCCAAAACAGATGCACACAAATACTCAAATGAGGCTTCCCACAGCCTATTATAGTTGCACAGTACCACATCTTTTGATAAAGGAATTAAGAACTTGCTTGCATAAAATCTGCTGTTAGAAGTGAATGAACCAAAACATGTCTCAATTTTAAAGGTTCTCAAAATAATGCACCAATTTGACACTACTTGTGAAGATTCTTGGTACTGCCAACTGCTCCTCCTCCCCAAATTAAACCAGAACATACAACTTGCTACCCATATTATTCTCATTCTCAAACACATATCTAAACACAAAATACAACAATATGTAAACAAATACAGTATATCCTGTCATTAAAGCACAAATTTTATCATTCAACCTCGAAATTCCATGTTTATTTCATAATTCCATGTGCAGTGTGAGTTATATTGGTTGTGTGGGAATGTCTCATTTCAAAGTTAATCTCCTGCACTTTTGTTTCTTCAAGAGACAGTATTCAACGTTTCTTCAAGTCTTTCCATGGCTTCTGGGCATGCCTATATTTTTAGTAGCTTGAAAACCTATCCTGTCCCTTTTGGTACAGCTGTGGCAAAAAAATAATGCTCACGTTATGTTTCCAGTTAGGCTGTTTACATATGCACGTTTCCAGCTTTGCTCTTCACACACAGGAACAATCATCCCCAAAAAGCATCACAGCTCAGCATCCAGTGAGAAAATACAAGCAAACATGATGTACATTAAAGAACTTTATAACACAGCACCGCAATGCCTCTTCTCTTGGACCACTGGTTTCTTAAAAATGAGAAGAGATGAAGAATGAACCCCGAGCAATGTGCAGCACTGGGGCCACTCATATTCAAGTGTGCATGTCAAAATCAGAAACATGAATTTCTTGCTAGTAAAACAGCACAGTCAGGACACTACCCCTATAAACTCAAAGCAGAACATACTAAGCAAAAGAACCCAAATAATAAAACCCCTGAAATTCCCCTATTATGTATCGTCCCCTGAAATATTTAATATTTCAGAGCTATCCTATTATATGATAAATACTGTGATTAACATTTAAACCTTCTAGCCAGCATTAGCAACAGTTCAGAGCTAAGCTGGCTCTGCAAAACGTAAAAGACTTTAGCATCAAGTTTCTTGATTTGGAAAGATTTTTAAACACAATTATGACTATCTTAACAGTCTTAAAAATAAATGAAAAACAAACCAAGTAAATAAAATGAAAGCATAAAATTTAACACATGGAAGGATGAAAGCAATTTTTTGAATCCTGTGCTGACAATGGAGATGAGACATAGTGCAAGTACACAGCCAAGCTGTCAACAGTTAGAGCCTTCTCACAGCAATGCCCAATCTGTATGTTTGGGGGTTTTTTTAATGTTTCAATTGCATACAAGTGAGCTTTTATATTAAAAAAAAAAGCCCATAACTTAAGGACCAGCAAAGCCTGAGTGGTGTGCTTGCTATTAATATACTTCAGATACAATCAACAGAAAAAATAGAAATTATTAACAATTTAATTTCAATTATACTTACGTTAGTAATAAATAGGTATTGCTATTACAGCAACATCAAAAAGAGACAATAGTAAAAGGTCCATTGCAGATAGTTTTTTCTCATTGGCATTAATTTCACTTCTAGAAGTCTTTGTTATTTATGTGTTCTTAGGAGAAGTAAACCCATGCTATTAGTAACAGCATAAACTTAGGAACTATTAATGTTTATTTAATTTTAATTTATAGGTAAAGAAGTCGTTACCTGCTTGTATTCACCAAGGCAGTTCTGACAGCAGAATCTTTTCTGCTGACCATCAATAGTAAGGACATTGTTTCCAGCTCCTTTACTGGGCAAATACTCCCCACAATGCTCACAGCAATTCATTATTAAACCATTTGCCATCCTGTATCTATTGAAGCAATGGTCACTGCACAGCTTATGAGTCATATTTTTAAAGCTAACTTCGTGACGAATCTAAAAAATAAAAATAAAAAAGTACTCTATCACTAGACAAGCATAAAGTTGCCTGAAACTAGCAGATCAACCAGAAGTCTTACATTCAAGTAACTAACTCACTATTTGAAAATCTGAAATGACCATGAAATACATAAGCAGAAGGGGATGTTTCTGTTGTCTCTGAAGTTCTAGGAAAATATCCTTAAACTCATCTACCCTTTAGCCTGGTAGGAAAGACCAGAGGGAAGGATGTGGTAATTGCACATGAGAGCAGAATGCCAATTTATGCAATTTTATAAAATGGTCAATTTACAGGTGAAGAACCTGGCATATGAAGATTGGCCAGACAATATGCTGTGTAAAGCAGTAGCCTGAACCAGCTGTAGCCTGAGCACAGTAATCAAGAATAAACACATGAGAATAAATAAATTCACGAGAATTTAAAATTACACATATTGTACAGATCTCTTAAAACCATTTGCATTACCTTTAAAAGCCAAACAGTAAAAAAAATAGGTAATACAGTGGATCTTGACGTTTTTTCATCAGCAATTCTTTTATGTGAGATCTAGGTTACAATTACAAGATTCTATGCCTCATAGAACATTATCAGCAAAAGGCACTTCAAGTTTCTGAAACAAATATCAACCTTCAACCTATCAACTTTCTTCCTTCAGCTGCTCTTTGTGAATATTAAGCCTGGATATTTTAATATCTCAAAATACTGAAGATTTTACATTTTTTTCTTTTCAGTACTCTTATTTCAGTATATAAGCTATTAATAAGTCATTATTGAGAAAGACAAAAAACAGTCAACCAGACCTCAGTTAGTTTACCACAGATTGTGCATCTTGATTTATTCAAGGCTCCTTTTGAGGGATTCTGTTTATCTTCATAGAAGGATAAACATGACGTACTGCAAAACTCCTGGAAAGACTCACTTGAATCTACTTGAGCAACAATGGTACCTTTCATTGTTGTTATATCTCTGAAATAAAAATAATAATCATTTAAAAAAGAGCTTATGTATAAATACATATATAAACAAGAACACTTCACATGTTGTAAGATTCATTCTTCCTCTCCAGGCTTACATTCCAAAACAGTTTTTTGAGTGTAAAGTTGTAAATCACAGGATGAACACTAAGTTTGATAAAAAAAGTCTTTACTGTGTAAACCCCTCCTTTTTTCCTTTAGCTTTGAGTTATTTTTTCCCACTAAGTTATTCTAGAACTAAGCAGTACTAATGCACCATTAGATGCAGTTATGGCAAACTCAATTTTATACAAAAAACTAACACAGCAAATTTGAACTAGCCATTTTATAATGGCTTTTCCTTTTACACAAAAGATATATGTAAGTTTCATATGAAAAATTCAGATTTATAATAAAAAGCATTAAATGGGCTCATTTGTAGGTACCTCCACCATTTCCAGTATTAATCTCAGGATAGGCTGAGAGGAAGAGAGAAAGTTGTTTTCTCTTTCTCAAACTTATAAACAACCAAAGACCTTAGAACTCTACCACAAATGTACCTAGAAGCTCTATCATTCAAAATTTACAAGTTAATTCCATCATTCCTCTAAGAAGTCCCAAAGCAACTGAGCAGTTTATGCAGTTGCCCATGGAATTGTGCCAATTTAACACCTTAAACCAGAAACCCAAGCATCAATAAAAGTAATTTGAAATCAAATAAACCTTGTTCTAACCAAAGAGACTGACACTGTCCCAACCTAATACACACCATATATTAGAAGAAGTAAGGAGAAGAAATAAAAGCCTCTTCCTTTGCCTTCTAAGCAAAAAATCCACAAAAATCTAAAACCTATTACTGACATACAGGAAATGCTATTGGGCAGAATATATAAAAAAACTGACTGAGCACATCTGGATCACCAGTTGGAAAACACATGCCTCACACACTCATACCTATAAGTTTTAAAAATAAGATGGGTAAAAAACACTGGGAAAACAAGGAAAATGCATGTTTCCCTAGACACACTTCTTTGAAAATGAACTTGTACAGCCCCGATATAAACACTTGCAAGCCTGCCTTCTGTCCTGGGTTGTAGTATGGGATGTACACAAAGTATTCTATCACCATCTTCATGAACTGTTGAATCCAATTGTTGAAGTAGTTTTCCCCCTAGGCCCTGCCCCACTCCCTTTTCTGTTAATGTGTCTTCTGTTAATGGCCCATCAATCCCTTGCCCATGACTCATAGATAAGCTATCTCTCGTTAATGGGCCATCAAGGACCTCCCTGTATGACTCATCATCCCATTNGTTGTATTCTGACTCTGTCAGTGGGTGGGGTGGTTTTTTGGTTTCTTTTTGTTGGGTGTTTTTTTTTTGTATTATTGCATTTATCTTATTTACTTTTTTTTTCTTCCTTCTAATTAAATTGTATTTCTGACTTGGAGCCTCTCACTTGGTTCGCTTTCAAACCACTACACCTTCTTACATCAAGGGGAAGTCAGCAGAGTTTGGCTTAGCTTTTGGAGAAGTACTGAGATTTGTTTCAGGGAGTGCTATTCTGCAAAACAACAGCACAGCTCCTACCCTGAGGAGCTTGCTATTGATGTAGTTACAGAAGAGTTCAGAGGAATGCAAGAAAAAGGATTTATAATAAAATGCCTAAGAATTTTAAGTTTTCCTGTTGGATTTTACAGAGGAACAGTGCCACAGAGAACAATTTAGTGCATGTACTATCTTCTATTTAACTGTGATTGGGTAAAAACATCATAGTGGTGGAAAAGCAAAGACTAACAGCACCTCAAAAACTGTCAAAGGTGACTTTACAAAGATTCTCTTTAATCTTAAAAGCTAGAAATAAGGTGTTTTCCTCATCATTCAAAAATAAAGCCTCTTCATTTAGGGCAGTTTTGTATGTAGCCTCTTGCAATACACAGCTTAAGTATCTCCAAAGTGGCAAGGGAGCATGCATTTAGCCATGATTTCAGTCAGGAAACAGTTATCTAATCTTTGTCTTTAGAGATCATGCAGCCAGCTGAATATGGCAGTCACCAGATTATGTCTAAAAAAACCAATAATGTATAAACACATAACAAGCCAATAGAAAGAGCAATGATTACTTTTAACTAGCCCTGTAGAGGCAAGGGTTCAGAGAATTTGAGCTTTTAAACCTATTTTAGAAAAGCTAGAATATCTTACATTTTCTAGGTTTTCAGGGTACCAAGGTATGAATTTGCAAGATATCAATGTATTCCATAGCTTATTTTTACTGAATGCCAAGGGAAATAAAGAGACCAATGGCTTGCATCTGAATACTAGCCATTAATCCAGCACACTGGACAGTGATGTAAAAGGGTTTTTTCACTAGTTTAAATCTGTGATTGAGCAAAGACCACGCTCTCTGGAGCACACACTAACAAAGGCTGTCTTCATTGCAAGCCTTCTGTAGTTCAGCAAAAATTTATCCTTTAGCCAGTATCACTGCAGCATGTACCAGACTGAGACTATGAGAAAGTGCAAAAAGCTCAGTAAACAGTACACTGAAAGAAAAAGATAGTAAAGCCAGTCTGTACACTTTACACTACAAGAACACAATTACAGAAGACTTCTCTTTGGCAATTTCAAGTCTGGCAAATCATGAAAAACTACAAGTCAAACCTAACCAGTAATTCAGAATAGGCCACTTCTAGCTATGCTTTTTACTCCCTCTGCACTGCCCACTTAAGGTACCTTCAGCTACAAACCTGCCAGTTGCCCCACTTACAGGGAAAATCTAAGGCTATTCCTATCCCTGCATGACCAAGAGTGGAAGAACTCCAATGCTTCTTCCAGCTTCTTGCAAGTATGACATTTTCATCCTATTAAAGCCTCTTGATTTTACAACATCTTCATCAATCTAAATGAGCGCTTTCTCACACAACATAAGGTCCACTTTTTTTTATAAAGGACTTCATATATGAAGTATATCTTGTCACAAGGTATGCCACAACTTAGACACCTTGTCTTTAAAAAAAAAGAAAATTATTTTTAGTGTACTGGCTTTCAATAAAACAGTATCCTTACTCTGAATTCAAAAGCTAGTATTATTTTGTTAAGACACAGTGAATTCAACATTTCCAAACACTAAAGCAACACTATAAAAAGCACTTCTATAATCAGATTTTATATCATTAATGGAGCAACTCACGCATGCATAAGAATCTTAAGTAGTACCAGATTTACATGCTAGAGTAAAACAAAATACAAAACTCACTTTCTGCACATGACACAAAGTTTCTTTGGAGTGGGTTTGTGTGAAAATGATGAGAGGCAGGTAGTGGAACAGAAAAGGTGAGCAGATCCTTTCCGCTGATACGCAGTCTGTCCCTTTTGTAAAGGCTTTTTGCAGTTTGCACATGTGACTTTAACCTGCTTAGAAGGCTGCTGCTGGGCAGAAGGCTGGAAAATTTGCTTAGGAAGTGATGCTACAGGTGACAAGGAATCCACACCTGGTTGCTTCTGATTCCTAGGAAAGGAAGCTGACTGGGATATCCAAGAATCTTCAAGACAAAAAACCCAAACAGAAAAGTAAATCAAGAGAAAGATACATATGTACAGAACAGTATTCACAGATGTATGATCATAAAATCATTTTCCTGTGGGAATGATCACAGAAGAAAGATATTTTAAATTGAGGTTTAATGCAAAAAATCCTGTTTGATGGTACCACTCTCCTTTGCTACAAAGCTTCAGAACCTGAACAAATTTCTTGATGGTCCCATCCTACATCTAGTGACAGGTTTTGCAGACTTCAATCTGCTTGCACTGAGTTTGCAAGCTGGCAATCTTATCTTCAGAAAAACAAAACTGCAATTAAAAAAAAGAGACCAACAGACAACATGGAATTTCTAAGCCAACGTTTGAGTCAAACTCTGCAAATTTAGATCTGAAATTTTCATTAGTTATTTTGTTCTAAAGCTTTAACAAGCATCATGTGTCCAGTCTTGGTGATAAACACCAGAACTGGCTCCTGGTCCAGCCTGCAGCCAGAGAACTATACTGTAGAGCAGTGAACTTGCAAAGTCATGAGAGATATGTCTCCCTCAGTAGAAATCAATGAACCTAGAAAACAATATTTTGTTAAATTCTGGCAGTACACAGATCCATGCCCCCATGTTTTCCATGCCCCCATGTTTCAGACTCCACTAGTTTTCTATCTCTATTTTTGGAAAATAAACTACCATGGAACAAAGTAATCTTTGCCCTTTTGCAGCATAACCTGCTATACCAGTAACTCACATAACAAGAACGTAAGCAAAAAATTTTTTCTGAAAGATGCATCTATAAAGATCATACGTTAGATTACAGGCTTCATATCTTGGTCTGGAGCAGAATGCAAAAAAAAAAAAAAGCCATTTCTAGGCTTTTCTCTGGAATTTAAGCTTTTATTTAAAGTGTTTGTCATCAGAATTTTGTTTACTTTCTGAAGGTTGCCACTAGTAATACATTACTTAGGCATGAATTAAAACTGAATAGAATCAATTTTGCATTATAAAAAACATTTGCACAAATTTTCAATAGTGTGCCAGTTACATCAAATAGTGTGACAGCACTTGCAACTTACCTAGCCTGAATATCTTACTGCAGTGATTCATAAGTATTTCTGGAGTGTTATTACAACTAATACCCAAATACAAGAAAGATTATTTTAAATTCTTTGACTTCAGATAACAAAAACATTAACCTACAGACACCAGTAACTGCCCATACCTTATTCTTAAGGGACATTATTTTGGTCCATAATTGTTCACTAAACAGAAGGAACCCTTTCCTCCTACTTTCTGCATTCCTTTCTTTCCCCAAAGGATTTTATTAGCAACATATTCTGATGCATAGCTTTAAAGTCCATTTAGGGACAAAGTTCCAAGAACACTTGTTAGTGCAAGAAACAACATACATTCCTTAGCAGGTAAAAGATAACTTTCTGGTGTGACTTTTTAGCTGTCAAGGATATCCTACTACTTGAGACAAGCTAGAAATTTACCTGCAGTAGTGCTTGAAAGTAAGCAGAAGACCTGTAATGAAGAGGTGAAGGGAAAAGGACACAAAACAAAACACATTTTTCTTTAAAGCACTGAAGATGTGAAGTTTTGAAGGCATGAACATCCTTACTGACAAACTAAGAAGCTACCAGAATACTTAGAATTAAAATTAACTTTAAGTGCCCTCTTCAAATTTTTCTATACTTCTACTACTTCAAATATATAATATCCTAGTAACACCCTAACACCTCTAAACATTTGAGATACTCTTTTCTCTTAGATTTTAAGTGAAAGCATATTGCCTCTCTTATCAGGAATTCACAGCATGTGCAATAGAGCTACATCTGCTTGTAATTCCAGTAGCTCTCAACTGCCACTCATGAAAACGTGAGTTTGCTTGCTACTCATTTGGGTGTGAAACTTTCAGCAGGACCAATACCTAATTAAGGTAGGTAATAATATCTCATTAGGGTTATTTCAATTATTCCTTATTCGTTTAAGCCCTTAGATAGCCTCCCTCGATAGTTTGTTGCATTTCCCCTGCCACAAACACACCAGAAGAACATCTAAAGATCTTGACCTTTTCTTTTACTGTTTCCATATCCCAGCTTCATAGATACCTATTTTTATATTATGCCTTTTCTTCACTTCTCAGCCATGTTACCTCCTTTGCTTTAAGTTCTCTACAAAGGATCTGTAAAATCTAGTTTTCATGTCCTTGAACCGAGGTGTATCACACTTCCTTAGTTAATTCTAGGTGAGTTTTCATACCTCACTACCTGATGTCTTCATCCTTCAGGTTCCTACCTGCAATTCTGTAATGGCCAAGTTTATGAGACTATACAGCTTTGTGTTCAACTACTTCTTACTGTTATGACTTTTCAGTTTGCTCCCCTTCTTTCTTGCTCATTCCTGCTCCAAAGTGCTACAAAATTATCCTTTCCTGTAATTTATACCATTTATAGTCATTTTGCAAAAATTAAATCTTTTTTAAAAAGCTGAAAAAAATGTGTCAGTACAACGTTGGGCAGAGGTGGGGAAGAAGACAGTACTAAAGTTTTACAGAGGTATGCAGCTCCTGAAACACACTGAGCTACATGTTTGCATTAATAACCTGGTTCAGATCAGGGCAATTGTAAACGGCATCCTCAATTTAGGTGTTTGCTCTTTCTCTGGAGCATTTTTGAAGCACAAAAACTAGACTCCATTGAGAGAAACAAAACCTAAGTTCCACTCCAAAGCACATCTACATGGAGTTCATCTACCTGGACCTCTCCCGAGACCTTTGCTATACTCCCCCACAATGTTCATGCTGCTGAATTGGAGATATATATTTGATGGATATGGAATTGGCTGGATGACTGCATCCCAAGAATTACAGTTCATGGCTCAATGTCCAAGTGGAAACTAGTAACAAGCTGTGTCCCTCAAGGGTCTGTACTGGGACTGATATTATGTAGGTTTTTTTCAACAACTCAGAGAGTGAGATTAAGCAGACCTTCAGCAAGTTGACTGGTAACACGAAGCTGAGTGGTGCAATTGATAAGCCAGAGGGGATAGTATGCCATCCAGAGGGACCTTGACAGCCTGGAAGAATGAGCCCATGGAAAACTTAGAGCTCAACAAGGACAAGTGCAAGGTCACTCAGGGCAATCCTCAACATCAATACAAACTGGGGTCTGAATGGACTGAGGGCAGCCCTGTGGAGAAGGACTGTGGGGGACTGGCAGATGGAAAATTGGACATGACCCAGCAACCTGTGCTTACAGACCAAAAAGTCACTTGTATGCTGGAATGTGGTGATTCTGTCCCTCTTCTGTGCTGAGACCCCACCTGGAATATTGCATCTAACTCTGAGGTCCCCTGTACAAGAAAGAAATGGGCCTATTAAAGCAGGCACAGAGGGTTACAAAAAATGACAGAAGGCTTGAACACCTCTCCTGTGAAGAAAAGCAAAGAGAGTTGGAGTTGCTCTGCCTGGAGAAGAGAAGGCTGGGGAGACCATATTGCAGACTTTCAACATATAAAGGCGGGTTACAGAAAAAGATGCAGTGAGACTTGTTAACAAGACATGTAGTAACAGTACAAGAGACAGTACCTTTAAATTGAAAGAGGGCAGCTTTACACTGGACATGAGGCATAATTCTTTTACAATGAAAGTGGCAAGACACAGGAACAGGCTACCCAGAGAAGCTATGGATACCCCATCTGTCAGTGTTCCAGGTCAGGTTGGATGGGGCTTTGAGCAACCTCATCCAGTGGAAGACTGTCCCTGCTATGGCAGGGTGATTGGATGAGGTGATCTTCAAATGCCCTTTTCAATCCAAATCATTCTATCATAGGCACTCCAATGCTTACTGGAGACATCAGACTCTAAATGAATGTGTTGGACAGAAGTTTGTTACACACCTACTGCTTCATATAGAGAAGAGGTACCTACTCAAAGAGAACAGACTAACACTGATCCAGAAGAAATCTTCCAAACCACATACATAACCACACAATCATTTAGGTTGAAAAAGATGCTTAAGATCATCAAATGCAACCATTAGCCCAGTACTCCCACTAAACCATGTCCCTGAGTTCCACATCTACATCCTCTTTAAATATCTCCAGGGCTGGAGACCACTTTCTTGGGCAGCTTGTTCCAATACTTAATAATCTTTTTGGTAAAGACATGTTTCCTAATGTATTATGCCACTGAGCATATTTTATTCTAGTCACAGATAAAGTAGTGATGGGCATGAAGGGAATCAAGATCCTTCATACATATTAAGCTAAAAGACTAAGCAGTGCCACTGGCACAAATACTGTAATCGAAAATTCTATAATTAATTTATTTCACTATTTATTTTCAGCCTTTAAAGAAACATTCAAGATTGCAACTTACCCGGATTATGATGGGTCACAGATTCTCCATTTTGAAATACATCTCCAGCCGCGTTCATTCTACCAGGATTGAAAGGTCCTACACCAGTCTTGGTCTGTGAAGTCAAAGATGGGGTGTATGTTTGCAAATTAACACCAAAATTATCTGACTGCAGTCCGTTAGTTACATCTCCCAAGCTGGCATTCTGCAGTGACGTTACATGTGTAATCATTAGGTTCATGTCACGCCCATCAGCATCACTCTCTAAATGACCACCACTGACAGAGCTCATAGCACCTCTTTCTAATGTAGTAACATTAGCAATCTGAATTTCAGAGTCTGGTTCTGTGGTTATACCACTATTACCTATTCCTGAATTTACCTTACTTCTTGAAAAACTGGAAGGTGAGAATTCCATCTCGTTGGTTCTGTTTTTACACTCTGGAAGTCTTCGTTCATTAAAACTGGAAGGATTCTTCTCCTGCCCTTGATTTGTTTCAATATCTTCTTCATCATCAATAATAATAGTTTCACTTATACTCCCCTTCCGAGAATTTAAGTCTTTTGGAGAAGGAAGCATTTTGCAATCATTTCCTTTAAGTTCTTCATTTTTAGATGATGTAAATGCAGTGTTCCTTTGGTCTGCTACCAGCGACGTAGAATTTTGTGGAGGTTGTATAGGTTCGATAAAAACTACATCATCATCATCTTCTATAGGCAAGTTTTGGAATTTATTAGGTCTAGAAACTAAAGAACTTGGTGGCCCTCCAAATGTATTTCCTACATTTGCAAGACCTGCTGCCATGGTGGTATTCCCTAGCAGACTAGGAGTATGTTCAGACAAGTCTAATCCTCCCAGAGGACTCGTGTCCATTCCAGATCTGCTGTTTGAAGAAAAACATAAATCAAGAAAAAAATGCATCCAATTTCAGAGTAAGACAACTTTTCAGTAACAGTTCTCAAAAATAACTATAGAATTAATAGTTCCAGCTTTTACTTTATTTTCTTTCTGAGATAACATGAAAGAAAATAAAGTTTTTCTATGCTCTTCTTTCAAAGTCTTAACATCATTTACTTCCTAATCCTATACTAGCAAAAAATATACAATCACTACACATCATAATGTTTTATCAGTACATACACATGCAGGAAACTGAATTTTCAGTGCTATTTATTACATGATCCAGATCTCTCAGACCCTTTCCCACCCCACATATGCAAGCAATGATCTTCTAACACTGTTTTTGTCAGACTGCAAAGCAAGATCAAGAGTTAGGCACACAGAAAGAAAAACTGAATTCCTGTTAAATTTTGGCCCTATTTGGAATGTTAACAACTTTGAAATTCAACTGATTTTCCCTCAACCCCACGCTGCCAGAGCTCTTTAGGTAGCCACAAGATGACTGGAACAAAGAGGTAAGGAAGAGATATATAGGAAACCTTTGGACAAGACAGGAACAGATACATTATTGAGCAGCAAAAAGTGGACAGCAACCTCTCATTTGTAACCACTACAGACTGGCAGCTCATTTGAAGTTCTGACTGATTACCTCACGCTCCTGCAACTTTCAGTGACTTTGTCTTATTTCTTTTAAGAGCAAGCAGTGTTTATTCAGGCTACTTCCCAACAGCTACTTTGCCTGGAGAGATCTGTTTGCTTTTAGTAATCGTTCAGTTTGGGGAATCTGTTCTTCGTAACTGTCAATTCAACCATGAATTAAAAATTAAAGTCAACCTGGATATAATCAAAGCTAAAAGACCTAAAATGGCTCTAAAACACATCTGTACTAAAGATCAGTAAGTTAAGCCAATCTTGATATAGTACTACAAGAAAAATACAGACATAATTATAATTTAGGTATGGCTTGGAGTATACACTCATGTGTGACATTACTGAGTTTGTGTGGAAGGTTAAAAGTAGCTATCTGTGCTTTTTTTAAAAAATCTTCATACAGGAAGGTAAATACAAGAAGTAGAAATGTCCTGCTCATCTATACTTACCCATCCAGAAATCCACTGCAATCTGTTTACCTTAATAAGTTGCTCCAAGCACTTTTATTTTCTTTCCTGTGGGGAAACTGCTCTTGTACCAACTTGCTGCCTTTCACAAAAGTACTGTGGTCTGAAACAAGGTTAAAACAAACATTAGCTACCAAAAACTATTTCCTCATCGCAAGCATCATCTGCCAGCTATGTTCCTTAAACAAACTTTAATCTAAATTTACAGTTTAGGTTCAAACCTGACTTTCAGCACTGTGATCGTACAGTAAGAGAGAATGTGAGTCTATTCAATCCCTGCTGTGAATAAAGCAGCAACAGTATTCTTTGAGATCTTCTGCTCTGTCACATCACATTTCCAGAAGGCTTTAAAGAGGGGAAAAATATGCCATGTTTGGTAAGAAACAAACATATGTAACTGCAATTGAGTAATCAAACAGTAGAATTAAGAAGCATACCTGTAATAGAATATTAAGGAAATAAATAATTCAAGTAAATTGAGCAATTGAGAAAAAAGATCTTAGCAGCTACATTTCCTTCTTTTTTATCAAGTAAACCTCCTTGCTGCCTGTAGCAGAATACACTATGCTAAAATTAAAATATAAAACGAAAACTACAGGACAAAAATCAGGCCTACAATGCAATATAAACCTTACACTGCTAACATTTTTCCATTTGTATATATGCACTGCAGTGACACTTAGCACAAATTCAGGCATCCATAGCCTGTATTAACACATGATCCCTCACAAGAGACTGAAAATGTTTAAAGTTCAAGCATCTGTTTATTCTTCAGGTTTTATAACAGCCATTAGGTTTTCCAGACTTGGCAGCAATTTTAAGAGAGATCATCAACTTGTGTAGTTATCTACTGTTTGAGCACAGCCCTTAAAATCCCCAAACAGTAAAGATGCCTGGAGGAACAAAGCTTAAATATTCATCTACAGATTTATCTATTCAAGCCCTGCTGTCCATTTACTGAGCGGGAGCAGGGAGGGCAGGACAAGGACCAAACAGTAAAGCTGTGAACCACAGTAATCCTAAAGAGAGGCGGCCACCTTTTAATTCCTTCCTATGTTAGCCTTAGAGTCAAATGCCATTATGTAATAGCATTAGAACCACAATAAAGGTAACACTGAATTGGAATGAAAGAAGGTTTCTTACAAAAAAAATTTGCATTATCAATGTAGTTGGCTTATACCTCCCTGGAAATCAGTCAGTTACACTGAAGATTAATTTAATCCAATATTCTCTTTTACTTTTTCCTCTAGGGCTGAAAAAGTTAGATTTTTCTGCATCTCAGATTTTGCTGAAAAGAATTAATTCAACTTTTAAAGTTTCACAGGTCTATTCTATATATTTTCTTTCTCTACAAGAACAAAAGCATCACAAGCACATAAAGCTTTTAATGAACTTTTAAATACACTTGAACAGAAGTGAGCAGAGAAAAAATAAGACTATGCGAAGAGTACACCCCAGGCCTGACTCAAAAACTTTATGATTCCTATTTTCACAAATCCTTAGTAGAAAGACAGACTTGGGCTGTATTGCAGCACATGCACATAACATGTAGCAAAGTTAAGACCCAGAACACATATCTTTTTGCCTAAATCTATTTACTTTTTCCACAAAGCTCTTAGATTTTAATGAGCTGTATCGTTAAGTATTAAAAAACCAAGAAAAATTTTTAATTAACTACTACTGCAAAGTCATAAGCATAACCTGCATATGTTTCCCTGCAAATAGCTCCTACCTCTCGACAACAAAATTATCCATAAAATGTGCAAAATGAGGTAGATTGTTTTCTAGAAGTAGGAGCAGCAAGGAGAAACAAAAGCCACGTAGGCAACGTTACAGTCAGTATTTCTAAATGAAAAATGACCAAAAAAAGTGACTTAGCAAAAAAAATAGATTTAGAATGGAAAACTAGGAAAAACACCTCAAAATTGGCAACAGCAAAAGATGCTTCACAATAGAAATACAATTGGTAGAAAAATGTGAGATTGATTAGACTGATTACTGGATGAGCTGCTGAGATTTGGGTGGAAAAAACTAAACTGAAACAGAAAAAACCCCAACTCAACAACAACAAAACATAATAATAATAATAATAATAATAATAATTTTAAAACCCCACCTCAAACAAAAAATTCCAACCAACAACAAAAAAAACCAACCCACAAACTAGTGAGACCTAGTTTGCAGAAAATGCAGTGTTCAATACTGCTGAAAAGCAAGCTCAAGGCTTTGTGGTGGTACATAGACACCAAAATCCCAGCTGGATGGAACACAAGCACTACCAATATTCAACAGCCCTTCCTGAACCAGGCCTTGTGTGTCCACCTTAACTTATGCCACATCACTCACCTACTAAAAGTCTTCACGCTGAAATAAATTACGATCCCATTGCTTTGTTCAAGGCTTAATTCCTGGAAGAAGTAAGAGACAAAATGCACTTCTTTAGAATGATGACAACTACTACAGCTCTTAAGACAGCTAAGTGATACTTGCAGTGTCAACTTCACTGATGAATGATAAGAGAGTTAAATTTATCATGAATTGCAGAAACCCAGGTGAGGTGTATGACTACCTCAAAAAATAAAAAAATCAACTCTGCTTTAACAAAAGCAGAAACTGGAATTTTAAATGCCTTTACCAAGTGCCACTATTAACATGTGGAATGAATATGGGAAAAGATCAAAGCCACAGTTATGTACACTTGGAGCAAAAACACAAAAATCAAAAAGAGTCACCGAAATCTGGCTAAAACTACAGTTCCACCAAAACAGGGCATTGGAAACAGACATCCGAAGTAGGACCAGCATGTACAGATGCTGCCATATAAAGGCTGTAAGCCCAACAACAAAAAGAAAAAACTTGAAAGACTACTTTGGAGATAATGCATAACTGAGATATCTTCAAATGTGAATAGATAAACAAAATTTAGGAGACAATATCCTAAGACACAAATATAGGAACAAAAAGAAAGGGGCTTATTTGCCTCAGCAGAAGAATATTACTTTCTGCTAGAAAAGCACAGTAACGTAACTAAATTATTTACCACAAGAGGTAGTGGGCTACATTTAAATTCCACATCCCAAGCAGAAGAAACAGCCCATTAATGGTATACTATCAATCACTTCCACTCAACAGTGACACCATAGGTGAGATAATGGGAATGAGACTGCAGTGTAACAACTGAAGATTTTAACTACTGTTGTGCAAACTAGAGGCAGGGGGAAGCAAAATCAGCCCACCACCCAATAATGGGAAAAATTTTAAAAACACAACTAACTTCAACCACCTAGAGAACTGTCTGAAGAAAAAGCAAATCCTAGTCTAACTCTGAGCCACACAACATAGTTCAACATGTAATTATCCAGATAGCACTCCAGAAAGGCATATTTAAATTACATGGGGAATAAAAAAATAAAAATACAAAAAACCTCATTACTTCAACATCTGGCTTCAGGAAGAACAACCTCGGTGGGAGGAAAAGAAATGGAGCAGCTAGAACAAAAAGCTTGAAAGCACGAAGGCCATTTAAACACTCACTGTATTATACATATAACCAGCCCAAAAAGACTCCAAAAACCCCATAAAGACTACTATAACGAAGTCTCGCACCTACAAAGGTGCTGGAATTGTACTGGAGGGAGATGTTTTATATACATTTCATATACCTTTTGGTTAGAAACAGGCTACTGACCTATGTCACAGCAACAGTTTGTCTAAAATCCCAATGCTTGTCAATTTTACAATGAGTAAAATTTTCCTGAAGTAAAATAGTATCCAAGAAGCCTGAACCAGAAAACACAGAATAAATTCTCTGCGCTGATGTTCAGTAAGGAGAAGATCAGGGAAGATCACATCTAAGCTCTCTTTCTAAGGGTCAGGTCAGAGGAAAAACGTTGCATCAAAGTGCTAACACAGAAGGATTTTAGAACAAATCACTAGGGCCATGTGGCAGTCACTTAAGATTTCTAAAGGCAGTCAGCAATTTTTTATTTCAGTATCTGCAACCAATTACTTAAGCAGAAGGCAAGAACAATTACTCAGACTACAGTCTTATCGCTATCACTAAATAAATTGATGGAAACTACAGCTGTATATTTGTATATAAATATACCAAAAAAAAAGTGGGGGAGGGGAGCAACACAAATTTTGCAATGAAAAGGTAATGTCTCACAGGACCACTGCCAAAATCTTTTGAAGGGTTCACACACTTCATAGTTCAAACATCTGACCAACCCTGATTAAACTGGTATATCCCACAAAAGTCTTCCAAAAGGCATTCAAACACTATACTCAGTGAACACTGTGGAAATTATCTCTAACAAGATTTTGAGAAGAAGTTCTCTGGGGGGATTTGTAATTATTTGAAGAGAAAAATATCACGTGTCGTTTGTTGTTATCACAATAAAGACAAGTTACTACAGGGGTTCCAAAATAAAACAACACAGATCAACATATCTAAGTCAGGCAAAGAGATAGTGGCTCCCAAAATGAGTGCTTCCTCATCATACAAACTTATTCACAGCAGCTGAAAACACAAACTGATTGTAAAGCAGTGTGGCAGGCAAAATCACTAGTGATAAAGGCAAGGTAATGAACGGGGGAAAGAATACACATAATTTAAGATCCGAGTTGTAACTCTCTCACTCTTCCAAATCAAAGCTACTCAATCATCAACAACCAAAGAGGAAAAAAATTATAAAGAATCAAATAAAACAGAGCACATTTGTTACTACAAAAAAAACATACTTCACCACCACCTTGCTTATAAGGAGATGCTCAGATCACTCACTTTCCAGAGAAAGGCAAAAACAGATGAGTTACATGAACAATTTATACTCATGGAAAACATTTCTCATTGAAAGGAAAACAACTCAAGGAAGATCCTAAATCTGAAAAAATAAAAAAATGCATAGATGATGAGAGTTGCCCAGTGTCTTAAAAGAACAAAAAGGTGACAAATTAAATAATTAAGAAGCTTTAATAATCTATCGTGCATGAAAACATTTTCTTCTTAATTGGGAGAGTCACTGCTGTAGAAAGCTACAGAGATTAGACACAAGCAGTTCAAACAGGGATTGGGCAAACATGAAAAAAATGCATTGATGACTTAAACACAGTGGTTCAAGGGAAACGACAAAATTCTTTGCCAGTCAGCTGAAAACCAGAATACACCTGCAGAAAAATCAGGGTATAACTGAAAAGCTTCTATTCCTAGACATTCCTGTTGCAAACAAGTTACCCTTTTATCTATTTGCATACTACAGCAATTACCCTAACTGTCTTGGTTTAGGGTAAATTTGGGAGAAAACCCCCGAACAGGGTCCCTCTAGGAAGCAGACTCAAATGGCCTCTCCCTGCAGCCGGTCTGGGAAATGAACTTCTTCAGGGAAACGTGGAAGAAACTATTTATTTAACAAACAAAGTGCCCACAATCTTAAAGAATGAATAATATGAAACAATAAAACCTCTCGTTCTGGAGTGAGATGGCAAATTGAGAAAGTCTTTGCTGTGGGTGTAGTTCAACTTGGCCAGTCTCTTATCAGTCCCTCTGGAGGTTCAGGCCCCAGCCAGCCGCAGGCACGAGCTCCCCAGTATCCCTCTGGCTTTTTCAGTCCAGAGCAGGTTTAAACAGTCCCAAGAAAAAGGAATAAAACCAGTCTAGGAAGCTTCTTTGCCTCAGCTAGCTAAACTAACTAAAAGCACAAAAGATTTCTGTCCTGCTGCTGTCTGTTCTTCAGCCAAACACGAGTCCCGAGCAAAAAATGCAGAGGAGCAAACGCGAAACTACGCGCGTCTTTCCCTGCTTCACTCTCAGAACCAGTCTTAAAGGCAGAGAACACAACATACAGCACACACAGAACAGAGACCTGGGGATACAAGCATCATAAAGTCACCCTAGGACATTAACCTAGGAGTAATAATAATCTTCTTACATACAAAAGAAATATCACTAGCCTCATGGAGGCTCTACTCATTTACCCAAAAAATCTAAATTTCAGCCTGTGGCAGCTCTCAAGCTGACTTCAGCTGAGGGATGGGTGCCAACATTTTGGTAAAAGGTTGGAGACTATCTGAACATGACCCAATGTTCTGTGAGGCTATTCAGTTCTAATGATCACTTCCTGACCCTGACATTCATTTGACGATAACATCACTTAATTCCTTAATTCTGCTACTTTCTAAAGTTCCTACCCTTTTTACAGAAAATCACTTGTTATCACTTGACTTTCCTTTGGTCTGATGATCACAAGCTCCGTAAAGACTATCTGCAAAGCAGCTATCAAAAAGCTCTCTAGCTTAATGTCTTGCTACAGCTCAGGAACAGTCATTCCCTACACAACCAGATGCAGCTCACATAACCACAGCTTTCTTGGGGCATGAACCATCAACCCAGTGGCTGGCAGAATGTATGCCACAGTCCACCCCAAAAACAAAGTAAACCACTCCAATTCCAATCACTTAAAAGTAGCACCTTTTTACTGCAAGTGAAGCAAACTAGTAACCCAACTATACCCACATATAAGAAGTGAAAAGTGATAGAAAACCACAAGCAGCCCAATATTTTTAAAGGGTTGTAATTTAAGCCAGCTTTAAGGTAAATCTGCATGCTACTACTGCAGTCTCAATTTGGGCATAGTAGAGATACATAATGTGTATGCAGAGACTCCTACCTATGTGAACAGAACTCTAACTTAGAGACAACGCAGTTGCAGGGCCCTTCTGAGTCACCACACATAAAACTCTTACCACCGGCAACCACATAAGCTGGTTTTGGTTTGTGGTTTTTTTCCTCCTTATATCCTTCCTGAGGGGTATTCAGTCAGCAGCCTCAGCTTTTTATGTTCAGATACGCCTTGGATGCATGATAGCTCTGATTTACTGTTAACTTTTACATCTTTAACAAAAGTTTTAACACTTCTGAAGGTCTGCCTAGTTACCAGGTCCACAGTCTCATTGTTATGCTATCATGTGGCACAGCTGTTTCTGCAACCACACACATAAACCAGACAAAAGAGACTTTCCTGCTGGAATCCTTTCCAGCCACATCAGTTCCCCAAATGAGAAATTTCTGTGCAAGAACACTACAGCTGTGCCTGAACATATCAAGATTGGTGCCACAGCTCTGAACTTCAGCACAGAGATCATTTCAGCAGACAGGACAGCCATGACAAGCTGATGGCCATAGACGGAAATGCTCCACCCTGATGGCAACCAACACTCCAACATGCACAGGGCCACTGACAACACAGCAAGCAGTGACAGGTTGGATATTACAATATTAATATTAAAATGGGTCAGACTGAATTTTACAACGTGTATATCCACTGGCCACACTGGGTAGTGTATCTGAAGCAAGCAAGGCTTTAAGCAAGCCTCAGATATTACATTAATGCCACAATGACTCAACTATTTCATCTGCCAGTTTCACACACAAATCATGTTAATGAGTTCAACAGGAATACTTGCATATTTTGGGCTAACCTCAAGTGCAAGTATTCACAACATAAAGTAAAACAAGGGTCTTAAATTACACACTAATTAAAGAGCCTGAATAATATTTAACACAAACCCATCAATGTATTTATATCGCTGGTGTTTCAGAACATGGGTAAAAGCTTTCAGGAACAGGATACTAAGTTTAGGTTCACAAATCTAATTTATCTGTTTATCTGAATCCATCTTTACAAAAGCCTGGTATATCTCATTATTTCAGTTTTGAGACACTACTTCAGAATTTATTTTCCAGTAGGTTTGGAGCTGCTTCAAATTTAATTATTTTCTCTGATTTTGAAAGAAGTTGTATAGATTGAAGAAAATAACTTACTAAAAGTCATTATGTAAGACTCAAAATGTGTTTGTCACACAGATTTCAAAGAATTCAACAAAAAAGCATATGAAAAGACCTGTAATCCAGCAGAGACAGCAACTAGGAACAGTAAAGGAGCAAAATGTACTTAGTGAAATATTTTGAAGCAAGTCAGTAAATTTTGGCTTTATTCACAAAAGTACTTACACACAGCTAAAGCTTACCAAAAACATGCAAACTTTGATATCTTCTGAGCATCTTAACGGAACTGTAGCCACCACTGTTACATGTGAATACTGACATCTGTTTTCCAACTGATGCCGCCAGGAATATTTGAATAATTTTATTTAACACTGTCTCTTCCTTGAATCTTCCTACTCAATGAATGCAAGAAATGCTTCCTTGCATGCACAAACAGAAACAAAATACAGAGTCAACCTCAAATGTATTTATGTGAAGGGGTATCCAAAACAAGCACCAGTAATTCTCAAGACTACTCATCAAAGAATGAGCAGCACTTGGCATAGGAATCCATGGCAAATCAAAATCATAATGTTGACCAACACTGTTTTAGGGCAGCCATACTGACATGTCTCTCCTCCTTATCCACACATTTTCTATGTATTTCATGGCTGTTTAATCTTGGAAAGACACTGAGCAGCAAGAACACAGCACCACTTCTAGCCTTAAAAGCCATTATGTATAATGGGGTAGACAATAAATTTTATCTACTACTCAAGCAGCAAGACTATGCTTAAGGATGTCCTTTATTATAAATGGAATACAAAGGTGAAATAAGACAGAGAAACAAAGGACCTGCAATAAATGCTTATCTATTACTTATACCCAAATGTGTATCTATTTCCAGAAAACAGGCAACACTTAGATCACAGCAACAGACTTGAGAGATGGCTAAGTGGAAAGGAAATAGAGAAACAGTAGAGAAACACCATGCTCAAGATACGCAAACAGGAAAAGGACATGTAAAATCCTGAAAAATAAACAGGAAATGGCATTAATACAACATGAAAAGAGGCCAAGTTGTCGTTTTATGGATCTTAACTTTAAAACATGCAACACTTAATAGAAAAAGCAAATACTGAATGGCTAGATCAGAAACAGTAAATTTATACATTTATTTAGATGTCAGGCCTGGGCAAGAGAACACAGGCCATTGGTGTCAGCAGGTCACAGCACACACTTCAAAAACATGCCTTACTCTTGCTCCACAGGGAGCAACGAAGATTAACAGAAAATTCAAATCTATGAAGTCCCTAGCTTTTGCTGGCATTTAAAAAAAAAAAAAAAAAGTACACACAAATAGCACACAATCTTTCAAAATTGTCAAGTTACAAGAAATTGTCAAGTTACAAGCCAATCACATATAAACCAAGCAAATATGAACAAGCAACTAGAGACAGGAAAGAACACAAATCTCAAGAGCAAGAACTTTCCAGTTTTTGATTATCTGAGCTATTCACAATTGTTTCCCCTGTTGCTACTTATGCCTATCACCTGCCATTATACCTAATAGGTAACTTTGAGAAGAGATTGGCTTTGTCTTCTCTGTATTCTCCCATTAAGTAGTTAAAGACAGCAGTAACCTGTTCCTTCAGCCTTCTCTTTAGACTGAACAAATCCCTCTTTCTCAGCTTTTCCTTCTTTGTTACATGTTCAAATGCTGTGGTCTTACAAAGGGGTTACTCCAGAATATCTGTATCTTCATTAGGATGGAGTCTAACCAAAACCAGACAGAACACCGCAGATGTGTTCTCCCGCATCAGACAGTGTGGAACAATCACTTTCCTTAAACTGCTGGCTACCACCTTGCTTATTTCAATCCAGGGTGCTGCTTACAGTCATCCTGCTAGGGTGCACTATTCATGTTGTACTACCTGTTCACCAGGACTAGCCAAAGCCGTCTTCTATCCTTTTAGTGCCCAGACTGTACTATTCCCAAACATTCTGGAAATGAAAACACTTTTAAACTAACAATACAGACTTTTAACATTATTCTTCATTAGTGTTTCTTCTTAATTGGTTGGCATTTTAAAATTTTTATCTTAAACTAGCATTCAGTCTATATTCATATATGTACAACCTACAAACAAGTAGCTCTGCATGGGTAAGTGGTACCACCATGCCGAATGGCACACCACTTCTCAGTGCCTGATTGCACAAATCTTTTTGACTAATGTGTGTAAAATACTTTATTTTTGCATATGCTTAGAAAGAGGAAAACTGTCATAACAGAGTCTATAAATGAACAAGTTTATAGACAGACCATTTTCTCTACCATTAGCATAACTAACATCAGCTAATAGCCTCAACCAGATTTTCCATCCCTGAGAAATAATCAAGTATTGGCTAACAAGCTAGTATTTTGGACCTGGCATGGACAAGCTTCTTAAAATTTACTTGCAGTGATCAGTATTCAATGCATCAAGTAATTCAAAACAAAGAAAACTGAACTTAAAGGACTAAGTTAATATTATGCCATATGTAGGAGGGCAATCCATGTAGACTAAGACCAAGTAAACAGACAGTGAAGCTACAGTATAACAAAGGAAAGAAAAACTTATCACCACAAACAAAATGAGATAGAAAAGGAAGTGGGAGAAAATAAAAAGAAAAAAACCCACCACAAAATAGTTCAAGTTCTATATGAGGTAAGGTTGACAGGAAACGGGATCCAAGGCAAGAATAGATCTGGTCAGCAAGGCAAGTATGATAGGTTTTCACAGCTGCACTGGCTGGCTGGCTGCAAGTTACATTATGCAATCAAGACTCCAGGTTATCCAACTGTTTTTAAAATGTAAAAGGCAGTCTTATTTTTAAATAAGATGCATACTGTATTTGTTAAGGCCACAGTTCCACAATTACAAACCACATCCAGTCCTGGACAGGACTACTGTGGTTTTGAATTCCTACTCCTTTCCCCTTTCTCCCTAGCTGTTTAAGGATTCTAACAGCCAGTCCATCATGGGAGCTAAGATGGTAGAAAGCTGAAACACAAAAAAAACAAGAACAAATACTCTACACCTACGTAGCTTCTCACCCCCAAAGTTCATTGGGATAATTCCTGGACCTAAATTGACTCCAAAAATTAAAAACATAAAACAGTCAAAAAAGCCAGAAAAAGCTGATGTTGGTGCAAACAGAAAAGAACAATGACAAACCTAAGTTAGTCTGGTTTAAATGGTCATATAGCCATTATATACATTAATAGATACATTAAATACATATATATTAAATTTAAACCCATGAAAAATATACAAGGTAGTATTTGTTTTAAGCCAATATTTTGTCTTTTGAATCCATGTATGCAAGTATATTCTGAGCCTTAAATAAAGAAAATCTATTAACTTTCCTAGCAGGGAAGCTTTTCAAACCCTCCATAAACTTTTGCCTAAAAAGAAAAAAGTGATGCCTCAATAAGCTACTCCAACTCCTAGTTATTGTACCTGCTGAAAGGCTACACACTGTTCCCTCTTTGATTTTGAACTGCTTAGGCAATAACTGGCACTCAGAAATTCATCCTTTAACACTGGGGATGGAAAGGGAGATGGAGGGAGCACATCCTATTACCTAATATGTTATTGAGTGCACAGTCTCTCCTAGATCAGGATTAAGTCACACCCTAATCTATTCTCTTTTAATTGAGGAATAGACGGAGTTTCTGAATCTGTTAACAGAAAGCATGTTTTCTACTCCTTCTTAAGTAATTCTTGTGTATCTTCTCCAAACTTTATAGTTCTTTTAAATTACTAAAAAAACCTGAAATTCGTTCAGGTCATTACTGCACCACACACAATATTAGTCAGACCATCTCAGTATTCCTATTTGTTATTCTTTGGATAGAAGCATACGTAACGATGGTGAAACACAGTGATGATGGCAAATATCCAACGTTTGCTTCTGGTAAAAAACAAATCACCTTTGTAGTACTCTCCATTTTCCTTCATTTCTAAATTGTGGGGGGTTTTTTAATTATCTGGATTACAAAGGACTTCTTACCTGGCCTCTCTAGATACTACTTAACAGGACATCATCTACCAGAACAAAACATCATTTCCTGAATGAACTTTTTTTTCAAAAAACATAACCACCCTTACAAGCAAAACTACTACTAATAATAATTACTATTACAATAAACAAAATCCCAAACACGCACACATGCAAACACTAGTAATAAATTCGAAAGATGTTTGGTAAATTCTGCCCACGTGATAAGAATTTTTTAACATTTATAGGTTGGTATATTAATAATCAATTGTTGCTGAAACGAAGTGACATTATTTCAGGTCATAACAGAACACTAGGTCTTCTTCCCCTTTCCACACACACACAGACTCATTAAAAAACGGAAAAAAGACACCAATACCACACCCACAGATCACAACTGTTATCACAGACTCACAGGAGTCAAAGCTGTAGACCACATCATGCTAGCCACTGCGCAAACACAGAGTACAACTGTTCAAAGAGCAAACCATCCAAACATAAGGGGCAGCAGATGGAGAGAGACAAAAATGAGAATACATGGAAACAACACCACCATAAACAATGGTTACAATTAGTTCTTGTTCTAAGGATGGTGTGTTTGAGTCCCAGGGTGACAGGAAAGGTAGTGGTTTGGGTTTGTTTTCAGTAGGCTTTATTTCCTAAAGACAGCTTCTTCTGCATTAACAGGTTGCAACTCTCTTGCTTGCAAGGGTGCACAGGCAAAACTTCTCCAAGCATGAGGAGCATCACAGCACAATGAACGAAATTGTTTAACTGCCCATGATGTCACTTCCTAAACAGTACTTACAATCTCATTAACAACAAAAAACAGATAGTACCTTTCACAGTTCAATCCCAACACTAGATTAAAGGTAAATAAAACCTGCTGGTTTTGCCACCATAAAATGCAAGAAGACCAGACAACCAAAAGAGACATCCAGGAAAGCACTCTGGTACAGGATTCTGAACCCATATCAACAGGATCATTCCTACCACAGCTGTTAAGAAAAATTGTTACCACACAATACAGCGATCAAAGGCACGCTATGAGATGTATTCATGTGATTTATTAACACAACTAAATAACAAACAATTGCTGATCAACAGTTAAGACACCACTTACTATGCAGGAGAAATAAATCTACAGTCTTTGTTACAGGAGTGTGTGCTATGTCTAAAACCAGAGCTAGATTATGGGCTTGAACCAAAGATCTCTGACACTGCTGCTACAAGCAACAGCACAGAGAGTTCTCCTTTGCAATAGTAGCCTCAGCTAAAGGTCAGACATCCACAATGACAAGTCAAAAGCACACACAGATTTAGCTAGTTTAGAGGGCAGCAAGTCTGGAAGAGAGAGACTTGAAGGTCATCCATACAGGCATGACAGCTGAGTTTATGAATGAGATTAACAAAATGACTTCTAGAGAAATTTGATGTAGTACTAGGAGCAAATACCAAGCTGGAAAGATCTTACACAGATCTAAGGAAAAGGAACTCCAAAAAGAATTAAGATTTTCACCAAGGTTACTTTCAAGGAGAGGGGAAAACAAAAGGCAAAAGCAAAATAAAGCACAGATGCACTATGATTTAACTGAAATGAATTAACTTTTTTAAATGTTCAGTATGGTTGCATTTCACAGAAGAGCCTAAAGATAAGTTGCCAATACACTTCCAACAAAAGCCTGCAGGAGGAAAAGAAAGATATCCATGTTTCCTGGACTGACTGTGAGCTGTAAGCAGTCTTCAATTAGTAAAATTTGGCACAACCCATACAATTTGTGCATGATTTTCTATGTTCTTCAATGCCATCTTTCACAGCAAAAGATTAGACGAAACTAAATATAGAAACCAACACAAACACAACACAAACTCTTCCACAATGCCACTGATCTCTCCTAATGATGTGGCCCTGCAAAAGTCCCATCAGTAACTCAGGTTCAAATATCAAAGCAGCAAGTGTCTAAGTCGGCCATCAGTGCCCAACTGGCAGCACGTGCCCAAGCATACATGGCTACTTTGGACCAACTATTCCATGGGGGAAAGGTGGAACTGAGATGACATCCTGCTTAGCATGTGTTAGGGGTAACACTGATGAGCAGGGGCTATGCCTGAATAGATTCCTGTACAGCATTAGGTACACAAATGTCGGTATTACAGCCTTTGGAAGCTACGGTGATGCTAACTGAAGCATTCTGATTGTCTTGTAAGGCTTAAAGAAGCTGTTCAATAAAGTTCATAAACCTTTTAAATAAAGAAGTAACATATTACACGGCATATTTTTCAGAGACCCAAACATAGTTTTGCACAATGCAAACACCATTAAGTAGCCTCATCTCAAACAAACTTACAAAAACCAAACAAACCCATCAAAATCCTCCTGTGCTAGTGACACTCAATACAGCTGGCTAGAGCACTGACAACGCCTGAGTGTTTCAAACCAGTATTGGAGCTACTCTGTTCAGTTCACTGAACACTTGCTTCTGCACCCTCTGTGATGAGTCCCTGCTAGCCCTGTAAGATTATTCTCTAACAGCTGATGGTGAGAAAGGGGCGGGGAAAGAAGTCACGGTAAAGCTAATCTCAAAAAATTTAGAAAACCTGGACAAAAATTAAGCACTTCAGCATGAGGACAAATGCCCTCTGAATCAAGAGCAATTTCAAGAATATGTTGGTGGCAATCTTATCACTGGAAACTGTCACTTGTACACAAAATTTAACAATCTCTGTAGATTTTACTTACATTGGACTAATAAAATCTACATTATAAGGACTGATTGAAATAATTTTGATCTGACAGCAAACTGGAGTAAGAAAACAACTTGCATCATTGACATATCCAGTCCATGAGATACTTCAGATGAAGGCAGTAGAAACCCTCTGTGGACCCTTGTCCATAAAGGACAGTCACTGATCTCATCTACTGCAACTGTTGATGTTCTCATAATAACACACATACATGTAATCAAACGCTTTGTGTGTGTGTCCTATTGAACTCTAGTGGCATTGAGTTCCACAGAATACATACAAAATTGATAATTTCTGGAAGTTCGTGGAAAAGAAAAGCTTTAAATTGTCAAAATCATTTAAGTATAAATAAGTGGCACTGAAATAATAGAATCATTTAGGTTGGAAAACACACTTAAGATCAAGTCCAACCATTAAACTGGTATCACCATGTTCACCACTAAACAATGTCCCCAAGCTTCACACTACACATCTTTTAGTTACTTCCAGAGATGGCAACTGCACTACTTTCCTAGGCAGCATGTTTCTGTGCTTGACAATCCTTCCAGTGAAACAATTTTCCAAAATATCCAATCTAAACCTCCTCTGGTGCAACTCGACGCCATTTTGTTCTGTCACTTCTTACCTGGGAGAAGAGGCCAACCCCCACCTGGCTGCACCCTCCTTTCAGGCAGTTACAGAGCAATGAGGTCTCCCCTGAGCCTCCTTTTCTCCAGGCTAAGCACCCCCAGCTCCCTCAGCTGCTCCTCACAGCACTTGTGCTCCAGACCCTTCCCCAGCTCCGTTGCCCTTCTCTGGACACTCTCCAGCCCCTCAATGTCTTTCTTGCAGGGAGGGGCCCAGAACTGAACACAGGATTTGAGGTGTGGCCTCAGCAGTGCCCAGTACAGGGGGACGGTCACTGCCCTGCTCCTGCTGGCCCCCCCATGGCTGATCCAGGCCAGGATACCATTGGCCTTCTTGGCCACCTGGGCATACACAGGATTGTATTCAACCAGGCCAACCACAGCAGCAAAGAATGCTGCTTAACCATCTGAGCAGGGGTTAAGTGATGGAGATTCACACGACAGCAAAGACACAAAGCTTGTTCGTGCATTAGAAGCCACAGAAACACCTGAGAACAGTCACACATGAATCAGCATTTCTCTCCCAAAATAGGTAGCAGGGTGAATAGCCCCAATGAAGTGCCTTTACACCAATACACACAGCATGGGCAACAAACAGGAGGAGCTGGAATCCACTGTCCAGCTGGAAAAACATGATATAAAAATCAATATAGTGAAAGTCCTAACTGAAGAGGCCATAACATGCAACCGCATTCCAGGAGTCTCGCACTTCTTCCTTCTACCAAAAATTTCTCTTAGAAGTACAAAATGCTATCAAGACAAACTTACAAATCTGGGTCCAAAATGAAGAATGTAAATAGTAGCATTAAATTGAGTAAATCATTCATACATCAGGTTGGCATCTACAACCAGCAGCACATAGGGCAAGCTATAAACATGGAATACAAGCTAAGCTTCATCTGAACTCTAATGTGTAAGCAACCCGGTTAGCCACACAAGAACATTCAACTACTAAGATTAAGTCACTGAAACAAAGTTAAGAGGTTGAAAAGAGCTGTGGAGATAACCACAATTTCAGTGGACACAAAACTCCCCTGCAACACAGGGGGCTTTTATGGCACTCATAAGGCAAATATAACCTCAAACTTCTCAGACAGGACACCTGACTCTTTTGAACTCTTGTGAACTCAAATTTCAATCACTTTCCACAAATCAGTTGATTCATTGTTAACTGTGATGGAAAAAATAAATAGTTCTCCATGAACAGTGAATTTTCCATTAGTAACAATTCTTGCTACACGTTCTTAACAGAACTCCCCATACTGCTTTTGTTGCAGGGTATATCAATTGAGCGCAAAGTCAAATAATGTGACAGAACTTCAGTAATTCTGTCCTTTGTCCTCAAAACCAAAATGAAAACTTCTCAAACAATACAAGATGATTCATGATGCTGCAGGACCAAAAAAAACAAAACAACCCCAGCAAAAATCCGAAAGACATTGTACCAGCTTTGTACCAAATCCCTCTGTACACTTGAACAAGCTCTATAAAAGACCAAGAAACTTGCTTTCACTTTTTCACTGCCACTTTGACATTCTTGCTAATGCAAATCCCTCTAAGCACGTTATTACAGGGTAAGCAACAGTAGAATGCAATCATATATTTGAAGTCTAAGAGGATTAATAACAATAACATAAAGCAAATTTAGTAGATAATACAGTGAATTTATTGCTCTAATTAAGACAGTCTTCTATTAAAACAAGTTACTTAGTTTAACCACCTAGTAAAGCAGCTGATGCGTTTGGGTCCTAAGATGACCTTGCAGCACTAAGCACCAAATACATCCCCTCCCAGTACAGCATGGTCCTATCACATGCCATAAGAAGGCTGTACCATCATCACTGCTGCTGGAGGACAATGTGCCACCTACCAGGATGGTTTGGTGTAAGACGTTTACTGAGTCTTAGTAAAGTTTACTGAATCTTAACTAAACAGCTGTTCTTGGCAGTATTCTCATCTTATCATAACCAACCACACAAAGCTGCAGTAATTTTTGTCAAATCAGCTCCAGTACAAAACAGTGCCCTCCTTCCAAACCACTATTTGCCTTGATTGCTCCTAGAATTAACCTTTTTTGACAAGAAGGATCTTCAGAAAAAACAGAACAGCTGTTAGACTGGAATGCATAATGAATCAAGTAAAATTAGACGGCAGCCTTGCATCCAAGATATGTTAAGAGTTAAAAAATTACTATTAAAAATTTTAAACTGCTGTAGCAAGTCAAGGGTTGGAACAGACCACTTTATTAATGATAACATGCCATCCAAACTCTTACAAGTCTTTGATGTGGTTCATAATTTTAGATGCTCAGAATAAATCCAGATCTGATGTTCTCATCCTAAGCAGTGAGGTTTTACAGCAAATCATTCCTTCTTTGTATACGTAAGCCACCAAAAAGCGACAAAGAAAGTTGCAAGCTTTGCGAATCTGGAAAATCTACCACGTAAAACGGCAAGGGACAGAAATAAAAAGGGTGGAAAAAAATTCAAGATACGAGTGGTGGGAAGACCTCAACACCTGAATCCGTGCTGTACCAAGCGAAGGACCCAGAACGCAAGACAGGCGCTGCCTTTTTGTTTTGTTCTCGGGCTGCACGTTCCCAGCGGAGCCGCTGCGCCGCCCGCCGGCGCCTCTGGCGGCACAGCCCGCGCACCGCGCCCGGGCCCACCGCGGCAGCTCCCCAGCCTCTCCCGGGCGCTCGCAGCCTCACTTTCTCCTTCGCTGCACCCCCTATGCAGCAAAAAAACCAGCCCCAATATTAACAAGGGCAGAATCTAGAGTCAAATTACATCCCAGCCTTACCCACAGGGATTGGCAACAAGCCTCTCCTTTAGCCAACGTAACACCCAAAAGCGATCAAAATCTGCTCTCAAAATCCCACACAAACTAAACACCAAAAATGCTCGCTTTTGAGAACCTGTGGGTTTCCGCAGTGTCCTCCAGCTTTTTGGGGAAGGGGCAAAGTGGATGGCTCAGAAGCCCAGACAAGCAACCCAACAAAACCACCCAAACAAATCTGTGGGTGTAGGAACCAGTCTGAATGCACAAAGAGACGATGGAGTGCACTTCTCCATCGCAAACTGCTGGGTGATTTTAAACCTCCCATGCCTCTTCCTAGCTTCGAGATAACCCGCGGGACACGCGATTCGAGCAATGGGGGGAGAAAAAAAAATTCAAGATGGCTGAAGGTGTCTTGTTACGGATTTTCATGCACGCTCCAGAACTCTAGAGGGCACCCGAAATATGCCCTCCTCCTCCCGCCCGAGCCGGGTAACGTGAGCAGCAGCAGCAGTCCGTCGTCTGCCTGCCGGAGTTGGTATTGCAGGAGCGATGTCTGCAGCAGCAGCGCCCACCCCGAGGAGGAGCCGCCTCACAGCCATTACTGGGGCTTCGCCCCAGGGCAGCAGCTGCTGGACCCAGGAATTTCCCCACCCAGCCCTGGAGGGACCTCATTCCACCCCTGCTCCCGGAGAATACGGGGCGGGGGGAATGGTTCGGGCCCGCTGAAACCAGGTCTAACGAAGGCAGAAACAGATACGCAAATAGCACTCACAATGGAGCTCCCTCTCCTTGTTGGTCGCTGCCAAGGCTGCACCAAACTGGGCTGGAGCCTAAGGGAAAGGCACGGGGTTAACAGGGGGCAGCGAGGATCAGACAGCGCCCCCAAGGAGTGTTTCCATCGCCTGGCCAGGGCAGGTACTGCCTGCATCACTCACCGCTTCCCTTTAATCTAAATCTTTCAAATAAATAAATAAACAAACAAATAAATTCACTGCCCTCTCCGGGGGCGGTGGGGTACTCCTCACGGCACACCCACGCCACTTGTCCCCGCTGAAGGAAGGAGGGACAAGGAGCCCTCCCCAGGCGCCGCCGCACCGGGGGCTTCTACCGCGAGTGTAGGGGACAGAGGCAGCGGTGGCACCCACGGCAGGGAGCGGCGAGTGTTACCTGCAAACTTGCCCTATCAGCCCTGAACCGGCGCCCAGAGGGCCGCGAGGCTCTCAGCGGCAGCGCCCCGGCGCCGGGCGAGCGCCCGCGGCCCCCGCCCGGCAGTTGCCCCTGGTCTCGGGTTTGCCCCCCTGCAGTC